>JAXQQM020065305.1:0-64518 GCA_034641835.2 Pinus albicaulis | reverse complement strand
TTCTTGGAGACCAAACATTGTTTTCTTTGGATTTAAAGATAAACCATATTTTCTGCATTTCTCAAAGACTTTTCTCAACTGTTCTAGGTGTTCTTCATCTGTTTTGGAAAAAATAGTGATATCATCAAGGTAAATAATGATGAAGTAGCCTAATTCTTCTAATAATGCAATATCCATGGCTCTTTGAAATGTAGCACCAGCATTCATTAAACCAAAGGGAATCTTCTGATATGATGTGTCCATGTAGTTTACCTTCTTGGAGACCAAACATTGTTTTCTTTGGATTTAAAGATAAACCATATTTTCTGCATTTCTCAAAGACTTTTCTCAAGTGTTCTAGGTGTTCTTCATCTGTTTTGGAAAAAATAGTGATATCATCAAGGTAAATAATGATGAAGTAGCCTAATTCTTCCGAGAATGCAATATCCATGGCTCTTTGAAATGTAGCACCAGCATTCATTAAACCAAAGGTAATTTTCACATACATGAAAGTGCCCCAAGGTGTATTAAAGGTTGTTTTGAGTTGATCATCAGGATGTACTAAAATCTGATTTTACCCTGAGAAGCCATCAAGCAAAGAAATTATTTTAGAACCAACTACCTTTTGTAAAATATGACCCATCTTGTGTAAAGGGTAGTTGTCCTTTAATGATGCTTTGTTTAAGTTCCTAAAGTCGATACAAAGCCTTATTTCTCTTGTTTTCTTCCTAACTGACACTAGATTAGACACCCACTCGAAATATCTAATAGGGACAATAATTCCATCTTCATACATTTTTTTTATTTCTTTCTCAACCAAAGGTAATTGAACAGGGTTAATTCTGCACAATTTTTGTTTAAAAGGTTTTTGGTTTTCTTTGAGGGGTATCTTGTGCTAGATTATCTCTGTGTCATAGGACTTTAGATCCTCATAAATCCATGTGAAAACATCAGAAAATTCCTTAAACAGCTCAATGTATTTCAGTTTGATGTGAGCTGGTAAAGTTTTCGACAGTTTGATCATTTTTTGTTTTAGTTCACTGTCTATATTACACTCCTCTACTTCAGTTTCAACAGGCTCCAGTTTCGGTTTCTTGGCCACATCATTGAAATCAAACAATTCTTCTAAGTGGACCAAACATTTTGGCAAACTTTGAGTGTTAGATTGCAATGTTTCTAAGTCTTATTTTGGTAAATCTGCACTAATATCTGTGTTATGTTCAAGTTTATTAGCTAACAGATTGATAACAACAATTTTTGGAGAGTTTAATTCTTCATCAAGTAGATTTTCCTCAGTAGGACAGTCATCTTCATACTCTGAATCCAAACTTGGTAGCTCAAATTCATTTCTGGACTGTGGGAAGTCTTCTATTTGTTTGTCTCCATCAAACACCTGCCAATATTTTTCATTATCAGGGACAACTGGTCTAAATTTTATTTGAGTGGTGCATTTTTTGGTTTCATAAGGAGTTAGGCATGTTATAGCAGCAAAAGCTAAACCATTAACTTGGATATTTCGGTTTCTTGGGACAAAGATAAGTTTTAATTCCTTAAATGTTTTCAATAAATCCATGACATCATTTCTATAGGCTCTAAGTCTGGGATGTTTTGCAGTGTATTCCCCATTCACTTTCCTAATTATTAGTTCAGAATCACCATGAACCTTTATTCTTTTGGCCCCTAATTTCTTCAATAAGTGTAGGCCTAAAAGGAGGGCTTCATACTCAACTATGTTATTGCTGCATTGAAAGTTTAATTTGCATGATTCCCTTCAGTATGATTGTTCATTGTATTGCGAAGCCACACTCCTGCACCTGCATCATTCTTATTGCAAGACCCATCAAATTTCATACTCCAAAGAGGACTAGTTTCAGATTCACTATTTTGACTACTATCCTCTTCATCTAGTGTGCTTTTGGATTGTTCTTGTAGATCAACACTATGTTGAATTTGTTTTATTTCCTCATGTTTTTCATTGCGTTGAGGACTCTTCTCTTGAATGTCAAGGTTGAAAAGCAATGGATGACTGATTTTCAACTCTAGACCTGTGATTTGTTTTCTGTGATTTTCTGATTTAGCAAACTATTATGACACTTTTGTCATGTCTTCCTCTTTTTCTATATCTGCCACTAATCTAGTTAAGGTTTGTTGCTCAGTGAATGTTTCATCATTGAAAAGGATAAATGAATCAAGGCATGTATGTAAAAAATAAAGAGGAGAGTTTTGTGGTCTCTCTTGGGTGACTAATTCAGTGAGGGGAATAGGGATTTTGATCTTGGCAATTTCCTATTCCAAACTAAAAGGCATCTGATTTTTTACAATGTTTGTTTCAACCTTATTAATCACCATTTTATCAGCAAAATCATCTTGCTAATTTCCTCTATTTACATTGGTAAAAAAAATTTTAACAGGAGCAATAGCTGAGGTGCTAATGCTGCTAAAATTTGCACTCTGTTTTTCATTAATTTGAGTGCCTTTTTCTTTGTTCTGATCAGAATTTGCAGCCACTATTTTATCTTTCTGTTTAATGTTTTTGGGTTTAATCAGAGGGCGGTTTTTTGCAGAATTTTCAAAGGTTTTACTTTTGGGAATTTCCAGCTTCTTTTAACTCCTAAGGTCATACTCTTTTGGAGTTTCTATGATGACATTTTCCAGCTCTTGACAATAATATTCATCCTCTACTCTTTTATCATCATAGGGTGTGTAAAGACCTTGTTTGCTATTGTAATGAACATCAAAAGTATCATTATCTACTCCCAACATGTTTATGTCATCTTTGTCTGTTTATTCTATTGTTTCTTCCACCTCACTCACATAATTTTGATGAAAAGGAGGTATAATCTCCTAATCAGGGTCTCTTGGTCTGTTTTGAGGCTGATTCCACCTGAAATTCTAATTTTGGTTTTGAGATTGGTTTCTGTTTTGAGGAGCTGATTGATTTTGACTTGCTTGTGCTCTCTCAAGTATGCTCATACTTTTCATCATCTCCTCCATCATTCTTTCCATCTTTGAGCTAGATGTGGAAGGTGTAGATTCATCTCTAAAGGACACTTTCTTCTTATTCCTCATTCTTTCTCTTTTCTCCATTAGATTAACTTCCACAGCTAAGGCTCCTTTCTGCATATCTTCTAGAGTCAGAGGGTCTCTTTCTCTAATTTGATAAGACATTTCAGGATCAAATCATTCAGGAAACTTGTTTAAAGCTGAGCCTTATGGAGGTTTCAGATCTGGGGGAAGTGCATTATACACACTATTGAACCTAGTGCAATAAGCTTGAACACTTTCCCCAGTGTTTCTTTGGAGATTCTTGTAGTCTGAAAGTATTTGGAGAGGGTTTTTATTAACTTCCAATTTGTTTAAGAATAACTGATGGAAGGCTTGGAGATCATTAATACTATGAGGGGTTAAGCCTTTGAACCATTTTCTTGCTTCTCCCCCCTAAACTTTGAGCAAACAATCTAAGTTTGACAGTTTCATCATCAATCTCATTTCTGTCAAAATAGTCATTCATCTTATCCACATGTTGTGAAGTAGTAGTAGCACCACTGGAATCATACAATGGTATCTTGGACTGATAATCCTGTGGAAGATTGACTAGAGGTAAAGGAAGGAATAGGGAAGCATACCATGTTGCCATGATAGGAGGTTGTGGAAAACGTGGGGGGTTTACAAGTGGAGGAGGTTGATGGAATGGTGTAGTTTGAACAGTGGATGTGTGGATAACAAAAGTAGATGGACCAACAAGATATTGTTGAGCAAATCTAGGATGAGAGAAACCAAAATTATGAAGGAAATGCAAATTAGGTGGAGTAGTTTCTCTGCTACCAAGATGTTCACCTGTATCTAGGGATGAAGGTGGATACTCACAATATATCTGATCTATATCCTCAAGTGACCTAGTTCTGAATGGGTTTTCTAAGTCAACTTGTGGATCTTGTAGAGCTGCAAGGTTTTCAGGAACAGAACTAGCTCTATAGAGTGGTCTGACAATAGTTGAAGCTTGGGACTTAGGAGATTTCCTAAGAATTATTTCAGGATTATCAACTATCTCAGGAGGATTTGGGTCAGGATATGCTCTAGTATGAACTCTCCTAGAAGCCACTATGCTATGTTTTTCACACCCAATTTTACAAGAAAATTTTAACCAAATATGACAATATTTAGGAGGCTAACTGATCTTTACCAAGAAAAATTTTATCCTCAAAGTCTTCTTAACTGAGTTTAAATAATGTTATGATAGTAATGGGTTTCCCAGTGGAGTCTTTAGGTTTTATTAGGATTGTGGAGTCACCAGGTGGAAATTTTTCGCTCTTATGGAGGTAAAAAAATTTATGGTCCACCACCATGTTTATTTGAATACCAATCTGAAATATTTTTGGGTTTTCTAAGTTTTTTCAGTCCTATGGGTTCTAAGAGTGTCCTAAATCTGTTTCAACACTTAGCTAGGGTGATGAGACAAAGTAAGTTTACTCTTATGGCTAAGCTAGCTGATTCCTTCAAGGTTGATAAGCTTTATGAGAATCCTAAGGGTTCCTTAGTTTGTCACTGATTCAAATAAGTTTTATCATGATTACCATTTTCTTTGGTAGTGCTTGAAGAGGGCTACTTGTACTGCACTGAACACTGAGTGTTTTTTTTTAAGGATTTACTCAAAACTCCCCAGTGGAGTCGTCGGAAATGTTGGTTCCCTGTAATTTCAGAAAATTTGTAAGACTAAAGCTGTAGAGACAACATTTGAAACACTTTGGGATTCTAGGATCTAGCCCTACTGAATCGAGAGAGGGATCTCTCTAATAAGTGTAAATATTGATTTATCTTCAAGGCTTTTAGGTGTGATATTAGACTAGTTATGAAGAACAAGGTTTTGTTTGGTTTTGGTTGGGCAAAGATATATGAAGGTGAAGGAAGTTTAAATGAAGGGTGAAGGTGTAAATAAATGAGAGAATGGTTAAGCGAACAAGATAGGCAAGAAGCAACTTAAATCCATTGGGCTATGGAGTCATAATAGGATTTAATTGAAACAACAAGGTTCAAGAGTGGTCCATGGGGCAAGTCATCTATGTCAAAGGATCTCCTTAAGTTGATTTTATGGAATGAAAACAATAAGAGATGGAGAACAAACAAATGAAGAACAAAGAGCAGCCTAAGATCAAGTAAGTACTTTGAAACTATCCTGCTTTTGGCATGCACTTGAGAAAAACATAAAAGTAATCCAAGATCAGGTAAGTACTTTGAAACTAGCCTGTTTTTTATGCACTTTCAATAGAAAACATTTAAAATAAAAAAAAAGAATAGTCTAAGATCAGGTAAGGACTTTGAACCTAGCCTAATTTCAACATACTCTTAGGGAAACTTTCAGACAACCTTTGGAGATAAAACTAGAGGACAGGGCTAACCATAGACTTCCCTAGTTCAACTTTACTTAATAGAAACTGAAAATAACATTCAAGAAAAATGTTTAAAGTTTAGAGAGTAAGACGTGGGAACACCAATATTCCTTAACTGCTTGGACTGTATTAAATCATTCTCAAATACACAATTGGAGGAAAACATAACGATAAAGCTTATCAGTGAGAGTAGGGTACTTTTAAGAGTAAATCCTAGCTCTATATTTGTTGTTCTTTATCAGATAAAGTGGACAGAATGAAAACAAAAAGAAAATAACAATTTACAATAAGAAACACATCACCGTTGACATAGATCAGGATCCCATAAATTAGCTTGTATTTGATGTTCAAACCAGTTATAATCATCAAGTCCAATGGTTCTCTACAGCTTCAAACTTCTCATCTCAACTTAGGTATCTTCAATTACAAACAGTGCTTACAGCAGCTTCAGAAAACTATTTATAGGCAACAGATATGCAGTGACCAACCTTTTTCTCATCTTCTACAGAAGTATTTATACAAGAAATGAGGAGGTGGGATGAGAGAAAATATCTCTAGGCTTAATTAATACAGTTTAATGCTTCTCGGACTTTGAGGGGCTCAATGGAGAAGCTTTCTAATATTTCCTCTGTATTAATTGATTTTCATTAAGTATTAAGCATGTTGGGCAGATTTTGTTGACTTTAAAGCTCTTTAAGGAGGCTGGCAATAACTCTAGTTGTTTTTAACAAAATATCACTGATAAGGTAATAACTATGCCTTCTTCTAATTTATTTGAGGCTGCAGGTGGCTTTTGGTAGCTGAAAAGGATAATTGGCCTCGGATGTGGCAGTGGAGGCATCCTTTGATAATATTTTTCCTTGTTTTATCTTAAAACATCTTTAATCTATTTTTGCTCTGCGCTTGGGATTAATTAGGCCTTGATCTTCATCTACGGATTTTTGTTCCTTAATACTGTCTTCATCCTTTAAATCTATGGATTAAAATCTTAATCTTCAGGCTTTTTAGGCATTAATCCTTTATCTTTGATCCTTCACTAATACACTCTGTTGATTGGTGTTCACTGTGTTCTTATTTTTTTGCAGGCACGCAATGGTTTTGTGACTTCACATATGCTCATGAGGCAAAAAAAAATCACAGTTTGAACCCTTGTAAATTATTTTTCTTCGTGAATAATGGCCTGGGGGATTGTCATCCCCGGCCCTTGTTTTCTTTAGAAATGTGGGAAAAAACCTTTATAACCTGCAAAAAAACATATAAAAGTTAATAAAATCCTACTAAAATGGGTTGAGAACTAATTTGGAGGTTTTGGGTGTGAGGGCAAGCGAGAGCCATTGGATTAGAAAGATCAATGGTGGAGATTTCTTGAACAGGTTGTTTGGGAGGAGTTTTGGGTGAGAAAGTGAAAGGGGGAGAGATTAAAACATGACTATTTGATCTTAGAGATCGACGACAGGGATTGCTTGTTTAAATGTTTTGGGAGCAAAGGTGGAAAGATACAAATGAGGGCAAGATTAAGTTAGGGTCGTCCGATCTCAGAGATTGATGATCAGGATTAAACAAGGATTTTCATTTTGGAGGGGGGAGTGGTATAGCGGAAAACCATTAGTGGTCTTCGCGCGACATTGGAGCGGTTTTAAATTTTGGCCAAAAAAACACGATATAGGTCTGCATTCGACACGTGGCTTTTTAAAACCACCCATATCGCGCAATTTTTTAGCATTAACATTCAAGCGCAAAATTACGCGATATGGAGTTTCAGTCGTCGGATGAAAGGCGGAGAGATCTGACGGTGGGAATGAGAGCGTGATGGGGTAAGATGCGCGGGCGGAAAAGGTGGGCAGGGTCAAAGGTGGTTTTAAACCCTGACCGTTGGATCATGTGAATAGACAGTCAAGATCTGTCAACGGGGGCAGCTGTGGGTTAGGGAGATAGTGGGGTCCAGGTGTCATCTCATGAGTGGATAGGTGTTTTACGAGGTGAGGGGTAGGTTCCAAAGGAGTTGGGCCTATCGAGTTATATCTCGACCGTTAGATCTTAGGAATGAAGCCCAGATTTAATGATGGGGTGATGAAAGGAATATAAGGCAGGGGATCAGGCAGAGAGTGGGCGTAATACTTACAAAAACCAAGGTTTATACTGATTATGCACATAACATGGTTTCCAATGTAAAAATGCAAAACTTTACAAATGGATAATATATAGGAAAATAGGTGAAAATGATAGAAAGAGGGGGCATTGGTGGTGGGAACAGGAGTACAGAGGAGGAGATAGGCGGGTTAACTGAGGGCCGTTGGATTGCGATATAGATCAACGGCACAGATTTGATCGCAGGATCACGATCGGCGGGATGAAAAAGTAGTGAGAATGGAATGCACCGACGTGATTAAGCGCTGACCGTTGGATCGGTTTCAGAGATCAACAATGTAGATTAAATCAGCGGGCGTGATAGTGTAGATTTTATGAGCAGAGTGTGATTTGATCTGAGCCGTTGGTTCTTGTGGATTTCAACGGCTGAGATCTAATCGCAGGATCACAATCGGAGGTGGAAAAATAAAAGGGGTTAAGGGAAATGTGGTTGCTGATTTGCGATGGAACTAGATCCGTCGATCTAAAAACTAGATCGATGGTCATGATTTAATCATGAAGGCAAAAGGTGGATCAGCAGGCTTGGAGAGGGAGTGATATGGACCGTTGGATCTGGGCTTTAATGGACCACATCAACGGTGGAGAAACAATCACGGGATCGCATTGGAGAAGAGAAAATAACCATAAAAAAAGGGTGAAATGAATATTTGTGATGCGATTTAAAACTTCTGATGTGATAAGCACTTAGCGCCTGGTCTCGGTGCTGGTTTTATGCAGAAAAGGGGATGGGGCTAAGGCCGAAAGGGGCTTAAGGCCTTATAGAAAAATGATTGTTTTTTAGGATTTTTGAAGGAATTTTTTAGGATTTTGAGAGTTCCGATAAGGTTAAAAAAGGATTTTTAAACCTTATCAAAGGGAATTTATGAAGGGAATGAAGTAAAATGAGTGAAATGGAAGAATTTTATGAAGAAAAATGGGATGAAAATGGTGTTATTAATGAATGGAAGGAGGGGTAAAAATGATGGAAAATGGGGTTTTAAGCAGTCTTCTCTTGGCAAACAACAAAGTTTTAGGATTATGAGGGAAACAGTAGTGAAGATTAACTCAAGAGGGTAAAGATCATCATAGGACTTCAAGAACTCACTATTTGGACATGAATTGTTTCTTGAAGGCTAAAAATATTTAGCCACCATTTGGTATGACAAATTTTTATAGGTGGCTAACAGTTCCATGATGTTAACCTAGTCATGACACATCATCACCACCATTCTCCCTTCTTGAAAACTGCAAAAAGTGGTTTTGGAAGCAAATAAGCTGCTACATAAAATTTCGTAGCATTTTCCTAGCTTTAAGCCTAGGATACGCTACAAAACTGTGAAAAACTGTAGAATTTCTAGATTTCAACACTGTCTCAAAAAGGTGACCCCTAGCTGTAAAAAATTGGTCTTCAGCATGCCATGAACCTTCTAAAACTCATTCAAACTTAACTTAGGAGCCCTGTGGTGTTTCCTCTTCATTAATGATCAGTTGAGCTATGGGCTCTTGAACCACATTCATCTTTAAGCCCTTCTTCTCCAGCTCTTCATGAGTCAATTCTAATTGCTCTTGAAGGTCTTTGACTTGGTCCTTCAGTGTCCTATTATTATATTTCAAGTGCAGGTTCACTTTTATAATATGCTTCACCTCCCCTCTCAATGGCTGAGTGCATTTGATCAATTGTTGTATGTTATCTAAGGTCTTTGACACACTATTAACTTGTTCTTCCCAAATTTCTTTCATTTTCTCAAATTGTACCTTTTGAATCTTGTGCTTCCTTGCCTCTTTCTTCAAAACTGATATTTCATCATTTTCCAACTTCAACTACTCCTTAAGAACCTCAATCTTTGTTTTTTCAATGATTTTCTCTTTTCCTTTCCTTTGTTTAATGACTGATTATTCTTTTGTAGGTGAGGAAAGGTCAATGATGCTTGGTGGTGGCTGGACAGTTTTAGTGACCTTCTAAGCTTCTTTGCTACTTTCCAAGACTTTTCTAGCATGTCTTGTCATTGGTTTCCTAGCTTGAAACATGAATCCTACATATTCACCTTCAAACTCTAACTTCTTAGCTATTTTGGCTTTCTTGAGCTTTTTTCCTCCCTCGTCTATATCTTTAGCTTAGACTATGGGAGTTTCTTAAATATCAATAGCATGCAGAATGTATTCTAAGTTACCCTTAGCCATTGTTTGGCTTCTTGTAACCTTGTTACTGCCATGTTTGCTCACTATTTGCTTTTGTTTTGCAAGTGTAACATTGGGTGTGTCAGCTTTCTGCAATGGCTCTGTATCCATGAACACTGACTCAATTTGTTCTACCACTGAAGGTGATGGGATACCTCTAGGTTTAGGAGTTATTTTAGGAGTGATGGCATATACTTCAAAACCACTAACAAATAGAAAATATGACTAGTCTCTTCCTAATCTCTTTAACTCCTTGAAAACCAGCAACTTGATTAAACCATGATGAAAGAGTGAGGTTTCATTTCCTTCATATTTAGCTTAAACTTTGTTTGACATTTTAGCTAAGATTCTATATAAGTAAAAAGGTAAATCAAGAGACATCTTACCAACAAAATGTAGAAGAACCTGAAGTGGTAGGAATAAAACATATGACACCTCCCTTCACAAGTGAAGTAATTTTGAATGATTAGAAACAACTTTGAGAAGTTGTGTTTCATGTAGCTCCTTGGGATGGCATTCTTTAGATCAATCTCACTATGCTCTAGCTTGATAAATTCCTTACAGTACTACATGGTGAACTTAAAGCCTTTGAACTATTTTTCTCCTCCTCTAGGAATTCATGTTGCTGCTGCAATGGTCTCTGGTGTTACAGTGAATTTCAAAATTCTTACCTTTGAAACTGTCCCATTGAAATTGATGGAAAACTCCTTAGAAACCTACATATGGCACCCTTGCAATCTTTGGGAAAACTGCAAACACCCTGTTCTTCTGAAAACTTCTAAAGCAGTTGGGTTTTCATTAATAAAATTCATGTCTGATGGCTCATATCTGAGGCATTGGCCTACTTTTTTGGTCTTCCTCTTTGCAGCCATGGTGCTTTTATATCTTCTCTGCCTCACTTGATCAGTGACACCTGAAAATTTCGAAAATGCCAGCAACCAGCTAGGCTTGGTGAAACAGCTCTCCATAACTCAGTAGCATGCAAATATGGAGCGAAGAATGACAAATGACTCAATTGGGTAATGTTTTAAATTTTCGATGACAGCCCATAGCTTAATCATGACTTATACATGCTAAAAATAGTAATGATGACCTCAACCATGACCATTGTATCTTGATTTAACCGTAATTGACTCAAATGACATCCACCCTAAAACTTCTAATCATTGACCCATCGAATTTGAAAAGGCAGACATAAAAAACCCTTTTCGTAGCGTAGTTAGTTCATTTCTGGGCAGTTTCGCTATGAAAGTATTAGCAGTTTCGTAGCAAAAGCTGCCTCTTTACTGTGTAATTTGCAACAAAAAACAAGAAATATTGGCTAAAGTTACCTTTTCGAATTCAAAATCTTGGGAAATGGAATATGTCAGCAAATGATGACTAATGGGACATGATATGACTTGAATGGAGGTGGGTTTGAGTCTTATAATAGGTTAAGATGTAAAATTTTAAATTTTCCTAATGAACTCTATGACCATACCTTTGACAAATGAAATATATCACCATGTCAAAAAGTGTTTCACTTTTTCTGAGTTATAACAAGTACAATATACAATCGTCTCACACTGTCATACAAAAATTGGCTCACACATGCACCAATTTATTGCCTCCTGACAGCCTGCCTCCACTGCGCAATCCCTACTAATCACAATCCCTGAATGAATGACATACTTCCTTTCCTTGACTGTGCAATCCTCATTGGCATCTCCAATGTGTGTGTGGTTGCATGAGTGCACCCACTAATGTCACAACAAATAGTCAAACTATCCATTTCACTTATCTCTCAACTGGGTCTCCACTGGATCTGACATGCATGTAGTTAATAGTAGTAAATCTTCAGTTTCATGTGAGATCACTCCATGTGAATTACTTTAATATTTAATCCACTGATCTCTCACTAGTGTATCTTTAGTTACAACTATCACAATTGATTTTAACTCACTTAACTGAGTTAAACTACTTTACAACGCACATAACTACACATCCAACTCTGTTACAACTTTGTATCATTCAATTACAACGAATTCCACTTTCATGTCCCACCAAACAACCTTAGAACTCAAAATTCCTTCAGTCAACTGGTTTTCCACATAAGTTAACTGAAATCCAGTGCTTCAAGAGAATAGATTATTATTTATTGTCTAATTATTATTAAGAGATAATAATAATCAACATGCATTCTATTTTTAGACATGCAATCCATGAACAGACCTCACACATGCATTCCAAAAATAGACACCCATCCATAAATATAATTTTCTCAACGATATATAAATAGACTCCCGCTATAAATAGACTTTGCTCAACATTCTAAAAATAAACATACACCTAAAAATAGCCTATGGCCCCCACCTAGTGTAGGTGCTTAATTTTCACTAGGATCATCATCTTGTTGAATCTCAACAAAAATATTAAATGTGCATAGTAGGGTTGGTGTCACAGGAATAATGGCAACTAGAGAGATCGTTGGGTCAAGGAAACAAGGACAATGATTGCGCAAGATGATTTAAAGGATTCTTTCATGTGCTGATACATGCCATCTCTGGTCTTATGTGCATGGTTCATTGAATTAAATGAATATTAGAGCCTCAAGGATAGGATATTTATTCACAGAAATATCAAGAGCCTTGTTGGAGTGTGCGGGTTGATGAGGATTTATGTCTGAGGAGGGGAACACTCAAGCATTAGAGAACTTTTGAATTCTAAAATGGGCCTCCTGAAAAAAATGTACAACCAAAATAAACTTTATAAGAACCAATAGGACTCAAGATGATCATGTCAACAATGATGGGTGATTCACAATTTTTGGGGTAAGAAAGTAAAAAGATTAAAAAATAATAAAATAATAAAACTACTTTTTCAACTTGTATTTTCAGCTTATCTCCCTAAAGTTTTACTCAAATTTTGAGCGGTAGTACTCATTGGATGCAAAATATAATTCATCATCCAAGGAGTACCCAAATTTCATATTTTCAATGGACCCTACTAAATGAAAAATGATAATTACATGAAAAAACGTGATTCCAATCACTTTTTCATGTATTTCTCATTTTTCATGTAGGAGGGTCCATCGAAAGTATGGGAAATGGATACTCCTTGGATGAGGAATCAAATTATGCATCCAACGAGTGTTCCCACTCAAAATTTGAGTAAACCCTTAGGGAGATAAGTTGAAAATATGAGTTGAAAAAATAGTTTTTTTCTTTTTTCCCTCTAAAATTTGATGATGCAATCTAATCTTATTTTATTATTTCCATTATTATTTTATAATTTCCTTAGGAGGCCAATTTTAGACCTCAAAATTCCCCTAATGGTGTCCAGCCTCATGTTCAATGCAACAACAATGAGTGAGAGAATAGAGCCCATTCTCAGGGATTAATGAAGCTACAGTGCTTATGTATTAGATGCAACAGTAGGAAAGAGAAGCCATCCAGAGGTACACTCATACAATTTAAATGGAAAAATGATGGCTGATAGAGACATAATTGATCGCAATGACATAATTCAAGAAATGATATGCAATAGTAGAATGGAGAAGCCATGTAGAGGTGCAGTCTGATAGTGTATTGATGGTTAACAGAGACAACATCGATCATTGTGTTTTAATGAAACAAAACTGAGGATTGCAATTGAGCAATGTAGGGGGGAGTAGCATTGTTTCAAGTGAGCTATGTGGGTGTGTGTGTTGTTGTGTGAGAGGCCGAGTGAGCTTGTGCTACAAAGAAGAGGATAAGAGTGCCTATGTAGAGGAAAGAGGTCGAAAGTGTCAGCGCAGAGGAAGAAGGATAGGAGTTGAGTGTATGTTGTTGAGAGCATAGGGATGAGTATAGTGTGTTGTTGTAGAGTGAGTGGAGGACAAAGTGGTGTGTGCCAAGGGTTGTGTAGAACAAAGATCTGAAAATAGGCAGAGAGACTACCAATTACAGTGAGCAGTAATTTTCCTTATTGAGTGTGGGTTGGAGCCTACAAACAAGAAGTTGGTCCTTCCATCTCTAGTGTGTTTCTAAAGAAATCTTGGGGGTTCGTTCCTCCTGCAATTTGGTGCTTGCATAAATCCAAGACACTGCAAGTTGGTGCTTGCAACAAATCCGTGAAGTTGGTGCTTCACATGGTGATTCTAGTAAGTTGATTAGGTGTCCAAAAAATGATGGAATTGGGCCTTCCTGCTAGTGGGTGCTAGCAAAAAGTCAAGGGGATTTGGTGATTCCTGTGAGTTGTTTCTTACAAACAAATTGATGTAATAGATTAGGTGCTCTTATTTTTACATCAATAACAACAACAAGATTTGGTGGTTTTTTCCCAAAAGGGTTTCCACGTAAAACCTTTGTGTCCAATGTGCATGCTTCTCATGATGTGTGTTTATGTGTTGATTTCATATTGTTGGCACATGATATGTTGTTGATGATTATATGGATGATTTCCAAGTTTGAATGAAAAATAATTTTTCATACAAAATTAAAATTAGTCTTAATACTGAATCACCCCCCTCTTAGTATTAACTTATTTCCAACAATTGGTATCAAAGGCAAGTTCCTTTAGTTAATTTTTCAATATTACTCTATGTTGTATCAGTTCCTTAAGCCCAAATTAGATTTTCATTAACAATGTATTCATATCTATGCAATATAAGTAAACATAAATTGTAATTGAATATAGAACAATGCATGCAAGGACAAAGAAGACAATATCACAACCATGAGACACAGAGATTGGTTCAAGGCTAGGGGAAAGCCCCACTATGGGGGAAACCCTTTCAAATATTCTTCTTCTATATACTGTCTTCAAAATATTTCAGAAGAGAGTATACTGAGCCCAGTACATGTATACAAAAAAAATAAACAGATCTAATCTACGGATCAACAGATCTACAATAGTAAAACATGAAACCAGTGTATCACCAATACCAAGTGATCTCATTTGCCCAGTTCTAGATCTGGATCTAAAATATTTTCAATGATTGTTCTGATGCAAATGTGACTACGTGATGGATGAGTGATGGCGTTGCACAAGAAATTGAATGTGAATCAAATTAGATCTGCCTATTAATTCTCTAAGTCACGACCTTAACAAAATGAACTCGCGGCTTTGGGGCTCTGAGCCACTACCACAGATTTCTGAGCCCGTGGCTTAGGTTCTGAACACCCTATAACCTTAGCCACACCCTGAATTTTTCCAACCATTGACCTTAATATCTGAGCCACAGCCTTGACAAGCCTAGTTCGTGGCTTTGGCCCAGCAGAGCCACTACCTCAACTCTTCTTGCCCATGGTCCTTGTCCAAAATACCTAGATCTAAAATGTGCCTCTGTATGTGACCCCAATCCATTGCACAAGCCTCTTGCAATGCGCCTATGCAAGCCAGAAACAAAAAATATGAAAAATAACCAAAACAACATGAAGAAGATATCATGAGAGAATGTGTGCAAATGAACTTGGGGCGACTTCTATTTATAACTTTGTGAGGGACCACTTGGGGCTTTAACCAAATCAACATGTTGTTAGGCTCACCCATGAAATAATAAAATAAAACATAAATTAACTTCCACTTAATCGATTGGGGCGGTATATAGGTTGATTTTGATCCTCTCGAAAAGAGGAATCTAATTAAATTATTATCCTAATCCTTTGAGTTTTCCAATGTGGAATTTAATCCTAGTTGAAAAAATTAACACTCCCTCTCAACTAGGAATAATTCCACTTTGCAATATCTTCTTGTCGATCTCTTCATCAAGGTGTCATCGCAGCTAAACTCCATCTGCTGAAACTTTCTCGAATATAGAAGAAGAATAATTAGGGAGAAATGGCTTCCACCTGCATCTAGCAACAGGATAAATCATCTCATAGGGGAGCACATTTATGACCCTGGAATCTCATCGGGGAGATCAGTCTCAACCCAGAATCACAAAAGGGGAGCAAATATTAACCCAACCTTGTCACCTACCGATCATCCCATCAATGAATCTCATTATTCAAGCGGTAGAACACTTACATCATAATCTATCTTGGACGATATACCCTACTTACCAAGATGTAAGGATCACACATCTCCAAGCCTTCTCAACCATTGGCCAAATGGAGAGGGATAATCCTGACAAGCCCTGCTTGTGGGTATGATGCTAACTGGGGTATACTCTACAACGACCAAAGGAGGGGGAGATACTCAACTTGTCAAAATGAACAAGGATCACACACATCCCATGAGTGACAGATAGGGGAGTGACATATATGACCCTATTTTCCATAGTTCACTCAACCCTAGAAGCCCTTCATCTCAATTCCTCACTCCAAGAGCTCAAGAAAGGTAGGAAGAGCTTGCTTTGTGTCCTCGATTAGCATGTCCCCTTATCAAGAGGGGCTACATCCATCAATCAAATATTTTCTCTAAAAACTAGGAACTTCCCTTTCAGTAATGCCTTAGTGAGAATATTGCAACTTGATCATCAATCACAATGTGTTGGAGTCTAACATATCTTCTATACACCATGTCACGGATGAAGTGATATTGAATATCGGTATTCTTGGACTTGTCATGAAATGCATGATTCTTTGCCAAATGAATCTCATTCTATCACAGTATATCACAGTGGTGTCCAACACTTGACTAAGGAGCTCACAAAAGAGCTTCCTTAACCACACATCTTCACAACTTGTTATGCTAGTAGCAATGTACTCTGCATCTACAGTGCTCAACACTGTTGACTTCTGCTTCCTTCTCATCCATAATATCATGGCATAACCAAGACTAAAACAACATATAGATGTACTCTTTCTATCAGTGACATTACTTACCCAGTAAAAATGAGTGTATCCATGAAGTTGGATATCTCCAACAGAGTACCTCAAACCAAGTGTGATCAATCCATGTAATTATCTCAATACATGTGTGGTTTCTATCCAATGTGCATGAAGGGGCTCAGTCACGAACTGACTCAGTGTGTTTATTTCATAACATATATCTAGATGGGGGTTCACCAGGAGCATCAGATCTCCAATCAAATGTCTATACTCTAATGGATTTGATAGATCAGGTCGAGTTGTTTTACCACACAACTTCTTGAAGTTCATTTCCATCGAAGTGACCATGGTTTTGCACTCGGTCATACCAAACCTTTCTAGCATCTTTACCACATACTTTCAATGTGAGAGAAATATTCCGTCAGGAATTTTCCATACCTCAAGGCCCTAAAAGTAATGCATGAGACTAAGGTCTTTCATCTCGAATTTATAGGCTAGCTTCCTCTTGCATTCGATTATCAATGGTTCACTTCCTGTTAAGAATAAACCGTTAAAATATAGAACCAGAATCATAGGAATACCATGAACAACCTTAAAATAGAGGTTGGTATTAGCACTTGTAGAAAATATCTAACACAACTATAATACCATGTATAAATTATATCGATGGACTCAATCCGAACATGTAATGTACTAAAAGAAGACATTGAATCCTTCTACAATATTTGCGGAATATAAAACATGATCGCTCAATCACATGCAAGTAAGAGAAAGAAGTAAATAAATACACAAAACCATATATTCCTGGGGAAAGCAACTGCTCAAAACCCCTCCATATTTATTGTATAATCAACTGAGGAATCATGAAATGATACAATGTATTTGTGATCACTACAACCTCATACACTCTAACAATTGCTTCACACTGATCTAGGAAAAACTGGAAAAACACATAGCCAATTATTAACCTACCCTCAAACTACCCTACTTACACAATCCCTAGAGAATTATACCCCTATTAAATAGGAAATTCATCCTTCCTTGATTGCGCAATATATCATGGGCTTCCTGTGGTTATATAGTTGTATCTGGGCAGTTTTCTAAAAATACAACTGATAGTTTACTTGCCTTGAAACTTTGTCTCAACTGGGTCTCAACCAGAATTAGAATGCATGCAGTTATAAATAATGAGTCATCAATTACTTGGTAGATCACTATTGGTGAATTACATCTATTTAAATTCACCTTATCTTCCACTAGCTCATCAAACAATTAGAACTAGTTAAACTAATTTTAACTCAATTAATGTGAGTTAACTGATCCCACTCACACTACACTAGTGCTACAACTGCAAGTGGACCTTGTTAATAATATAATCACTCCACATGCCTATCCTTTGGCCCTCAACTCTAAATTATTGAGCTAACTAATTCTATCACACTTAGTTAACTTTTACAAGTTTTTATGAGATAAGATTACAATTTATTTTCCAATTTATTTAAAAATTGGCTTGCACACTAATGTGTTGCTAGGATCCATCATTGTGTTACCTGTGATCCCACACCAATGTGTGTGTTGTTTCTAGATGCCAATTTCATTGTTTCTTGTTGAAAATTTCAACACTCCCTCTCAATAAGAAAGGAATCAATATGTCCTGATCCGATACCTTTGGAATGTTCTTGCATGCAATACTTCCTAATCTTGTTCGCACATGCAACTTTTCTAAAACTAAACAGCCTCCAAAAACTGAATCATTATAATGCATCTGTCATCAAAGTATTTTGATTTCTGCTAGCTATTGGACTCCCTCATTGCTGACATCTGAATCCATGCATTCTGCATTGCTGCCAACTATGATCTGTGCTCCAGTATCCGACACCTGTCACTCTTATTTATGTCCTCCTGACATCTAACTGCATCAATATAACTTATCCTTCCTATTATTTTTGTACTGTGGGCTCCTTGTATTCAGGGTCAATCCATGAGACACACCATCTCAATGGACCCTGCCCAACTTTCTTCTTGGGATTAATTATGCACATCGCTCCACCTCACACCTAGAGGTATAGTTGCATGTAATCCCTCTACCAATCTGGCTCGAAATTTCCCCCTCCTATAGGTCTCTGCCTGACTGGACTCTTCTACTCGATCTCCTCTCTACTTCTCCAATTGTGGCTGCTCCACAACCTTCTAAGACTTCTTCTGAGGCTGCATGTTGAGAGATAATTGATCCCTCTCAACCACCAAGTCATTAACTACTGCTTTGCTCCTCAAAGCCTTTCATGCATCCTCAACCTTGAAAGCATATAGGTTCTTGACTCTTGAAATGATCTGCTTCACCTGTCCCATGGCTATGTGTTTAAGGAAAATTTTTCCTTTTCAAAACTTCACCTCATAACCATGGTCTTCCAATAGCTCTACGGAGACAAGATTTTTCCTTAGGCTTGGAACATACAAAACATCTGCTAGTCTAAGAGGGGATCCAGACTCCCTTTTAAAGGTAATTGTACCTATCTCGATCGCGCTATACCTCACATCATCTCCAAACTCTACGTTCTGCTAGAGGTCTTTCTCCTCCAAGTCATTTAAGAGATCTCTATTCCCTATCATATGGAACGAGGCATCACTATCTAGATACCATATGCATCCCATTGTATTGTTTGCCATGTATACAATGAGATTAAAATCAAGCTCAAACTGTGAAGCTAATGCTTCACCTACTGCAACTGCAGGCTCCTTCTTGCTTGACTTCTTCTCTGGACAATTCGAAGCATAGTGCCCATGCTCATGACAGTGAAAAAATCTGATCTTGGACAAATCTCTCTTGCCCTCTTTTCCTTGGGACTTCTTTCCCTTGGATTTCTTTCCTTTTCTAACTCGCGCACATTATAATTGTCCCGCATCGCAAAATTTTCTAAAAAAAGTGTTAATTTTAAATTAACGATATATCCCTCATCCTAGCTCTGATTCGACTGGTTTGCTTTTTCAATTTGGGTTTTTTTTGCAAGGAATCCAAATATTCTATTTTTTTTTTGAAAATTTTGCATCAAAATTTTCAGATATTATCCACAAAATCGTCGCCCAAACAATTCCTTCTTTGATACCATGTAGAAAATATCTAACACAACTATAATACAATGTATAAACTATATCAATGGACTCAATCCCGATCATCTAATGTACTAAAACAATATACTAAATCCTTATACAATATTTTCAGAATATAAAACATGATCGCTCAATCACATGCAATCAAGAGAAATAAGTAAATCAATACACAACACCAGATATTGTTGGGGAAAGCAACTACTCAAAACCCCTCCATATTTATTGTATAGTCAACCAAGGAATCATGAAACAATAAAATGTATTTGTGATCACCACAACCTCATACACTCTACCAATTGCTTCACACTGATCTAGGAAAAATTGGACAAACACATAACCAATTATCAGGCTACCCTTAGCTTAACTTGCTTATGAAATCCCTAGAGAATTAAACCCTGATTAAATAGGAAATTTATCCTTCCATGGTTGCGCAATTCATCATGGACTTCCTACCCACGTGGTGTAGAGCAGTCGGTGATGGGGTGCATTTTTAAGGCACTCTGTCTGCAAGGTCATCAGCTTGAAACTCGTGGGTGATTAGGATTAGTCTAAACTACCAAAAAAAAAATTCATCATGGACTTCGTGTGGTTATATAAATGCATATGGGCAATTTGCTAAAAATACAACAAATAGTTTACTTGCCTTGAACCTTTGTCTCAACTAGGTCTCCACCAGAATTAGCATGCATGCATCTATAAATAGTGAATCATCAGTTACTTGGTAGGTCACTACTGGTGAATTAAATCTATTTTAATTCACTTGATCTTTGACTAGCTCATCAAACAGTTAGAACTAGTTAAATTGATTTTAACCCAATTAATGTGAGTTAACTAATCCCACTCACACTACACTATTGCTACAACTTCAAGTGGACCCTGTTAATAATAGAATCACTCCACATGCCTATCCTTTGACCCTCAGCTCGAAATTCTTGAGCTAACTAAGTCTATCACACTTAGTTAACTATTACAAGTTGTTATGATATAAGATTACAATTTATTTTCCAATTTATTTAAAAATTGTCTTGCACACTAATGTGTCACTAGGATCCATCACTGCGTGACCTGTGATCCCACACCAATGTGTGTGTTGTTTCTGGATGCCAATTTCATTGTTTCTTGTTGCAAATTTCAGCAACACTGATTCTAGTGAAACCGAGTTTTATTAGATAGCTGTCAATATGAGCATACCAAGCTCAGCGATCTTGCTTCAATCTATACAATGCTTTCTTCAACCTACAAATGTGTGTTGTGAGATCTTCCACTTAAAATCCATTTGGTTGTTCCACATAGACTTCTTCCTATAAAATACCATGAGGGAAGGCGATATTTATATCGATCTGATGAAGTTTCCATCCTTGACTAGCAACAAGGGAAAATATTGAGCAGATAGTTGTATATCAAGCCACAAGAGAAAATATATCATCGTAATCTTCTCCCTCTTCCTGAGAGAAACCATGAGCTACGAACCTCACTTTATAATTTTTGATGCTGCCATCGATTCCATGCTTGATTTTTAAAAACCATTTCGATGTCACAACAGACTTCCCATGCGGTCTCGGCACATCATCCCACACATCATTTTTCAAGATCGATTCATATTCTTCGACCATGGCATCCTTCCAAGATTTATCTTTGAATGCTTCTTAAAATGAGGATGGTTTAGCTTGTACTATGGTACTCATGGTTGCAAAATAACCATGATACTTGCACGGTTCCTTCCTTTCTCTGAATGATCAACAAACAATAATATTCCTTTCACTGTCTTGTAAACTGTCGTGAAGCCAAAGTGCTTTTTTCCTTGAAGGAGGATCACAGGGAGTGGCCTTCTTATGACCTTGTAGAGTTCCTTAGATCTCAGTCTTAATGTGAATGCATATTTCATATGTGAATCAGCAGGGGAAGTTATGACTTTTCCATTGATGAAGGAAATCCTCATCCCTTTATCTTCTAATGCAGATATAGAAATCAAATTTTTCATAAGTCCCGACACATACATGACATCATTTAACAATACAGATTCCTTAATGTTTAACTAAAATTTAACTGACCCAAGTCCTTTTATAGGATGAGTGGAGTTATATCCAAGAATTATACTTAACTTAGTCTCCCTCTCTACCATTAGAGAGGACCACTTTGAAAGTAGAAAAGTGATGAGTGGCCCCACTATCTACGAACCAGCTATCCCATGAATCTGGTTGAGAAGAAATAGTAAGTGAAGAAATGAGAACATATTAATCTGTATCTACAATATTACTTTCAACTCTGGAATATTTTGACCTCTTTTGAGATGGAAAATATTCATCACCATCACTTGAATCTCTTCTTTTCCTCTCATCGTGGTTTTCCTTTTATTGTCTTTCCTTCTTTTATAATAGGTGTTGTTGATGTTGTTGTATCATGACCTATTTTTCTTCTCTGTACATTCATGAGAATAGTGACCTTTCTTGTGGAATTTTAAGCATTCAATGTGAGCAAGTTATTTGTCATTTCTTCCTTTTGCGTTTTGATCAGGAGTGCTTCTATATGGGCCTCCTTTTGATCTCTTTCTCCTTCTATTTTTGTGGGCAACATAAGCAACAGGCTCTCCTTCTTCATGTTTCTGAATGCTCCCTCTTGCTATCATTTTGGATTATTCCTAAGTCATCTTCCAAAAAATTTCATAAAATGATGAAAGAATGTTGTTGTTGTTGATAGTAGTAATTAGGGTTTCACAAACCAAAGGGAGACCTCTAAGAGTCATGATAACCAGCTCTCTATCAAGCACATTCTCTCCAACCCTCAACAATTGATATTTAAGATGAGAGATCCTCATGATGTAAGACTGAAAAGTCTCACCTTTATTCATCTTTACTTCCTTGAGTTCATATTTCAATGTAATAATCTCATTTAGATTGTTAACTTCATACATACCGACTATCTTGTCATACATATCTCTAGACTTCTTTAAATTCCCAACATAAGCAATTAAATTATATTGTAACCCGTCATCTAAGATTTGATTTGATTTGGACTCACCTTTCTTGCACATGTTCTTGATGATGGTGGAATCATCTTCAGAAGGTTCGGGCATATTTCCTTGAATATATTCCAGCACATCATTGTTTTCAGAAATAATCTCTAATCTAACTTTCCATGCAACAAAATTTAAAGCGTCGCCCAGTGTCTCATGCTCCTTGAAGGTAGAGGAAGACATATCGGCCTTGGCTTGTGGATCTACTTTCTGATAGACTTATTTTTGGATCGAGGGGTCCTGAACTAGGTTCAAAGGTTAAGGTTTTCCAACAAACCCCTATACTACTAGCCCTTTTGGCAGTGACCTCCTTGCACAAGTCAAAGTCTCACCTGAAGTAGTATGGGTGGGTGCTGGAACCAGGTTTCCGCACCCTGAGAGAGGATAGGTAAGGCAAGCAGAGCTGCGTCCAGCTTTATAATGACCAGATCACCTATCTCAGAGCCAGATCTATAGGTCTCATTCACATCCATGTGGGCAAGTTCAACTATACTACAGTGCACAAAAAATTGTATACTTATAAGACAGTAGTGCAGCATTGCATAAAATAGAACAAATCCAGATGCAGTAAAAACAGTTACACAGTACTTTCACAGCTTAACACAAAATATAAATAATACAAAATCTATCACAAATTCGCATAACCAGTACACATAGATTCAGTTACTCCAACAACCTTTCTTATTCATCAACTTGTCAATTCCTTCTTACAATACCCAAACCTGACCTGCACACACAACAGTAGGGTCAGCACACAGCAGGACTTGGGATCTCCGTGCACATAGCCAGCAGGAGTCCTTTCCCCAAAAACCCAAACAGATCTACTAAGCCATAATTCGCATCAAGATCTCATCCTCTTCTTCCCTTACAATTCAAAATGTTCCTCTATTTATAACAATCTAGCCTAATCTTTCCTATGGTCCGCAAACTGTGGTTTACGGAATCCAGGTCTACCCTTTAATCCATTAAAATGTTTTCGGGGCTTTGTCCCACCCCAAAACCCCTACGATAGACTAAATATAATAAAAAATATACAAAATTGGACCAATTTTGCAGCTTGTAGGGGACCCTGTTCTAATAGTCCCCCAACACAATCTTGTGACTCATCCCGAGTCACTATGGTGGTGCGGTTTCTATTTGCGCACGTAAGGTATTGATGGCTGTGATCAGCAAAGGTAACACTTCTTGACTCTGGGTAGCAGCACTTTGTGCAATGTCTACAAGCTTCTGTGAGGTCAATCCTTTAGTAGCCGTGGTAACCCGCTCTAATATCTGGTTGAGTCGCTCGATTGCGCCATGAGCATCCTGCGATAGCTAGAGGGCAGCATCACCCCATGGCTTCAATCGCTTTGTGATGGCATGTTTCATTCGTTGGAGGTCCATAATCATGTCTCGGAGTGTGTTGCTAGCCTTCAAGGGTGCCAAACATTGCGCAGGGACTAGGGAGGGCAAGGTAGCTTCGATCTGATTAAAAGCGGCTTCCTTCTGTCGTAAGTACTGCTTGACATTCTGAAGAACTGGGTTGAACTGGACCACTGTCCAGAGCTACATGGCCGCCTCAAGCAATTGATTACCCAGAGTAAGCTGTCCTGTAATGATGTTCGTAGCTTCTGATACTAGCGCAGCATGTTGTGCTCGTACGTCCGGAGGTTTGGCAGGTTGTACATGGGCCTGTAATGCTGTGAGTTGTCCATCCATTTGGGTCTTGAGGGTCTGTATTTCTATTCGGGACACCTTTAGTGCTGCAACCAAGCCTTCTACGGTAGCCCGGAGTGGAGCTGAAGCCAGGATCTTACCTAGGACCTCTGTGTCGAGATGGTGGACCACCGTTTCGAGCTGCGTCGTCTGCGAGATAGAAAGGGAGACATCTTTGGTCTGTCATGTGATTATCGGCGTGGCCACATCGAGCTGTTGCTGCATGGTCCGGTCACGATGATGGATATCTTGAAGCACGGCAGTGTGTAAACCCTATAACACCTCGCGGGGTAGCTGCGCCAAGTCCAATTGTAGTCCTGTAGCCACTGGAAGGTGGGCGCTGACCAGGACAGTGCTAGGCAATGAATAAGCATGGCTTTCATTTGTAGTTAGCCCTTTTGCAAGCTCCCTATTTCGCTTCATACCCCAAGGGGATGTAGTATCCTTGTTAGTCAACCCTTTCATTCGCAAGACTAGCTGCAACTCGACTGTGTCAGCTTTCATAGTGATCTGCGGCAGTTGCGTACCATATTTCATGGTTTCTTCCAAGCCCGTTTGGTTGGAGCCTGCGATCATCCCAAGTTTGGCAGTGGCGCTATCTTCCGTCATATAGCTTTGACGCCAATCTGCGTAGGGTTTGAAGTCAATTTTCCCTTTAGGGAGCTAGAGGGCAATTAGCTCATCAATGTCTGCGTCACCAGACCCCCTCAACGTAATGTCTGCAGGCTCTGGACTGGTAAGCACTGAAGCATCTACAGGGTTAGGGGCTGCCATATTAACATAAGGAGGGGATCCTCAATTTGGAGACTCACAGGCAACGGAAGTAAGTTGATTGGGTATGAACAGAACGCTACAGGTCCAGACAATCAAGCAGCAAAATAATACATGCAGATTACAGAGATGATATGAAGCCTTGATTGGAGTTATCCTTTCTCCTTTATAGTGCCCGTGGCTATCAAACGGTATAGTGAATCTAAATTGGAACTTACCATCAAGAAAATGGTAAAAACTCATAAAAAATTTCTGCATTAATTTCTAGCCATCTGTTTTCCGTAACGGTAATATTCCCTTTTTACCAGAGTTCATTTTTCTGACTGTCATCATTCGCACCCTATGGCCTTCCCACAGATCTACTAACCTCGGATGAAGCATCTGTGCTACTTGCACATCCCAAATTATAGCCGAAGTAGGGTGTGCTGTAATGTGATTCAGGTATAGCCTAAATAACTTGGAAACCGCGTGCATCCCATCCAGTGCCGCAGTTGGGATAATTCGGGGATCATCCTTTCCTTCCGTTGGGCTGAGGCTGCAGTATTCCACCATGTGTGGTACCTACGTTCCCCATGATTCAGATGCGATGTACAGGTGTGGTCTACCCTGAGTCAAGGCACTAGTGTTCTGCAGAGCTGCATCGAGTGCTCCTGTGCCATCTACCATCCTAAATGTTCACAGAAACTCATCCCGCAAATTCTCCCAATGGCGAGTGCGCTGATGTAGCTCCGCATATAAATACCATGCAGTTGGACGCAGTCCTATAGCATGGATAAATAGGTGGACCCGTTCTTTTGGGGTTCTGTCACACCATTTCGTTTCCCATGCGAGCAAATATCTGCGTCGGTCTTCTAACCGAAGAAACTTTTGGATCCATCTCCCAACTGGAGCTTCAAATCGTAGGATAATATTATCCAAAAATTCCACCCAATCGCGGAATACCTTCCCATGTGTATCCCACCAGCACACAGGTGTTCCGCACAGGGCTAGCTTAAGTGCCCACAGCCTATGTCCCTTGGGAACTTCTGCTTCGAATGCGCGTAAAAATTCCTTAATGTTACTCGAATCCCCAAAGTAGGGCAGGTCTCTTACCTCAGAGGAGATGCAGCGGAAGTTCCTTGTGACCCGAAGACATCGTAGCATTGAAACCTCATGCAACCGGCCTTGCCAATTCTCTAGTTCCCCATCGGAGTCGGAAAAGAATTCACTATCCTTTTCCCAAAATATTACTCCTTCCACCGGGGGGTTAATCCAATCTTCGTCCTGTGTAATGAACTTGTAAATGTGATCCACTTCCTCCTCATCTTGCGCTGGCTTTATATACCATGTGCCTTCCGCGGGATCCAACGGTACTATTACTCGTGTGCCGTTATTTTCAAACGCCATGTTGCACTTTTTGAGATTGATAACACCCCCCATATCTATAGCCCAGTCCAGTCCTAGGAGCGCAGGGTATGGGTCCGCATCTTCTACGATTTCTATTACCTCAAAGTCATCTTGGACCTTTACTCCTACAATATCTACCGTGATTTTTGGCAGCCTTCCCAGAGGGATGATCTTTTGTTGATTCGCCATGCGCAGCTGGATGGTGGACCATTCCAACTTAGGTTCTCCCATTCGTTGCCATGTTTGTTTAGGTAACACATTCACATCTAATCCAAGGTCCAAAATAACCTGATCCATAGTCACCAATCTACGCAGTCAGCTGCATTTCTCTTCTGGTGCGTTTTTTATACCTGTATAGTTTGTGTACATCCTTGGTCCCTGGGGTCGGATCGGGCCGCGCTATGCAGCTATTCATCAATGCCTGAAGGTTCTCTACAGCCTTTTGGATACGTAGTAGCTTCATACATGCCTGCAAAAAGGGCGTGATCCCCTCATCTGTCTTTGGGTGTGCTGGTGCTTGCGCAGTAGCTACTTCTTCCTGAGCGAAGTCCTGGTCAGCTACGGCCATTGTTTCTTGTCCCTTCTTCATGTTCGATCCTTCTTGACAGGTCAGAGGATCACTGGCAGCCTCTACCTTTGGTCCACGAGTGACCATCCCACTACGTGTTATGACTTTCACACTTGGGTCTATGTTCCTTAGCTCAAATTTAACTCTGTGCACATTCTGCGTGGAGGTGGGCTACTTTTCCTTCATTTTTGCTATTAAAATTGGGAAATCTTCAATCGCATGGTTCAGCTGTCTACAATATCTACAGGATTGCCTTGTAGGATTTGGGCAGTCCCTTGCAAAGTGTCCTACTTCCCCATAGTTATAACAGATTAGCTGCCCGTGTCCTTGACCTGCACTTCCTCCTCGACCTCCCTGCCCCTTGCTGGAGAGCCACCAAAGCTCACGAGAGATCTAAGTGACGTAGGGTCTGACTATACCCTATACAAGTTTCCTCGATCTATCATTAGGTCGTAAGTTTGACAGTTCTGCTCATTGTGTCCTACTGACCGGCAAAACTTGCACCATTGTTGCTCAATTCTAGGACATATGCTCCTAGCCGAGGGCAATGGTTCATATCGTGCAGCCCCGTGATATGGCAGTCATCACACCATAACGCAAACCCGCTTGAGCTTGGATGCGCTAGGTTGGGTTCTCCATTTTCTCCTGGACGAACCAAACTAGGTCCTCCTAACTGCATGTAATCTATCAATAGAGGGCAATGATCCTTCGTATGGTCAGATACCCGACATTGTATGCACCATAGATCTGTGCTGGCTCCTTTTCCTCATTCCTTTCGCAGGTTCTAAATTTCCATGTGCATAGCTCCGAGCTGCTCCTCAATTTTCTGTACTCCTAAAGAAGTATCTTCTCTACACACAGCTTCTAGTTTCATAGCGACTTCCATAGCTTTTTCCTGCGACTCGAAGGTTTGGTGACTCATTGGCGTGCGCAGGTGGGGCAACAACTTAGCGATGAACCATTCCGTATTTTGTCTATCATCATACTCAAATCATCCTTCCCTAATTTCTCTCTTCAGTTGCTAATCAACCACCCATACAGATTAGAACACTCCTTGCTTGAATTCCTTCACTTCTGCTACTAACTGAGAGTAAGATTTTGGCTTTCGGAACTGTTGCTTCAGAGCGTCCTTAATATCTTGAATAGATGCATTCCCATTCTGATATATGTATCACATATACCAGTCCAACGCTCTTTCTTCAAATGCTAGGGACAACTATGCCCTCTTCACTGTATTGTTTGTCACATTTTTCACAGTCCATACGGAATCTGTAACAAACCAAAATCAGTCCATATCCTCATCTCCTACCCCCTTGAAGGTAGGTAGTTTTAGGTGCGCAGCCATATCACTGTCCGACGTAGGTGGTGGTATGGGAAAACTCTTACCTTTGCGTGGCCTAGACGACGGTGTAGCCAATGGGATTTGCGCAACCATCTCTTGCAGAGGGTTATAGACAAATCTTCCCCCTTCAAGGTTGGTTTGATAGTATTTACCACTACGTGTCATGCTCTCGTTTGGATCCGAGGTCATTCACTCGGTATGACTACACAGAATACTCTTCTCACACAGTAATATCTTAATCAGAAAAGGTAATTTCTTCATAAACTTGCCCCGGAACCCTTTAAAGTGTAATATCCCAAAATAGGGAAAATCTACACTATTGGGAATATCTTAAGATATTCCAAATGTGGAGCAACAACAATATGTAAACACACCAATGGAATAGCAGTGATACATTAACACATAGAATGCCAGAAGATCCACATAACCATCATATTAGATCATAGCAACACAAATGTATACAAATCCTTGAGGAAACAGTCACTCAAGTGGGGCAATGCAACCCTCAATAGAACATATACATGATAAATGAAAAACACTGCTACATGAAGAAATCCATGGCTATTAATGCGCAGTCTATGAAGAATAAATGCTGAAAACTGATGTCAATACATGAATATATCAATATATAGCTCATACAATATGGGGAGAAAAGATATAGTCTCCCAAAGGCAATTTCTAGACAATCCTAGAAGGATTGGATGAGATATGCAAATCTGCCAAAATGTCGGAGTTGCAGGGTAGCAGCTGCAACTCAAAACTGGAAATGGATGGAGATAGCTTATGATACTGCATATGATGGCTGAATCTCATCCAATGGATCTCTCAGCTGAAATTCTGATCCAATCACTGAATATCTCACCCTCCAAAATAGTGGTGCAATCCCCCACTGCAAATACACTCAGAAATAACGCAATCAAGGAGATGGACTGCGCTGTAAGAGATGGGAAGTGCTTGGCCTGATGCCAAATATGTGAAATCAGCTTAGAAATATTCCTCACTAGCCTCCTATAGGAATAGAATCTCCCTCCTTTGAAAGATGAGCCAAGGAAATGGTGTTGTGGAACCCTCCACTGCAACACCCTGCAACGCAACATTTCTTGCTACAGGAATAACGTTGTAGCTGAAGGAGGTTGCTTGGCCTTGAGCTTGAAATGTGGAGAATGAAGTACAATCCCTCAAAATTCCTCTCAAGAAGGGAGAAGGATTCCTAAACAGGAAATCCTTGTGCTAATCAGCACATCAATCTCAGTTAAACAACTGAAGAGAGAAAATAGTCATGCGGACCAAAATCTATAATCAATAACATATCCTTCTATGGTTGCCTTGTCCTCCCTTTATAAAAATGAAAGCCTCCTTGCCTTGGCCCCCACACATTAGGGTTTCCTCCACCAAATAATCTCTTCCCCTTTCACACTACGTTGTCTTTCAAGGTGATCCACTCCCACAATGGCAGTGTTGTTGACTTGGTCAAACTTGACCTTGTCTTTGAACAAAGGATTACTAGAACTACTATCAGGAGCAGAAAATATAGGATCAGGTGTTGAAGGATTTTTAGGTTTCTAAGCCTTTTTAGAAACTAATCTTTCTAGATCTGGAAAAGTAGGGACTATCTGCTGTGAGGTATCTGACCTAGTGTGAGGCATTTTGAAAGCCAAAATTTTGAAAATAAAAAAAACAGCCAAAGATTTCGTCCTCACTGAACAACTAGAGGAAATAATGTGAAAAACCCAAGGAAAATAAACTTCGTTTCTTCTTCCCTGGCAACGATTCCAGAAAATGTTGTATCTCAAGAAACAATCCCTTGGCTGTGGTAAGGAATCAGTGCTTAAGACATTTTTTAAATGTATGTCAAAATTAAAATATCAAATGGCATCTGTTTAGCACCTTTTGAATTTAATTACTTAATACCCTCAATAATTTGATATAATGAAAGCCTTCACAATGCCATAAACTACTGATATTTGAATGAAATGAAAATAAGAACAGTAAGGGAAACTCAAAATGATATGCTGAGAAACAAAATCTATCACTTTTAAGATTCAGAGGAAGTTCATGGAGAGAGAGGAAACTCGAAATAATATGTTGTAAACATAGAATCTATTAATTTTAAGTTTCATGGAGAATTTGTGAAGGGATAAGAGATGAAGTGAAGGAGCACACATTAAGGATTGTTTAACTCTTACTTATAGATGTAAAAAGAGACCTGCAGGTACATTACTTCACTACATTCAAAGAGGAATAAATATAGAGCGAAACTAGAAAGATATATCAACATCAACAGGTGTAGGAAACTTGATCTTCTTTCATTAATTTCTCATAAAATTAAGTACCAAATTAACAATCATCTAGAGGTCCAAAACTCAGAACCCCTTTTATTTATTTCTACCTACGTAAATATATCGAAGTATTTTGCAACTGCTGAACTTCTTGAAACTACTCCACTACCTAAACAGTTAAGATTAATTATGAAATCATACCAAGAAAACAAATTGAAACTGGAAATAATGTTCATTTTGTTGAATCTGATGTTGCTAATGCGTCCCCCTGAGGTGTTGAGGTGTCCTTTCTGGTTATGATTTGATAACCACATAGTTTTTTAACAATGCCTCAGTGCTTGACTTGACCCAACTGTCGTGCTTCCCACAATGCCACTATATGTTCTTCTGCCTGACTCTGCCTATGCCTATGTGTGTGCCTGCAACATTCTATCTTCACTTCGTCAACCAACGCAAGACTTGGACTTGAACCATATTCTTCTCACCTTTAGAGAACACATCACGTCCTCTTTCTATCGCATTCTAGCGTTTCACCAGCTTTACGTTATAATCCTCCTTTCTTCCTCCGATGCGATTTAACACCAAAAATGCCTTACCTCCAGATGTGAAAACCTTTGGAGTTCACCTTTGAAACAACATGGCATCTGCTCACAAATCGCAGATCGGGGATTTTGTTATGAGACATGGAAGGTAAGTGTTAAAATGTGTGATGTGTGAAGTGAAACGTGCGGAAGGTGACTTGGCAAGCAGAGGTGGGGCCAATCGCAATCGCAAATCAGCAGATTTGTTATGAGACATGGAAGGTAACTGTTAAAATTTGCGACGTGTGAAGTGCGACAGGCGGAAGGCGACGTAGAAATTAGAGGTGGGGCCAATCAAAAATCGCAATCGGCGATATGGAGCTTTACCGCACTTCACACTTTAGCGATCATAACATATTCCTTTAGCGCCTTTCCTCCAAACCTTGCGATGTGTGATATGCGATACAATCTCCACCATCCATCTCTCCGTTTTAGTTATGTGCTTTGATCCTAACCATCTGTTCTTCCCTTTGCACCTCCTCCAAAACTCTTAAGTTCTTGAGGGAAATGCGTCATTTCTCTACCTTTGGGAAATCTGTTTGTTTGCTCCATGACGTAACCCTCCTGAGCTTATCCGATGTTCTATCACGCTAGTCCCTCCTGAGCTTGTGAATGAGCCCGACTCGACCCTGTCTAGTGTGAAATGTTCTTAATGTTCCCATTGGTCTGGCTCTTGAACTGTTATTTACGTGAATGACCCGACCCAACCCTATTACACAGCATTTTGTCGTCATCCCTGCAATCCCTCATCATGTACATTGGAGGAATATTCCCGTGACCTGTGAACAATAAAATGTCCTGAAAACAATTTCATGGCATCCTCCTGCATAAGGACAAACATTCTCCTAAAGAACATTTCCTCTAAAAATCCTCAAAACAGATGTTTTAGCCTTGGCGCGACTAGCTAGTTCATCCCTCGTGCCAATGGGAAAAATCCACACTATAGGGCACGCCAGTTGGCACTCTGTCCCTGTGTTTCACTCACGCCAAGCCTATTAAGGAATGTTTTTTAAAAATAAATGGTGGAAGTTTGATTCTAACAAACTCCAGAATGAATCATCAAAATAAGTTGAGTTGTTTGGCACCGAATCTCCAATTATAGGAAGTGGTTTTCCACCTCTCATGGAACCTTCCTAAGAGATAGGACCTATCCCATGATTATAGGGATCCTAACTTCCCTTCCTCCATCTATAAAAGCTTGCCCTCTCCATTTGCAAGCTAGCTGAAATTTTGGGAAGGAAATGATAGCTTAGTGACGATCAAGAGCAGAGTCGAGGAGAACCCTATGTGAGAGAAAGTTCTGTCAAATCCCTGATGAGATTTGTTGAGACGTGCTCTGCTACAAGCCCCGCCAAAGGAAGATCATAGCGTCGGAGCATTTGGTTGTAATCTCCCTTTTTGTCATCTATAATATAAGTGACTCTGATTTTGGTTCCATTCGTGTGTCTACTCTTTTATGTAATGCAATGAATTATATCTTCTCTGACTGATATATAGTTATATGCTTTGAATATTACATTGTATGTCGTCATTTCTCTACATGTGTACAGGTATCCGGACATGTCAAACGAAAGGATTATGATCTGTCAGGCTAGGGACGAGGAGAGCTGCTTCTTCCTCGACAACAAAAGCATGGGATTTGAGATAGGCTACTTATCGCAATCTTTGTCTTTCTTGTAACTAGGAGCCAACGTCATTGTGTGATTTGATTGTTTCTAGACCCAATCTAGGGCTAGTGGGATCACCTCTATCCGCAGAGGGAATTTACCTGCTCAACAATTTGGCGACTCCACTGGGGAATCAGTGGGAGTTTGTCCTTCTTCCATTGGGTTGTTTTTTGGCTTTTTGTTTGATTCGTCTGCTTTTTTGGCTCACCTTCCTTGGTCTTTAACCCTTGTTCAGCCCCCAGAAGACCAGATATAGTCTCTGTTTGTCCATTTTCATCATTTTTCTAGGGTAAACTTGATTGGTGTGGTTTTTCCCCTGACAGTCACACCAACTGGCACTTGTTTCTAGTTAGGCCCCCGCACCAATGCCTTTTTGGAGTAGAATACAACCAAACGGGCACACCAACTCTGCTTGGTGTTAGGGTTTGCTTGATTTTGACCTCTCTGAGATTGATTTTTGGTCCTGGTGTCATTTTTATGATTGATTGAGTGCCTTGAAGTCATTTTTTACTGTGTTTAGCCCTTTCCCTCCAGTTTTTTCCCCTTACTGTCAGTTTTTCATTTTAGCCCTAGGGCTTCTAGGTGCTTCAGTGTGCTGAGCCTCCCGTGGGAGTTTTGGGTCCTTGCTTGCCCAGTAAATTTTGTTTTTGCTTCTCTGCATTCGTCTTGTTCAGTCCCATTGAATCATTATGTTTATTGAGTGATTTCCTTCTCTTTCGTTCAATTTCGCTTTGTGTTGCTCCAAGCCTAGACCACACGGTTTGTTTGAGTCTCTTACGAGATTCTTCTTCACTTTGAGGGATTTCGTCATCGGTTTGAGTCTTGATTGTGTGCATTTGAATTGAGTGAAACTTTTTGTTTTAGCTCTCTCTTTGTCATTTCTCAAATTGGTGTTTTCATTATTTTTTCATTCATTTAGTGAATTTGCTCTAATATATTGAAAAATGCAAAAACAAAATATTTTTCATTTTGATTGGCATAGTGAAAATTGAAAGCTCTTTCACATTACTAGTGTTATATAACTCTAGAGAGAAGTTTTCTAGTTTCATTAGCTTGCATTGGAAACGGTAGTGGATGTTTTTGTGTGTTTGTTTTGTTGTCATTTGAAAGCTCTCAACTCTCTCATAGATAGCTCTTCATTGAATAAAATGACATTTTGTGGCATGTAGTTTGCATCTAGAGATTTTATGAGATCCAACATTCGATAGGGCCTTGAAATTGAAACGTAAATTGAAGATCAACTTTAAATTTTACTGAATTAACCTAAGGAAACATTGAAACATTAACGGAATAACTAGTAGTCTAAGGTAGAGACATTTTCTGGTGTTTTTAAGCCTAGCAGATGTCGCTCGCCATCTGGCTACAGACAGCGCTAGTACGGACTTGTTCTCCCCGTACCGTCACGTATATAAAGGGAGACCCCATTAGGTTGCAAATCCTTTATCCATAGGAAGCCAAGTCTGCCGCCTTTTACTCGTGATACACCGGACACAACATTCGGAGAGATTACCTGCATGTACATTAAGTCCTTGGTTGATTTCTCTTTCATTTTTACCAAGGTGTATATGGTAGTTCATGGATATCTGGTACACCCGTTACCTAGATTACCAAAGCAGTCACTTTGATCTTTACTGACTCTTTTAACTAAAAAGATCATCGAGCTCTTATCCTTTCAAGCTCGTGTCCAACTTGAAATTGATAGAGTCACCTTTTTCTTGTTTCTCGACTCTTAAAATATGAAACAGTGGAGTCTGGTTTCAGTGTCCTAAAAATTAATCGCCCACAGAATATTCAGGGTTAGAATTTTTTTCCTTAGTGTTTTATTTTAAGGTCGTTTCCGATGGCAACTTTTCCGGAGTTTTCCAATCAAGGAGTCCCCTCTGAAGGGATTCCTAGTCCTTTTCCTGCTTTAGGAAATATTGGTGCTCCTTATATGGCCACATTATCCCTCCCTGGGTTAACTGTTGGGTTGCCTGTTTGGTTGTTTTCAACCTCTGTGGTCTCAAGTGTTTCGGTTACCGTACCATCCACTCCTTCGCCTGAGCAACAACATGTTGATTCGAAGGTGGACCTCTCCCCTTCTTCGCCTGTTTCTTCATCCTCTTCTCCTACTTTTCCTGGTGAAAGTTTGGATCCTAGTAACTAGGTGGCTAAGAAGAAGAAGAAGAAGACGAAGAAGAAGAAGTCAGATAAGCGAGAGGCTAATTCTACAGTTGTTGCTTCTAAAACGCCTGATCTTGATGAACCTTTCAACCCTCCACGGAAATTTAAGTTCCCTTTCGTGTTGTTCCAGGGAAACCATCTTCTTCGATATTTCCCTGGAATTCCCAAGGTGCTCGAAGTATGGTCCAATGGTTTTTCATCATTGCCTTTGGCTTCCGAGAGTCAGGTTGGGGGCACGTCTTTAGCTAGTGCTGGTGAAGCTCCTAAGAAGCAGGGTAAGCTTGCCAATCCCTATAATTTGTGTGAAGGGAATCATGCCATTCACCTTTGTCCGTATATGGATGAAGCCAAGAGATTTTTGGACAACTCAACTGTTTCTGCACCATGCCTTCCGGCTGGTTACAAACAGCTTTCTTTGATTCCTTCACTAGTTGATTCGATGATCAGTAAAGAGTCATCCTTCCTTGATCCCGCTCCCTCGGAAATTCACCATCATTAATCCATCCCTGACCAACCATTGGTCGTGGGATCAGTTGAGCTAGCCCCATTTGCGGTGCACTAGGTATCTTTTGTCGAGAGTGGATCTCACATTCCTCATGTTCTTCTTGTTTCTTCATATTCCTCAGACTTGGAGAAGGATTCTCCCATCCCTATACCTCTGGAAGCTACTCCTCCGCCTCCCATGATGGAGGTCCCAGAGGATACTCCTTATGCCTCCATGATGGAGGTGGCGAAGGATGCTCCTTCTTCTCCCGTAACACCAGGAGAAGACCATCTTGGTTTGATGGTAGCCCCTCCAAGTAGTTTGGTCACTTCCTTCGATTAGGGTCGATTCGTAGGTTATCACCTTCCTTCTTATGTTCCCTTTGAGATTACGATACAGGCCTCCCATCTGGTCGTACCCAGCACCATTATAGATGAAGACGAGTCTGTTAGTATTTTGTCTTCAACTACTTGGCAAGCTTTCAGCTCGCCGCTGCTTATGCCTGTTACGTAGAATCTATTGGCCTTTAACAGAAGAACTAGTCAATTGTTAGGGATCCTTCCAAAGTTTCCTGTTACTTTGGGAGGGAAAACTGTCCATATGGACGTGATGGTTGTTCCTGGGTTGTGATTATACTTATGCCATGAGAGTGCTTGTCTCCTCCCTCTTTCGTGTGATGTATTTTCCGTACCAAGGTCGGATCGTGACCATCGATCATCTTGTCTTCTTTGGTCTGTATATGGTGGCTAGTCCACCATCATCCCTGCAGGATATTTATCTGCCAGTTGTGTCATCCCTGCCGCATGTCAATTATGTGGCTACCTGTCCTATGCCCGTATTTAGTGATAGTGTCATTGTACATTGTGTGCTGGGGGCATTGGGTCCAGACTTCCAAGATGTTTTCCTTCCATCGGGCGGGCAACCCTTGGAAGCTATGACTTCTTATTCATTATGATGAGGTCGGTCGGAGCAGGGTTCTTTTTCTTGTGTCAAGCTCCTTAAAAAATGAAACAAGCTAGTCGGAGCAGGGTTCTTTTTCTTGTGTCAAGCTCCTTAAAAAATGAAACAAGCTAGTCGGAGCAGAGTTCGTTTTCTTGTGTCAAGCTCCTTAAAAAATGAAACAAGCTCTTCGGAGCATGGTTAATCTTCTTGTATCAAGCTCCTTAAACCATGAAACAAGGTCTGTCGGAGCATGGTTCATTTGCTTGTGTCAAGCTCCTTAAACCATGAAACAAGGTCTGTCGAAGCATGGTTCATCTGCTTATGTCAAGCTCCTTAAACCATGAAACAAGGTCTTTCGGAGCATGGTTCATCTGCTTGTGTCAAGCTTCTTAAACCATGAAACAAGGTTTTCGGAGCAAAGTTCGTTTCTTGTGTCAAGCTCCTTAAAAAATGAAACAAGGTCTTCGGAGCAGAGTTCGTTTTCTTGTGTCAAGCTCCTTAAAAAATGAAACAATGTGTCAAGAGGATAATTCTTTTAATGTGTCAACCTCGTTAAAACAATGAAACACGTTCCCGTTCAATTCGAGTCTTTGATTAGATATCGTAAAATCCCAGTTGAGTCTTTCTCTTGGTCTCATAATTGAACCTTCATTCCATCCACCTGTCAGTAACTAGCAGTCTACTCTGGTGAATGCACTGCAGCTTGGGGGGCATGTACCTCGAATTGAGTCACCATGCTGGGGGCATGCTTACTTTTTCAAGCATAGTTTGTTTCCGTTTCAATCTTGTGTAAAAATGAAACCGGTTTCAAGCATAGTTTATCTTTGTTTCAAGCTTGTGTAAAAATGAAACCAACTTCAAGCATAGTTTATCTTTGTTTCAAGCTTGTGTAAAAATGAAACCAAATTCAAGCAGAGTTTCCTGATTTCAAGCTTGTGTAAAAATGAAACCTTTCCCATTTTACCTCTCGTGATTGCCATTTTATCAGCCTGTTTTGTCAGATGAGCCTTGGTTTTCTCATTCCATCGTCCCCATCTGCTTGGCTGATCATATGCCTTCACTTGGTTGTTTTACCCATTCCTAAGGAACCGCTGTGATTAGTGGTCTTGTTAGCCAGCCTCTTGACCTTTATCTTGTTCTGAGTAGTTCCACCATCACCGGAACTAGTTGTTGCCCTTTATACCACTCGTTCCTCCAGGAGGAGTCATCTTTCAGCTCTTTTCTAACTCTCTAAAATTGAAAATATTGTTGAGACGCTTGTCATTTTGAACTCGTTAAATGGCTACGAAGCTCTACCCAGTATACGTTTACCCCCTTTCTGGGCTGGGATAGATTATTTATGAAAAAGGAATACCCTAGCCTATCGCGACTAGGAGGTTCTCTCAAACATAGTTTTCTACCTTTTTGGATCTGAGGGACTATCTACGAAAAGGGACTGCTGGAGTTTTATTTTTCGTTGTCTTTTCAAACTCTCTAAACATGAAAAGACGCTAAGTTATTCCTTTGTTAGACTCATTAAAAACTGATGACATCGGACTCTGTAGTAATGATGTTACTCGAGTTCCTCCTTCCTAGGGCTCGTTAAATGTACTAGGTTGGATTTGTCCGAAGGAAAACTTATACCGCAAGCATATGCTATCCCGTTCAAGCTTGTTTCCAAAAATAATTGGGGTACTTGCCAGAAATGGTGGGGGGAAATGGAACCAGTATTATAGTCGTGTCGGCAGTATGTCACTCTTGAACATGGCATTTGTCTGCATTCGTGTCGGGTTGGAGACATCTCCTCTCGTTGTCTGCTTGCCTCTGTGGGTTTGGGTAATCTCTTTTGAGTGCTCATATGCTCTTTGCCACATCTCCATGACCTCAGATCCCTTGATGTCAAATACTGCCAAATCCAGTGTTGTGCCGCTGATATGTTCAAGAGAAGTTGGCCTCTACAGTTTTCAACCTCTCTCTGATTCTCTATTGATCTTTATTCACAAACACCATGTCCCTCTGTCTCGTGTCGATGATGTGGGACACATTATGGCCCACCTTCGATTGAGGTCACTTCCTCTCGAATTCAGCTCATTATCCAGGAAGCTGATCTAGAGACTCCCTTCAGGTACCTTGGAGCCTGCATGCCTTAATGGCAGGTTCTTCGCATTCGACGCAAGGTTTTCATTGTTGGCCTTCGACCGAATGATTCTGTGGGTGATCAATGCCATCTCACTATTCACATTCTGTGGATTGTACCTCTTATACCTTGAGAGCCATCGTCATTATTGGTGGTTTATCTCACGTCTGTTAACAACTTTCATTATTGGCTGGTAATCAGACAATGTTCTTGCATGTTCGACTTCAGCTAACTTATTCGCATGCTCAGACTTGTACTTTGTTCAAGTCGAGATGGAGCGCAAGACCCTGGATCTTGTCTGATAAAATCTAGGCTACAGTTCATGATTTATTACATGACTCATTTCATTGGATGGCTGCGACTATACCCAAGTCTACTTGTTGATCCTTCTTTGCTGGATGGCTACATCCATACCTTGGATCCCGGTTACTGTACACTCTATTATGGATGGCTACGCCCATACCACGTATCATGTATCAAAGATATCAGTTTTATTTGTATTTGCAGGTCTTCCGATGGTATTTTTTTCAGTTGGGCGCATTCTCATAAAGCATTTCACCCCTCCCTCTCTCTCAGACCTCATGCTTTAGGGGGCATCTGTTACACAAAATTTTGTCACCATCCCTGCAATCCCTTCTCCCGTACATTGGAGGACTATTCCCGTAACTTGTGAACAGTAAAATTTCCTGAAAATAATTTCATGGCATTCTCCTGCATAAGGACAAACATTCTCCTGAAGAAAATTTCCTCTAAAAGCCCTCAAAACAGATGTTTTAGCCTTGGCGCGACTAGCTAGTTCATCCCTCGTGCCAATGGGGAAAATCCACACTATAGGGCACGCCATTTGGCACTCTGCTCCTGTGTTTCACTTGTGCCAAGCCTATTAAGGAATTTTTTTTAAAAATAAATGGCGGAAGTTTGATTCTAAGAAACTCTAGAATGAATCATCAAAATAATTTGAGTGGTTTGGCTCCGGATCTCCATGTATAGGAAGTGGTTTTCCACCTCTCATGGAACCTTTATAAGATATAGGACCTATCCCATGATTATAGGGATCCCAACTTGCATTCCTCCATCTATAAAAGCTTTCCCTCTCCATTTGCAAGCTAGGTGGACTTTTGGGAAGGAAATGATAGCTTAGTGACGATCAAGAGCAGAGCCAAGGAGAACTCTGTGAGAGAGAGAGTTCTGTCAAATCCCTGATGAGCTTTGTTGAGACGTTCTCCGCTGCAAACCCCACCGAAGGAAGATCATAGCGTTAGAGAATTTAGATGTAATCTCCCTTTTTGTCATCTATAATATAAGAAACTTTGATTTTGGTTCCATTCGTGTGTCTACTCTTTTATGTAATGCAACGAATTATATCTTCTCTGACTGATATATAGTTATATGCTTTTAATTTTACATTGTATGTCATCGTTTCTCTGCATGTGTACAAGTATCCATACGTGTCAAATGGAAGGATTGTGATCTGTCAGGCTAGGGATGAGGAGCGTTGCTTCTTCCTTGACAAAAACAACGTGGGATTTGGGGTAGGCTACTTATCGCAATATTTGTCTTTCTTGTAACTAGGAACCAATGTCATTGCGTGATTCGATTGTTGCTAGACCCAATCTAGGGCTAGTGGGATCGCCTATGTCTGCAAAGGGGATTTACTTTACCTTGTCGGAGCATGGTTCGACTCCTTGTGTCAAGCTCCTTAAACCATGAAATAAGATATGTCGGAGCATGGTTCATCTGCTTATGTCAAGCTCCTTAAACCATGAAACAAGATCTGTCAGAGCATGGTTCATCTGCTTGTGTCAAGCTCCTCAAACCATGAAACAAGGTCTGTCAGAGCATGGTTAATCTACTTGTTTCAAGCTCCTTAAACCATGAAACAAGGTTGTCAGAGCATAGTTTGTTTTCTTGTGTCAAGCTCCTTAAAAAATGAAACAAGATCTTTGGAGCAGAGTTCGTTTTCTTGTGTCAAGCTCCTTAAAAAATGAAACAAGGTGTCAATAGGATAGTTCTTTTAATGTTTCAACCTCGTTAAAACAATGAAACATGTTCCTGTTCAATTCAAGTCTTTGATTAGATCTCGTAAAATCCCAGTCGAGTCTTTCTCTTGGTCTCATAATTTAACCTTCATTCCATCCGCCTGTCAGTAACTAGCATTGTACTGTGGTGAATGCACTAAAGCTTGGGGGGCATGTACCTCAAATTGAGTCACCATGCTAGGGGCATGCTTACTTTTTCAAGAATAGTTTCTTTCCATTTCAAGCTTGTGTAAAAATGAAACCGGTTTCAAGCATAGTTTATCTTTGTTTCAAGCTTGTGTAAAAATGAAACCAACTTCAAGCATAGTTTGTTTCCATTTCAAGCTTGTGTAAAAATGAAACCAGTTTCAAGCATAGTTTATCTTTGTTTCAAGCTTGTGTAAAAATGAAACCAACTTCAAGCAGAGTTTCCTGATTTCAAGCTTGTGTAAAAATGAAACCTTTCCCATTTATCTCTTGTGATTGCCACTTTATCAGCCTGTTTTGCCAGATGAGCCTTGGTTTTCTCACTCCATCGTCACTATCTTCTTGGCCGATCATATGCCTTCACTTGGTTGTTTTACCCATTCCTGAGGAACCGCTGTGATGAGTGGTCTTGTTAGCCAGCCTCTTGACCTTTATCTTGTTCTAAGTAGTTCCACCATCATCAGAACTAGTTGTTGCCCTTTATACCACTCGTTCCTCCAGGAGGAGTCATCTTTCAGCTCTTTTCTAACTCTCTAAAATTTAAAAGATTGTAGAGATGCTTGTCGTTTTGAACTCGTTAAATGGCTGCGAAGCGATATCTACCTAGTATATGTTTACCCCTTTTTTGGGTTGGGATAGATTATTTACGAAAAAGGAATACCCTAGCCTATCATGACTAGGAGGTTCTCTCAGACATAGTTTTCTACCTTTTCGGATCTGAGGGACTATCTACGAAAAGGGACTACTCGAGTTTTATTTTTTACTGTCTTTTCAAACTCTCTAAACATGAAAAGACACCGAGTTCTTCCTTTGTCAAAATCGTTAAAAACTGATGACATCAGACTCCATCGTAATGACGTTACTCGAGTTCCTCCTTCCTAGGGTTCGTTAAATGTACTACGTTGGATTTTTCCGAAGGAAAAAATTATACCACAAGCATATTCTATCCCCTTCAAGCTTGTTTCCAAAAATAATTGGGGTACTCGCCAGAAATGATGGGGGAAAATGGAACCAGTATTATATTCATGTCGGCAGTATGTCACTCTTGAACATGGCACTTTTTTGCATTCGTGTCGGGTTGGGGACATCTCCTCTCATTATCTACTTGCCTCCGTGGGTTTGGGTAATCTCTTTTGACCTCTCATCTACTCTTTTCCATGTCTCCATGACCTCAAATCCCTTGATGTCAAATACTGCCAAATCTAGTGTCGTGTTGCTGATATGTTCAAGAGAAGTTGGCCTCTGCAGTTTTCAACCTCCCTCTGATTCTCTATTGATCTTGATTCACAAACATCATGTCCCTCTGTCTCGTGTCGATGATGTGGGACACATTATGGCCCACTTTCGATCGAGGTCACTTCTTATCGACTTCAGCTCATTATCCAGGAAGCTGATCTAGAGACTCCCTTCAGGTACCTTGGAGTCTGCATGCCTTAATGGCAGGTTCTTTGCATTCGACGCAAGGTTTTCATTATTGGCCTTCGATCAAATGATTATGTGGATGTTTGATGCCAGCTCATTGTTCACATTCCATGGATTGTACCTCTTATACCTTGAGAGCCATCGTCATTATTGGTGGTTTCTCTCGCGTCTGTTAACGGCTTTCATTATTGGCTGGTAATCAGACGATGTTCTTGCATGTTTGACTTCAGCTCACTTATTTGCATGCTCGGACTTGTACTTTTTTCGGGTCGAGATGGAGCACAAGACCCTAGCTCTTATCTGATAAAATCCAGGCTGCAGATTCTTTTTGGATTATCATGATTTATTACATGACTCATTTCATTGGATGGCTGTGACCATACCCGAGTCTACTTGTTGATCCTTCTTTGCTGGATGGCTGCATCCATACCTTGGATCCCGGTTACTGTACACTCTATCATGGATGGCTGCACCCATACCACATATCATGTATCAGAGACATCAGTTTTATTTGTATTTGCAGGTCTTCCGACGATAGTTTTTTCAGTTGGGCGCTTTCTCGTAAAGCATTTCACCCCTCCCTCTCTCTCGGACCTCATGCTTTAGGGGGCATTTGTTACATATAATTTTGTCACCGTCCCTGCAATCCCTCATCCTGTACATTGGATGACTATTCCCATGACCTGTGAACAGTAAAATGTCCTGAAAACACTTTCATGGCATCCTCCTGCATAAGGACAAACATTCTCCTGAAGAACATTTCCTCTAAAAACCCTCAAAATAGATGTTTTAGCCTTGGCACGACTAGCTAGTTCATCCCTCGCGCTAATGGGGAAAATACACACTATAGGGTGCGCCAGTTGGTGCTCTATCTCTGTGTTTCACTCCCACCAAGCCTATTAAGGAATTTTTTTAAAAATAAATGGCAGAATTTTCATTCTAACAAACTCCAGAATGAATCATCAAAAGAAGTTGAGTGGTTTGGCTCTGGATCTCCATGTATAGGAAGTGGTTTTCCACCTCTCATGGAACCTTCCTAAGAGATAGGACCTATCCCATGATTATAGGGATCCCAAATTCCCTTCCTCCATCTACAAAATCTTGCCCTCTCCATTTGCAAGCTAGCTGAACTTTTGGGAAGGAAATGATAGCGTAGTGACGATCAAGAGCAGAGCCGAGGAGAACCCCGTGAGAGAGAGAGTTATGTCAAATCCCTGACGAGCTTTTTTGAGATGTGCTCCGCTGCAAGCCTAGCCGAAGGAAGATCATAACATCAGAGCATTTGGTTGTAATCTCCTTTTTTGTCATCTATAATATAAGCGACTCTGATTTTGGTTCCATTTGTGTGTCTACTCTTTTATGTAATGAAATGAATTATATCTTCTCTGATTGATATATGGTTATATGCTTTAAATATTACATTGTATGTCGTCATTTCTCTGCATGTGTACAGGTATCCAGACGTGTCAAACAAAATGATTGTGATCTGTCAGGCTAGGGACGAGGAGCGCCGCTTCTTCCTCAACAACAATAGCGTGGGATTTGAGGTAGACTACTTATCGCAATCTTTGTCTTTCTTGTAACTACGAACCAACGTCATTGCGTGATTCGATTGTTGCTAGACCCAATCTAGGGCTAGTGGGATCGCCTCTGTCCACAGAAGGGATTTACCTCCATAACAGACCCATTTTCACATCTCATCATGTAATGTTAATGTACCAACATATAAATCAAAATTATTCTATGACACACAAAATTTTACATTTTCTATCATATTTTTTTTTGGCGTTTTGAAAAATGTTTCAAAGGTAAATGAAAATGAGCCACAAAACTTCTCATAAATTTTTTTATAAGGAGTATGTCTTGTTGTATTCCTCCATGTGGTAAGGCCTCAGGAAGCCTTTCTACCCAATCTCTCCTGTGTAGATGTACAGTCTTAGTGAGAATTCCTTTGATCACTTTATTGGTAGACTCCACTTGAACATTTTCTTGTGGATGATAAGGAATGGATTTTCTATGCTTGATCTTGTAGTTCTCCACGAGATTTTCCACCAATTTGGATGTAAAATGGGATCCCTGATCTGTCACAATTTCTCTTGGGACTTCAAAACGAGTGAAGATATCCTTAAAATTAAATTTAACTACTGCATTTTCATTAGCTAAAGTGAGTGCTTTAGCCTCTACCCATTTAGTGACATAATCAGTACATACCATAATACATTTCTTTTGATTTGATGGTGGATTTATTGGTCCAACAAAATCCAAGGCCCATTTTTCAAATGGTTTGATGAGTACCTGAGGTTGTAATGCCATTTCATCTGTAGGAACGGGTTTCTCCATTGTTTGATAGTTGTCACACCTTTTGACATACTCCCTGGTATATTTAAGATGGATGGCCAAAAATATAGTAAATGAAGGATTCTATAAGTTTCCCTCTTATCAGCAAAGTGTCCACCATAGGGTCATCATGACATGCTTTAAGAATCTCAGGTATTTCATCTTCTTGAACACACCTTCTGATAATGATATCTAGACCTGTTTTATACAATTCATCATTAATCCATGAGTAAAGTCCACTTGTTTGAATAATTATTATTTTCTCTCTAGGAAACAAGTGTGCAGGTAGCTTTTCTATGACTAAGTAATTAGAAATATTTGAAAACCAAGGATTTTTAGTAGTTATTGCAAAAATATATTCATCAGGAAAATTATCCTCAACTGGAGTATCATTTTTTACATTTTGAATTCTAGACAAGAAATCAACAACTGTATTTTGTTTTCCAGGTCTTTCTAGAATGGTGATATTGAATTCTTGAAGGAGTAATATCCATCTTGTGACTTTTCCATTAGTAACATATTTATTCATTAGATATCTAATTACAAAGTGATCAGTACGATTAAAGGTTTCATATCCGGTGATATAATGTCTAAATTTATTGATAGCATGGACAAAAACTAAGAATTATTTTTCAGTTATGGTGTAATTTAACTCAATAGGAGTCAAGTTTTTGCTTGTGTAATATATGTCATAGGGGATTAAATATTTTTTTCCTAATACAGCTCCCAGAACTGTATCTGAAGCATCTGTTGAAATGTGAAAAGGTAGTTTCCAATTTGTACCTCTTAATATGGGTGCTTCAGAAATTTTTGTTTTTAAAGTTTCAAATGCCAATTGGCAATCAGGATTCCAACTGAATTCATAATCTTTGGTAAGTAATTTGAAGAGTGCGGATGCTATTTTAGTGAATTTTTATATAAATATTCTATAATACCCTGTGAATCCTAGAAAACTTCTAACATCCTTTTGACAAATTGGAATTGATAATTTGGAGATGACTTCAACTTTAGAAGAATCAATTTTAATTCCATCTCCTGAAATGTGATTTCCTAAAGAAATTCCTTTAGTAAACATCATAAAACATTTTTCATGACTTAATGAAATATTTTCTTCTTTACATATTTTAAGAACCTTTTCCAAATTCCCTAAAGCTTCTTCAAAAAATTCCTTGTACTGCCCTTTGCAACGTTGCAGGTGCATTTCATAAGCCAAAAGGAAGTACTTGATAGGCATAATTTCCCCGTGGACAGGTAAATGTGGTTTTATCTTGGTCTTCAGGTGCGACCTAAATTTGATTGTAACCACTAAAACCATCTAAGAATGAGTAATACTTCTTGCCTGCTAATGTGTCCAATACTTGATCTATAAAAGGTAAAGGAAAATGATCTTTTAGGGTAGCTTTATTCAACTCTCGATAGTCAATGAATACCCTCCACTTACCATTATTTTTAGGTACAATCACTAAGGGATAAACCCACTAACTGTTTGAAATTGGGTAAATGAAGTTCACATTCAACAATTTTTTCAATTCTTCTTTCACAATTTCCCTAATATTTGGATTCATCCTTCTTTGAGGTTGTCTGATAGGTTTACAATTTTCCTCAATGTAAATGTGATGTATACAAGTCTTAGGGCTAATTCCTTTCATGTCAGTGTATTCCCATACATATGCAGAAGAATGTTGTTGTAATGTTTTGATTAACTTTTCCTATTGCAATATTTCCAAGTTTTTGTTTATGTTCAAAGATTTTCCCGAAAATATTTCAACTGTAGCTTTACCAAACTCTTCCATAAAGTATAGAGACATATGCCTGGATGACAAATATTCAATATTGCATTTTTCTTAAAATTTATCATGTTCATATTCTGAAGATGATTCAAATTTTTCTATTGAATTTAAAATTTGACTATATTCACTAATGCTTGAAATAGTAAATAGAGGTTTTATATCTTGTCATCATCAATCCATTCTTCATCTTCTAACTCTGTGATTTTTTTTTTTCTGGAGGATATAGAGTGAATTTCTTTGTTGTGTTACCATTAGAGATATACATGTCACCAGATACACAGCTAATGAAAGCATCAACTGTAGCCAACCAAGGTCTTCCTAATATTAGTGGATGTCCTCCTAGATTTTTATTACCGGTTAGAATCATAAAATCAACAGGATACTCCCAATAATCTAAGGATATTGAGATATCTTCTAATACACCATCTGGCTTGATTACAAATCTGTCTGATAATTGCAGTAATGTAGGTGTATACCGAAGATTATGAAGTTTGAGTTGTTCCATGGTTTGTTTTCTCATGATGTTTATAGCTGCTCCTAAATCAATCAATGTATTTGGAATTTCAATACCATTGATATGTGTTTTTACAACTGGACTTCCTGGATCTAAATATTTTTTTATGGCAATTTTTCCCATTATAATGTATGCAATTTTTCCTACTAGTTGAATTATTTTTAGTTATTTATTTTTTCTTCTGGGTTTCTTCATGCTCAAATATTTTATTGTTTTAGCTAGAATTGGAATCTCTTTAATGGCCTGTAGCAAAGGAATTTTTATACAAACACTTTTCAATTCATCTAGAAAATCATAATTTGGCAACATTATATGTTTTTCTATCCCTCTATCAACTTGTAATATTTCAAGAAAAGGACGGTTAGAAATAGATACTGATGATTGGTCTATGATAGGAGTTGAGTTTATTGGTTCTTTTTGTTTTTCATTTTCAGAATTCTAGTTTTGAAGAGATGTTCCTTCTTCAAAACTTTTATTTGTTGTAGAGAATCTTCCTCAAAATTATCTTGTTCTTGAATAACTACAGAAGTATTTTTCCTCTCTAATATTCTACCAGATCTAAGTTGAACATCATTAAGATCTAGTGGAGTAATCATGTAAGTTGGAAATTTTTGTCCTTCTATCATGTAAACATTTTGAGGTATTTTATTATTGGGGTTTGGTAATGGTTTGGCAGCTAGTTGATTTTGTCTTTGTGGAAATGGTAATGAAAGTTGTGGATTTTGGTTTTGGAGTTGGGGTTGCTGATTTGGTTGAGGAATTTTTTGGGGAGGATAGTTTGGATAGGGTGGAAGATATTGGTAGTGTTGAGACTATCTACCATAGGGATTTTTCATTCCTTGTGCCCAAGATTGAGGTTGGGACCAAGGTTGTTGCCAAGAATTCGAATTATTTGGGGGGGGCTGAGTATACATTTGGTTGTTAAAACCTTGAGTTTGTGGCCCCTGCCATGGTATTCTAGAGACAAAGAAAAGAGATTCTGTTGTATTTGAAGTTACTTATTCTTGAAAAACAATCTTAAGACCTGGAATTGAAGGGAAAATTTTAGTTTCATGATTTTCTGATAAAATTACACATGTCTCTTTGAATTTTACATCAAGAGGAAATTCTCTTAAAGCATGCTTCTTTCCGCATTTAGGACAGAAAATAACTAAGACATCAGTTTCGGCTTTCTGCTTGTTTTGTAATTTAAGGGTGTCTATCTGTTCACTAAGAATCCCTAAAATTTCTGTTTTAAATTCATCAATCATATTTCCAATTTCTACCCTACTTGTTTTTCTAATTGCAAATTTATTCACTCTAGCAAGAGAAGGATCTCTTGAATTTTTCCCAGTTTTTGACTTTCCTCTTGAGATATGAATACATAATTCACTAATGTCAGGTAATGTGAGTTGAGAGATATCTCCCTTCCCCATCATGTTGAGAATGTCTATCCACTCATCTCTAATGGCTTTTAACAAAAGAGATTTTAATGTATCTTGATCTAAATTAACCATTTTAGCTCTTTTTATGTTATAATTAAATCTTTCAATTAGATCCACCAAATTCTCATCTTCTCTTTGCATCATTTTGAATAATTAATCCTTATGATTAATAGGGATGCAATAATCCAAATATCTCTCTAAAAATGCTCTTTTCATTTCATTCCATGTCCTAATAGACTGTGTGACTAAACCCATGAACCACTTTAAAGCTTATCCTTTCAATGTTGCAAGAAATAGCTTAAGTTTTTTAGAGTCTTGTAAGTAATCATAAGATCTACACAAAACTTCAAATTCAAATAAAAAGGTTTCAGGATCTTCACTCTTTAATCCATGGAAATTTGGAAGAATAGAGGGTGAAATATTTTTCATTGTGGCATTTGTATCCCCATCAATTATAGGAAATACAAAAGAATTATCATTTTCCCTATTTCTTATGTTCTCTTCACCTCCTCTACCTCCTCCTCTGTGCCCTCTACCTCTTCCTCCACCTCTTCCTCCTCCAAATAGTAAATTTTCTCCATTTAGAATTTCTCCTTCTCCTTCTCCTCCTTCTCCTCTTCCTGACATTATAGATTCCTCAAAGCTAATATAAGATTCTATTTGTAAATTTAATTGCTCTTCCTCTAGTTCTTCTATCAATGGGATATTGAAGAAAGATTCTTCTTCCTCTTCTCCACTAGGAATTTCTAACTCTTTAGCTAGAATGTGCTCCCTTGTATAGGTGAACACATTTCTAATTCCTTGGAGATCTAGGATCTTCTTCCTCTAAGACTGCCTCAATGGATGAAGTAGGAGATCCTCCTAATTGTATTTCTGACCTTAAAACTTCAAGAAGTATATGTCTAGTGAAGTATGGAATATGAGTTTGAGATGGTGGTGTATCACTACGTGGTCTACATGGAGTGAGTGGTGTTGTTGGAATTAAACTTCTGCCTTTAGCTATGAATATACCCCTGGAATCTCTTTCTCTACGAATATCATTTTTTTTTAGATGTAAGAAATGAGGTTACCTAATTACATTTCTCTAGCAATGACGTGAAAATTTTTAGCCAATTTAATGCCTTAAATTTTTCAATATAAATTATCAATCGAGGTTTGTAATCTGATGAAGTTTGGTGCACTATATGTACTTAGTTAACCTTCTTCTTACTTCGTTGTATGTATTTTTGTATTATTTTGGGGGATTTTGTTCTTTATGTATAAATGTTAATTTTAAGAAATGAAAACTATGAAATTAATCAACTAAATCTATTGAAATTTAAATGTTAAAACTAATATTTGAAAGAAGAAATAAAAGGACGTGTTCTTGAACTATTATAATTTGCATAAAAATGAATCAAAATTTAGATGGTTAAGATCTTATCTAAAAACATAGTATCTATTCTAATGACTTTGAGTCTTTTGAAAATTAAAGTTAATTCTAATCTTTCTACTACATGGATTGAAATATGAATCTTATGACTGAGAATTTAATTTTCAATGCTAATCTAAATGAAAGTAGATTCAAAGAAAAAAAAACTGTTGTATGATCAATTAGTCACCCTCTTGACATGATTTACAAGAAATTGATTACACTTTAGTTTTGAAAATTTAATCTAGAAAAGCATTTAAATAACATGTAAGGAAAAACTCAACTACTCTATAGGTCACTCAAGCACAAAAATTGGAAGTATGAAATAGTCACCCTCCTGGCATGATTTACAAGCATTCAATTATACATTTAATTGAGGAACTTAATCTAGGAAAGCAGTTTAAAGGCATGTAAAGGAAAACTAAATTATTGCATAGGCTAAACACTCAAGCATCCAATTTTGAAGTATGACAGAGTCACCTTCTTGGTATGATTTACAAGCATCCAACTATACATATAATTGAGGATCTGATCTAAGAAAGCAGTGTAAGAACATGAAATGAACCTAAACAATTGTGAGCTCTTTTGCCTCAAACCTAATCCAATTGGAAAATAGAAGAATCTACTTTCTTGAGATGTTCTAGGAAAGCAAATATTACATAGTCATTCTAAAATTAATGCTAAGAAAAAATTCATAAATTGAATCTATGATATTAATATAAAAGTTGCAACCCAATATTAATCTACTTGTGAATTGACAAAATAGAGCAAATAAAATTAAACTAAAACAACTAATGAAAAACCTCCTCCTGTGCAAGGGCCCTCTGTGACAGAATAGGTCGAGATCCTAGCAAACTATATGCACATTAAGAGAAATTGGAACCACGACAACCATCTTCCTATTATGAAAAAGACAGATTCTAAAGCACACACAACGTTTTTCAGAAATTAAGACTATCTTCGGTCTACACTGAACCGGTATTTAAAAAAATAAAATGTAACTGTCAGGAGCTAAGTCCACCTATAGATGGCGATTTCAACTGAAACATAGAAGTAAATTCTAAATGGTTAACTCTTGATTTTCTACTTCAGATAAAATCAAGAGTTATTCGCTCTCGTCTTACATCCTTTGACCGAACTTTGACCACGATCACAGGAGCCTTTTTCTGTCGATTTCAACCAGGTGGATAGGAAGACATCCATATATGGATCATTCTAGAGATTCCCATTTGGCTCGTTCCTTTATTTTCTCCTCTTAACCTATAAAACCATAAAAGTAGTTGCGTAAAAAACAATTACCTACAGAATAGGTTGCGTTCTATAGCTGAGTTACAAAAATCCATTCAAATAACAAGAACATCAGAATATAACATAAAAATCATTCAAATTCTTTCTCTAAGACAAAACATGACATTTATCATTGATTGAGTGTACGGATTTATGAATAGGTAAGGAAAAGTGATGAGAAAGGATGTCAGAGAAAGGAAAATTCTGAGGTCAAACACTACCATGGCGAGCTTCTCCACTTTTTCTTCTCGGGTGGTTGAAACCTGAATCTTTAGCTGGGCAGGCTGCTGCAAGCATTGGACATGAATTTTTCCAAATTTTTTCTAGTGTGTCATATTTGCATTGTGCTCTTGTATGGCCAGTTGTTTTTCCTCAGCCATCCTTTGTCATTCCTTCTTAACATCATTGATAACCAATATGGCACGCTACTTTCTGATCTTCAACTCCTCAGTAACACCCCATTGTAACTCATGCAATTTTTGTAGAGGCCGCATTGCAAGATTAAGCGTTGTGTTCTGCCAATGCACTGCCTGCTGCAGCTGCTCCGCAGTGTCGAAACATAAAGTGCCTCCAAGGATCGTAACTGCGCGAGTATTAAGTGTAATAGCTAGTTCATGCTCTTTAGTTCTTTCACCTATTGGTGCCCCACTCACTTGAGTCACACTCACTTGAGTCACACTCACTTGAGGTTCACTCGCTTCTACCGCACTCGTCTGAACCTCCAAATCTTTAAGGCCCTAATTGACCTCTACCAGTACCTTCTTGTACTAGTCCTCAATGTTACCCCATAGATGTTAGATGACCTGTGAAAGAGTGTCTCCTATCTCATTAAGGTGCCCCTTAGAGAGGACCATTCCTTCAGGGTCGAAAGACCTATCAGACTTCATTTTATTTCATGCACCGCCTTTTTATGGTTTTCGTCTTTTAGTAAGAAAAGGGGAGGGGGGGTCAACCATATCCATAAATGTATTAGCACCATGTTCATCGCCCCCTCTTGTTTTTGGAACCTATGTCTCTATCTCAACCTATGATTCGGTCTTTTTATCAATCACGAATGTGACTGTCTTTGGTAGCTTTCCAGTGTCCCTCTTTTTTGTCTTCGCAGTGGACTTCATGCCACTCATCCCTGCCTACTTCGACTTCATGCCTTCAGTGGGTGGACTTAGACAATAACTCAGCCATCATTGACCATGGATGCTACATATTCCTCTGCCAATAGGTATGGTAGCTCGTACCAAGCCCCAATAAGGTCCTTCTTCGCCCAAATATTTACATGGTGAATATCCACCATGAATTTTACAACATGTCGATATTCCTTCAAAATACTTAGTGATAACCAAGGATTTTTTCTGATCACCATGTGTAGACTCATCTCAAAACCAACCCAAAATATTTTTTCAACATCACCCTAGTCGGTTCTTTTGAGTGCCATAGTGAGGCATATATATTCACCACGCCATGGGTCACGTTCGCATATCAGGTTATACCATTCGGTCTTAAAATTTTTAGAGTTGTTAGGTCCCTGTAATTTGGCAGATTGGCAATGACAAAATAGACAAGGGTAACATCAAACCAACTTTGGAGTCTGTTATCACTCAAAAAGTTTAAAAAATCATTTTGACAAGGTTACATAGGTTCATGGGTCAAAATAGGGTCTTAGGAGTCATTTCTTGAGTTTGACCAAGCGAAGTATTAAATTTTTTATAGTTTGAGCCTACCCTAGTGTTTAAATAAATTCATTTTTAAGGTATTTCATGTCAAGTCTTTCATCATTTTAGGATTCATTTAATTTCCCAAAATTTTTGTATCAAAGCTTCCCAATTAGCCAAGAAACCACAGTTTCTTAGCGCATCACGTTGAAAAAAGTCACATTGTGCTACGAAAGCGTTGATAGTTTCGTAGCGCAAATAGAAAAAAGTACACTACAAACGCTACGAAAGTGCGGTTTTGTAACTGTATTGTCAGTTGAGTTGTCAAATGTCAGAAACCATTGGGAAAGGGTAAGATAGAATCTTGTTGAGTCATGTAATGATGAAATTGAAGTACACACCCACGTTTGCAGTCATCATGGTCAGTATAGGTTATGAGTGGGCTATCATTTTTAGTCATGAAAGGACACTTGAAATTCAAATTATTTCCTAATTAGTCATTCTCATTCCTTTTGCCTTCATTCATAATGTCTGAGCTCTGAGTATCGAGCCAAAATTGTGGCTGGTTCTTACAAAGGTTTATTACATCCATATCAAATGAGGCTAATACATTTATTCAAGTGAGGCTGATACATCCATATCAAGCGAGGCTGAAAGGTTTATAACAAGCGAGGCTGAGAGGTTCTCTGAAGAATATGGCAGAGGAAAGAAAAATACACAGAGGAAGCAGTGATGGAAGAATTCAGAAGACCCAGCAGTGATGGAAGCATTCAGAAGAGCAGTGTAAAGAGTTCATGAAGCCTGAGCACATTGAGATGGATCTCAGCAATGTTGTCCCAAGCAGCTGCATCAAATATAATTATTCAAAACTATTGCTCATCATCCAGAAATACTTTACATGTGAAGGAAAATATCACAAGGTTTATTCATACCATTTCAAATTACTTCTGCACTTCACTGGTAATATTTCCCTTGACTTACCTTTTCTGTCTACATAGAAGTCTTTCAAAGATGGTTGATAAGGTTCAAGCAAAGTCTGAGGGGAGTGATACATCATTGTTCATCATGGCTTAATAAAATTATTGGTTTTAGATGAACTTCAAAGTTTAGGCAGATTTTGGTCCTCATTCTTGTTTGTTAATGGTTTTGATTTGGTTACTCTAACTCCTAAAAGAAATCCTAAAGCTAAGAGAATTCCATCACCACTAGCAGTAGAACAGAGCCAACTTTTGGTTGCAAAATGAAAAGAACCTGCAAGAGTAAAGCTAAGTAAACAAACTGAGAAAAAGTCAAAGCAAGTGTAGTTTCTTGACACACAAACTCCCCTATCTGCAGAACAAAAATCAAAGGCATTCAAGCATGAAAAACAAGAATAAGATGTTAGCAAACAAGGGGCCAAAAGAATGACTAGAAGCAAAACAGTGGTTTTGAAGGAAAAGACAGCGGCTACAGAAGGCAGAGTAGTAACAAAGGGGAATTTAGAAGATATTATTCATGCCATTTACATAGAGGAAACACCTATTGTTCAAGCTGATTTCATAGGAGAGGTGGCAGAAATTGATAAATTAAAATGCGCTACGAAACTGTTGTTACTAAATTGTCATGTACATGACTGTTTAGCAGTCAAATTCAAGTTCTATTTCTGGCCAAATGAAAAAGTTTTTTGGAATTAAAAAAGTGGTTTGTCTTCATCACAACCCTAGCTACAAAAAAATTTCTCATTTTTCTCACAGGTGCTATCAGTTCGGAGATACAATGATTTCATTGAAGCCCTATTTTCAGAAACATATTTTTTCTTGTTTTACACATGTTTTTCAAATGTCGCTTCTGGATAGCAGGAGACGTGTTTCAAAAAACCAATAGAGGTTCTTATTCAAGACATAATTTCCTACAACAACCACATTCATTTTCTCAAACTACAGCATGGATTAGGAGATATAGGCTCTGTTCGAAGACCTGTTTTTCAGGAAAAAACAAGAAAAATCTGCAAGGATGTCTTAAATATGAAAGAAGAGATTGACACTTCAAGGAGCCTAAAGTGAGTTGGTTTATGGTTAATGGAGGATTAATACATGTTAGTTATAGTTTTTTGGCACTTACAAACTTTAATTTTCCAAAATTATGAAAAAATCTGCATTTTTAGCAGTTTCATAGCACCTCCAAGCTTAAAAAGTAGAAAAGCACTACGAAATTGTTGTAGCTACATTTTTTTCCTATTTTGATCAGAATTAAAGGTGTTAAGGGCTGAATTAGGAGGTTAAATTTATATTAAGGATGTTTTTGATGATAAGGAACCCTATGCAAAAGGAAAGAGTTTAAAATTTTGAGGACAGAGGCTTGTTTTAAAGCGCTACAAAAGTGCGCTACGAAACTAGCTTACTTTCGTAGCGCACTGTGTTTCAGTATTTTTAGAAGCTTTTGGAGAATTGTTTGGATAGATGGAGGTTATGAAAGAGTTAAATACCATGTCAAGAAATTATTAAACACTCAAGGACCACAAATTCAAGACCAGATGACAGCCAAAATATTCAAAGAAGAAGAAGACCATTTACCTAAAAAACAGGGTTTTGTTTTCTAATTTTGAGGAGGTCAGTTAAGTGGTCACAAAGTGGTGAATCCCATCATCTAAATTCGACCATGTGATAGCATACTTGTCAAATATGTAATTTATTCAGTATATAATGTTTTTAAAGATAATAATGGAGAGTTTGATTCCTAGTTGAAATAGGACTGTCAAGTAGGATAGGTGTATGTTTGTCATTAATTTGATGTTTTATGGTTATTGTTAGTATGAATTCTTTGTCGAAGCGTACGAAAAAGAACCACTTTAGCTACGCATAACTAATAGCCCTAACAACAATAATGGCTGCAAAACATCTTCAGATCTGCGATTAGTAGTTAAAGTGCTGCAACAAACAGATCTATAAATGGAAAGATATTAAGCAGTGAAGTAAAGAGTTTGCTCCATGCATCCAACAGACAAGACAAGAACACGATTTTTGAATGAATTTTTATATTACAGGGCACCTGGGAGGAAACAAGAAGGTGTATCCAGATCTCCTCAATGGGAAGGGTTCTTTGTAGTCCTCAGCACTTCAGATCTAAGCTTTCTCTCTCTTGTAGATGTGAAAAACCCAATGTAGAAGGTAGAGCTCAATGGGAGCAAAATGACAGAAATGAGACCAAGTGTATAGATCCAGAGTGATCTAATAGGCAACAAAAGGTGAAGAATGATGGGGAAAACCCTCCTATTTATAACAAAATATTGGGTCCTTCTAGATCTTGGTGCATGATTAAAATAATGTTAATCACATCTAGATCCACCTCTATGGAATATTTTATTATTATTTGTTGGAGGGAAAGGGTGTTTGACTTAGGTCAAATCCCTTGATTAGTGAAAAATAAATAAATAAATGATTTATTTATCTTTTTAAGGAAGTGGTTGGAATATAATCAAATAAATAATGATTTATTTGATTATTGGTGGGTGATTTGGTCATATTTAACAAGGAATATTATTTAAATAATTATTCCTAGAAAATAATAAGATAACTATGGGTGTATCTCATTAATTTCTTTGTTTTTGGGTTAAACATGACTGGGAATAATAATTAAATTATGGTTTAATTAATTATTCCTTTTGGGGTTTCCCTAATTAACATAGTGAAAGCAGTTTTACTTGGGGTAAAACTGGTCTTACATGGTGTACTTGGGTCCATCTAATGATAAAAGGTTAGATGACCAAAAAATGGTGTAACAGATTGCCCCCCAGCGTGCGAGTGTCGGGAGCAAATCGTATGACCGAAGTACGTTGTAAGAACACAATCACTAGACAACAAAAGGGATGTCAGAGAGAGAAATGTGAGGTAGATAGTGTGCTGAAGGACTAGACCCTGAGGAGACGAGACTCGCGGGTGCAACAAGTCTCTTTTTATGAGAGGGTACCTGTGCTGAAGGCGGCGGGGGAGGCATACCTATGCCCGCCGAGACAAAGTACAAAAGAATAGTGTGTCCAGTAAACAAGGGACCGAACCATAGAGTACAGCTGGCATAATCAAGAGCCGGATAAAAATACAATGAGGAATCCCATATACATGTTGTGCCTGGGATAACAGCCAGGACTTGTACAATAATATCTGAGTACATGAGATACAAATACAACCCAAATGCCCCCTGGAAAAGGGGAAGGGCTCACAAAATCTGACTGATACATGCAAATCCTTAGAAGTGTTCATAAGTGGCTAGGTACAACTGGGGTCTCGAGTTCTGGAGCGGCATCAAGGCTGCAATGAAGAATCATCGGGCATGTGGGGGGCTACTGCGGGGCCACCCTCATGAGGGTGGGAACATCTCACACACGCCGGGAATCATCAATAGTCTTCTTTGAGTCAGCCGAAAAGATCATCCCGGAGATAAATACAACCCCAAATGCCCCCTGTAAATGGGGAAGGGCTCACAAAATATGACTGGTACATGCAAATCATAGAGGTGCTGCAAGTGGCTAAGGCCGACATCATCAAAATCTGGAGCGGCATCAAAGGCTGCAATGAAGAGGTCATCCGGGCATGTGGGGGGCTACCTGCAGGGCCACCCCCTCATGAGGGCTGAGACATCTCACACACGCTCGGGAATCATCAAGAGCTGCTGCTGGGTCACTGGACTGTCCAGTATACGAATCTCGATCATGCTGAAAGGAGCTGGAGAAGCAATCAAGTCAAAGGGAGGTAAGAAATCCCCCTGCCTGATCCAAGGCACCGAACAAAAGTGGAAGCTGGAACCAAGGTACACCGCCCTCTAGACCCTGCTTCTGGAATAAAATGTGCTGAGGTCGACAGAAGGAGGTCCGCCTAAGGTGAGGCAATGAGAGATCCTCAACTAAGGCACGAGAGAATAGCAAATAGAGCGACGGACAGACTGACACTAATGATGATGGTGGAAATGGGAAGGATGGAGTGGCGAATGGACAACTTCCCTTTTTAGAGCATAAAGGGCATGAATGACATGGCAGCGACTGACACAATATCGAAGGGGACAGGGGACAGTGGGGCTGAAGGTCATGAGATGCGACACAAGAGAGGAACCAAGCAAAAAAGAATGGAGGGCTATAGTAGGCTGTAAAAGGATGCAGGATAGACTCCATGAATGCAATGATGACTCAACTCGGATGCTCTAAGCAAGGGCGACTAGATAATGCTGCCACATAGTAACGACCCCAATGGGGGGTCATAGAAACATGAGTACAAGGTGGGCACTCATGACGAAAATCAACACGAACATGGACAAGTAAGGGGGCGATATGGTGCCCCAAGTACAAGTGTCGTAAGTGAGGAAATTCGATTTTAAGGGGCGGTGAAGTGACCCTTTGTGGAGAAAATGTGTGTAGGGGCAAGTGGTGCCCCCTAGAATGTATGGGGGGGGCATATGGTGCCCCCAGTTTTTGGATTTTGTTTGTAACATGCTATGGGCGTGTCGGATGTATATGTATGGGGGGGCGTATGGTGCCCCCAGTTTTTGGAACATGCTATGGGCATGTCGTAAGTATATGTATGGGGGGGCGTATGGTGCCCCCAGTGATGTATGTAGGGGCAGGTGGTGCCCCCATTTTTGAGTTTGTGTGACGTGCTGTGGGCATGCCAAAATGTATTTATAAAAAGGGGAATCTAACCACATTTTAATGATGTGGTGTGCCATTTGTTCTGGTTATGGTTATGCAGTGTGAGAAAGGAAATGGAGTGTTACCAATCTCTTTTGGTACTGCATACAGGGATCAAATGGACTTTAAGTTTCCGAATTGGCATACCTGGTGTCACTATCCCAAAAGGAGGATTTGGAGATAATGAACTGATGCTCTCGTAGAAAATCTATAGGTTGGTCAACAATAATGTCTAAGAGACTGGGTTGCTGATGTAAGATGAGGGAACGATAAGGGGTATCGTCCCGAGAGTGATCTGAAGTGATATGGGGCTCTAGAGGTTCTTCTAAATGTGGAAGAATACTGGGTCTAGAGTCAACACGACCAGATACACTAGGAGAGTGGTGGAGAATGGCGTCTCGTGGTCTCTCAAATGTGGGTGCCCCCTTACCCAAACATTGGGTTTTGATGTAATGGCCACAAGGTGGATGTGGTGTCAACGCATGGGTTCGATGTAAGGGGGAATAGATAAAGTCAGGGGTGTGAATTTCTTCCATAATGTCGTCATCGTGATAGAAGATGGGGTGACTGGTGGAAGAAGAACCACCTGACATGGTGAAGTGGCCTGAATCATCATCATGAGAAAAGAGGTTCACATGCGCATCGTCACAATGGGTGACCGAAGAGTAAGTAGATAACGGATCTACCGATGTTGAGCCCAAGATGACCGCTGAAGGAAGTTCAAGCGAAACAACAGGGGAGGATTCAGATGGAACGTTCCCCAATGGTCTCATGGATGATGACAGGTACAAAATGGTGACTGAGGGCTCCGTTGGCTTAAAAGCGGGAGGCGGAATGTGAATGTCCTCTGGTTCGATTGAAGCGGCCTTGAATTGGCGGTACAAGTCCAAGGAGGAACGGTACTCGTCAAGGCGGGGACAGAGGTGGGTGTAATGGCCGTGAAAATCGCACAAGGCACAAGGGTGGTTTGTGCGCAAGTGTTTGAGTCTTGGGAGGGAGTGGGGGATAGTGACATGGACTTCTGGGAGATCAGAGTCGGGGAATATCTCGTTGACCAGAAGCTTGAGGTGGGGCAATTCAGGACACATGTGAGTGGCATGACCGACGAAATCACACAAAGCGCATCGAATGGCGGGCTTTGGTGGGCGTGGGAGGGTAAAGGATGTCGGGGGGGCCGGATCTGGATGGGTTGCCCCCTTTCGGGCTTTGCCTTTCTTCCCGGGAGCCGTCACAACAGGAGAAGGGTCCTGTGGAGGTGTTGGGGGCACAGTGGCTATGGAGGAAGCGAGGGGAACCGGTTGAACCGGTGTCAAAGCCATATAAGGTTTGGGGTGACCAGGGGGGGGGGCGGGTGGTGGGTCGATGTACCAAACCGGAATGCCCAAGGTCAAGTTAGGGAGAGAAAGGGTGGCCATGACGGGGACGGAATATACTCCGGGAGGAGCCAAAGGATGTGATAAATGAGGTAATGACTTTAGGAGGTATAGCTCAAAGAGATGGTTAAGGCCCGGAGAGATATCGGCGGAGATAAGGGTTCGGGGACAAAGCGGGAGCCGAAGGAAGAGGATCAGTAAAAACAGGATGATAGCTTCTAGGCAGATTCTGGTTGCAACTGGGAGGAGGTGGTGACTGGCGAGATGATGAGCTGGTTGCTCGGCCCGACTTTGAGACGATTGCATCATGCGAGCATTCGATGATGCCGGGATCCCGGTAACGAGGAGGGAAGATGAGGGCGTGCCAGCTTGGGTGGAATCTTTATAGGCTTGGCAGGGGGAGACACGCTGGTCGAAAGATGACGGTTTGTGTTGGTTACGGAAGATGGTGGTCTCAGAGGAGGTCTGAGAGGGAGGCTCATGATATGTCAACTGGTCAATGGTGACTATCTTCCCGTTATGTGGAAAAGACATCTTTCGGAAAACCGCGGATGGGACAGCAGACATGGCATAGGTGTAGCTTCGCCCCAATAGAATGTTGTAGTCTAGAGGGGCGTCAATGACTTCGACGTCAACGCAAACAGTCTTACCGGCGAGGGTGATGGGACAGTTACGAAACAGGCCAATAGGCTGGGAGGCATGACCGTCCCACGCTTGAAGGGTGATCGTGGAAGGGGCCAGCTCAGGGGATCCGAGTTGCTTCCAAACCGAAGCGGACATCACACAGGTGGATGCCCCCTCATCAATTATACACCGGGACACAGTGGCGTTCCGGATTTTGACTGGGATTTGGAAAGCAACAGAAGGAGGAAGAGGAGGGTGGTCGATTGAGTGGCGTCGAAAACAATCATTTGGTCATCAGCAGGATCAACAGCGCCCACGGCAGATAGTAGAGCCTTAGTTGGGAAGACACGGCGCGGAGGAGTTCCTCGGTGAAATGGCGACGAGATTGTATGATATCTACTATCTTGTACGATTGGTAGCTCGTCGGAAAACGGCATTCAGTAATGGACCCTTTGGAATCTTTGGGTGAACCTCAGCTTTGGGTTGAGGGATGTGTAAGGGGCCACTGGGTGTCGAAAGAGGCTCTGTAGAACCTGAAGATGGAGGCTCGGGAGCAGACTGAGCAGGAGGCTTGGGGTACTGGCGAGACCGAGTTTGAAGGTGAAGGTCGACAGAAGGGGACGAATCGGAGCGCATCATAAGGATCTGGTTGTCAGAGGAACCAGAAATGGACGAGGGTGTGGCTGCATGGCTGTCGGGGAGTTGGGTAGCCACGAATGCCTGTTGAGGGAAAGGATCAGTGAACACAGCTGGCGGGGTAGTGGCCACATTAGGAGGAGCGTGAGGGGAGGCGTGTTGTCCGCGCAATGTGGCTTGAGACTCCCACATCTGTCGCATATGGGGTAAGAGAGGACAATCGTGAGTGTAGTGGCCGTAATCACTGCAACACGAACAGGGCTTGTTTGTGCGAAGCGGCCTGTCCGGCCTGGGCGGGATGCCCTGAGGCTGGTTGCTAGTGTTAGGGTCCATACCAGAATTGGGTCCTCGGTTACCGGGGGCGGATGGGTTCTGGTTGCCTCTCCGCCTTCTTTGAGAAGAAGGGGGAATAAACGCACCCTGCTATGCAAATACTTGCCCTGGAGGGGGTTGTAAGGGCTGTTGCAGGTGGTGAGAACGAGAGGCGGAAACGCATATCTTTGAGAGGCTGACACTTTTGTTGCGGATAAAAGTAAAGAGAGTTGGGTTGGGCGTATTGAGTAGCGAGGAGGTTGGGCGAGAGGAGACGCATGCGGTATCACGGATCCATGTGCAAGGGAGGGGGCGAGTGCTAGAGGTGCGGCCCCTGCTGTGGGGGTGGCTCGCCAGGAGGATGAGTAGAGGGGTGGGAGAGAGATCCAACAATACCGTCGGCGGAATGAGATGCCCCCGGGGCGTTAGCGCCGCCGGGCCGGGGGATGTCAGGAAGAACGGTATAAACATAACCAGATTGAGCATAGATCAGGTCATACTTTAAAGCTATTTGGAGGGCGGCTTCTTCAGATTGAGGAAAGTGAGAGGCGACATCTTTGCCGATGGGAGACAGGAGGGTGCGAAGGAACCAGTCCATGTAAACCCGATCTTCAAAGGGAGGGGCTCGACATAAGCTCCGTCTTCGTCGCCATTCCTGAACATGGGCAGAAAGGCGTGTGGAAGAGGATTGCTTAAATGAAGTCAAAAGCTCCGTACCAGTGTCGTATCGGAGAGGGAGCTGGAAGTACGACAAGAAGGCTTGGGCAAGAGTCTCGAACGTGGTATGGGAGGAAGTGGCCTGTTCGACATACCATTTAGAAGCTTCGCCGGTAAGCGTGCGTTGGAACAAACGAAGACGGATGGGGTCATCGGTAATGGAGTTGGAGGAACACCACATGTGGAAAGACCGGACGTGATTGGTTGGGTCTTCGCCATTAAGGCCCTCGAACTTAGGGATATCAAAGGGTAACTTGGTGGGCATAGTGGGCCAGGTAGCATTGTGGTGAATGGGGTCGTTAATCAACTGATGGAAATCGGGGAGGGCGGTACACTGTCTGCAGCCCGGCTCCTGACATTTGCGGGAGTGAGGAAGTGGTTATTGACGGGTTAAAGCTAGAAGGAGGGCCGGTATTGGGGCCGTAGCATTGGACACGATCCGAGACATGGTGAAGGAGGCAGGGGAGAACCGGGAGGAGAAGGGGACGAGGAATCGAGGAGAGGAGTCGGTGGGGCTCGAGGTGGGTGGCTCGACGACGACGTGCGGAAACGAGAATCGATGACAGGAAGCGGGGATGAGCCAAGAATCTCGGGAGAAAGAGCGCCCGGCCCAGGGCATGATATGACGAGAAGAAACCGACAAAAGGCGAAAGGACAAAATCAAGAAAGGTCGAGGCGGTCAGGTGCGGTAGTGATTGATGCAGAGTCTGCCAGGCCCAGTGCTCCGCTTGACGCTTCTTCCTTAAGATGTGTGGTGTGCGTTAGTACAATTTTTAAACTATTTCGTTGTTGAGAGAAAAAAAAGTGGCACGCGTATACGAAAATAAACCTACAGAGAACAGAATAAAAATGCTGAAATAACAGAAAAATAACAGCTACATATGCATCTATCAAACCGAAGAAAGTGGGTCTCTCAAAACTATGCTGAAAAGAAAGGGAAAAACTATGGAAACACACACAAAGGAAGCTCAACAGATCTAGGGTCAAAGGGGACAGAGATCCGGAGGATAAAGCTGCAGATAAGGGGTGCAGATCACAGCCAAGAGACAGGGGCAAGGTGGCTGGAAAAAAAGGGAAATCAGCAAAAAGCCGGGAGGGGCAAGGCAGAGGCCTTTAGGGGAGGTCCAAACAAAACGACAAGAGGTGATTTGAAAGGAAAAGAGGCTGATTTCAATGGATCTGGAAGTGAGGTCACAGATCTGGAAAAAGAGGGGGCTGAAGCTCTGAAACCGACGGCTGAAACAGCTGAAACTCTTCCACAAAGAGTGGAGGGTACTAAAGCCCTAAGGGGCTGGGTTCCCACTTAGATGAGTAAAAACAGATCAGATCTTGGTCAAGGCGGGCTGAGACAGAGGCTGGAAAACCCTGGCAGAGGCTGCAGCAGAACCCAGAAAAATTACAGAAAAAATGCTGGAAAAAAGGCAGGTCGCAGGTTCTGACCTGATTTTGGTTGAGGTCGCAGGTTACGGGCTGAAAAGTGCGTCCAGGTCGCAGGTTTTGGGCCAAAAGGTGCGACCCCCCGTTAGAACATTTCGGCAATGAATTTACAAAATTGCGGTCAGTCTTGGTGATGTCTTCCCCAACATGTCAGACAGAAACACACGAGTTAAATTTTGGGTTTTTAGGGTTTTATCCATGAGAAAAAAATGACATGAAAAGAGAAAAACTAAGCGACTAAAAAAGAAGCCTAGGGCTGAAGTGGATAATGAATATTAGCAATGGTGTCAATTTTAAAACATATTAGGTCGCCATTTGTTAGTATGAATTTAACACATTAGGAAGCTCTGAAAAAATTACTTTAATGTTTATTAACTAATAGCCTAACAACAATAATGAACAAACATCTTCGGATACGCAATTTGTGGATTAAGTCTGCAACAAAGAGAGATACATAAATGGAAAAGATATTAGCCGGTGGTAAAGTTTTATAGAAGCATCAACGAAGACAGACAAGACAGGAACACGATTTTTGAATGAATTTTTATATTACAGGGCACCTGGGAGGAAACAAGAAGGTGTATCGAGATCTCCTCAATGGGATGGGTTCTTTGTAGTCCTCAGCACTTCAGATCTAAGCTTTCTCTCTCTTGTAGATGTAGAAAACCCAATGTAGAAGGTAGAGCTCAATGGGAGCAACAATGGCAGAAAATGAGACCGAGTGTATAGATCCGGAGTGATCTAGTATGCAACAAAAGGTGAAGAATGATGGGGAAAACCCTCCTATTTATAACAAAATATTGGGTCTTTCTAGATCTTGGTGCATGATTAAAATAATGTTAATCACAACTAGATCCACCTCTATGGAATATTTTATTATTATTTGTTGGAGGGAAAGGGTGTTTGACTTGGGTCAAATCCCTTGATTAGTGAAAAATAAATAAATAAATGATTTATTTATCTTTTTTAAGGAAGTGGTTGGGATATAATCAAATAAATAATGATTTATTTGATTAATGGTGGTTGATTTGGTCATATTTAACAAGGAATATTATTTAAATAATTATACCTAGAAAATAATAAGATAACTATGGGTTTATCTCATTAATTTCTTTGTTTTTGGGTTAAACATGACTGGGAATAATAATTAAATTATGGTTTAATTAATTATTCCTTTTAGGGTTTCC
>JAXQQM020073480.1:0-99128 GCA_034641835.2 Pinus albicaulis | reverse complement strand
CATGAGCTTTTATTTCTTCTAGAATGAAATGTGGCATGCTTAAATTTCTTTCACCTTCCATTGTTGTTATTGGCAATGTGCTCATGTATTTATTAGAAACAAATCTAGTATGTGCTTCACTTAATTTTGTTTGCAATATTGTTGTTGGCAATGTGCTCGTATTTTTTCTAGAAGTAATTCTACCACATGCTAGATTTATTTTACCATACAATGTTGTTATGTGTTTGTTTTTATGCTAAAATTAAATTTAACATGTGTTAGATTTCTTTCACCTTGCAGCTTTTTTATTGACAATGTGCTTGTATTTGTGATAGAGGGTAATATAGAATGATTTTTTCACAATGCAATGTTGTTGTTGGAAACACGCTTCTATTTGTCCCAAATTTCATCCTTAGGCCACATATTCCATACAAAGGGCCTACTAATCATTTGAAGTTTTAACATATCTTATATTGTAACAATGATCTATGTAGGCATAGACTAAAAACTCATTGTCTTCAAAAAGTAAGGACAAATTTCGCAAGCATGGAAAGGTCCTAGGAAAGATTATTGTTGCAATGTTTTTTTTGAAAATTTGTTTGTGTTTGTGATAGAAGGAATTTCATCATGCACTAAATTTACTTTACAATGCAATGTTGTTGGCAATATTTTGTATGTGATAGAAAAAATTCTTGAATGTGTTTGCCTTTTTATGGTCTCTATAGCAAACTAAGAATATGCATGACTATAAAAGATACATTTTGTGTAAACATGATGTTGTTGTAGTATATATTATTGTTGTTATTTATTTATAGTGTATTGTTGTCTTTTGGTAATGTGCTTATGCTTGTGCTAGTAGGTGCTAGCTTTCCTATAAACACAATTAAAAGAACATGATAAATTATTTAGGGGTGGTGCCCTTTTTCTAATAAACACCATGGTTAGCTATTATTGTGAGTTCTACACTTGTTATTGTTCTTGTTCATTTTTTTATACATACAATCATGCAAGTAGTGGTAGTATTTATAAATTCATATTTTCTTCAATAATTTGAAACTATGATAATAGTTTCTTACTTTATTTTCAGAAACCATGGACTCTAAAACTAGTGGGAATTCAAAGGAATCATCCAAGGAAAAAGCAAGTTCACCAAATACAACACCAAAATCTTTAAATGGTATGACAGTTTTAAAATTAGTTTGTACTTTGTTACAATGGTTGCTAATAAATTATTGTTGATTAATGAAGTTCATGTTATCCTTATTTTTCAAGAAAATTTGCATACGCTTTGAGCTTCTTTGCTTTTGTGCATATGTATGAAATGAAATGTTATAGAATATGAATTCATATTGTTTTTTAATTCATTTAAAATTTTACCATTATAAATTCTTACAAATGTTTGCAGATGATAAGAACTATGGTACAAACAATGAGATTCTAAAAGTCTACTTAATATTCATTTTCAAATAATTTGACAAAATTCTAGTATGCAATTTACAACTTAATGAATTTTGATTTATTATTGAGTAATATCCTACCTAATATTGCCATGAAAATTGAAATACACCATGTTATTGGATTTTCCACATTAAAGATCCACTTTTACACAAAAACACATGCAAATAGCACTAAGAGTGGGTTTTTAATGTGGAAACCCCATACTAACATGGGTATTTTTCTTTTCCTAACAATTTTAGCTAGGTGATTATTGTTGGTGTCATATAGTAAACTTGCATTACACATGTGCTCCTTCATTATTGTGTATGTAAATTAAAATAGTGTATTATAAGGTTGTTTAATAATATTTTGTATTTCATGCCTTCCATAATTTTTTTTTCTTTTTTTCATAAGCTGTGGAATCTCGTCTCCCTAAAATTCCAAGTAAAGGAGTGAAGAGAAAACGAAAAATAAGTGATATACAAACAATGTCTCCTTCAATTGGTATGTTCGTTTTATATTTTATGTATACTCTCTTATAATTTTGCTTTTCCTAACAATTTTAGCTAGGTGATTAATTTTGGTGTCATACAGTAAACTTGCATAACACATGTACTCTATTATTGTGTATGTAAATGAAAATAGTGTATTATAAGTTTTAATAATATTTGGTATTTCATGTCATCCATAATTTATCTATTTTTCATAAGCTGTGGAATCTCGTGTCCTTGACATTCCAAGTAAAGGAGTGAAGAGAAAATGAAAAACAAGTGATATACAAACAACGTCTCCTTCAATTGGTATGGTTGTTTTATATTTTATGTATACTCTCTTATAAATGGTTAGATTAGGTGGTCTTGTAAATTTTAAAATAACATTACATGACAATATTGAAATTTTAATTTCATTTTGATTTATGCAGATAATTTTTTATTTTTGTATGCAGAATTGGTTGGCACCAAAGCAAGTTAAATGTTACAGTCATCATTTAAGAAAAAGAAAAAATCAACTCAAATGGAAGTATCAATAACACCTTCAAATTCTATCTTTGAAATGATTAAAAAATATAACACATCTAATAAATATCAGTTTGTGCATGATTGGTATGTCCAGATAGAAACTCCCATGAATATGTATCATGATTAAAGAAAATGAAGTAAAATTTCTTGTCAAGTGGAGTATACAAAAATTTGATTGAAGCTTCAAGTAACGATTCACCAAATACGATACTACAACCAATACCAAAATATTATATGGATGATTAAAGATGATTCATTGTTTATATAGTTGTTTAATGCTTTTATTCATTGTCACAATTTATAACATTTTTATGTTTATTATAGTGACAAACAAGGAGAACAAAGACATTGATCAAATGCATGCGAAACAAAGCTATAATTAAGCAAATGATATCATATTAGGTATTTAACATGAACTTGGTTTTTTATTCTTTTGTTGGTTGTTTTATTCAATTAATCATTGTCACAATTTATAACATATTCATTGTACATTATAGAGACAAATAATGAGAACAAATACAATAATCCGAAGATTGAGAATCAAAGTTATAATCAAGAACAAAATATAATATCAGGTACTTATAATTTCCCCACTTTTTCTCCTTATTATTTAATGATTTTTATTCATTTTCACAATTCAAACTATTTTATATGTTTAATGTAGAGACAAATAAAGAGAAAAAAAACGATGATGAGGTGCAAAGTTATAATTATGAAGATAATGCCATATCAGGTACTTATTACTTGTCTTTTTGTTTTTATTATTATTCTTTAAATTTTAATGCTTATAATAGCATAACATTGTATATGTTTATTATAGGAACAAATAAAAATAACAAAACTAACAATCAAAATAATGTTAAAAGTGTGTATGTGTGTATTTCATAGGTTACATTGCTAATGCTTTTCTTTAATTGTGAATTTTGTATTGAATATATATTATATTACACAATTTGATCATATTTAATTGAAGGTTTAACATTTTTACCTCCAGGTTCTGTGAAGATGATAAAAGAGAAGATTGTTTCATCTAAAAATAGTCGAAAACACACTCATTGTAAGTGTATTGTTATGATATTTTTTTAGTAATTTTTGTAAAAAGAATAAAATGGTTTGACTAGACTATTTTTTATTGTATTGCAGCCCAAAAAACTGAAAATAAATTAGTTATTCTTGAACTAAAGGAAATTTTTTTATCATAACATCGATGATGAAGCAACAAACAAAGGACATATTGAGAAAATGGGAACTAGTGCATATTACACAATAGAGAAAAATTTATTTTGGATTCATTCACATGCAAAAACATTTTTTGAAATGTGTTTCAAAAATGAATATTTTGAAATTGCAATTTGGATGACAGCTTCGAAAAAAAACACAACGAGAGTTCTAAAAAATTTGGTTTCAGAAAAATTACAAGACAAACATGTGTTTATGTGGACTGCTTCAGAGTGTAAACCAAAAAAGGGACATAAGGCCATTGACAATCCAACAAAAGGTATACACATTAAATCATTGAAAAAAGTGTGGGAAATGCATACCGAATATGATGCAACCAATACTATTATAGTGGATTGTTCACTTGAGAGAATGAAAAAAAATCCAAAAGACAATGTGATTCTTGCTCCTCAATTCATTGGAACAACTCAGGAGGATAATTAGTTGATCTATGAACTATGGAGAATGTTGATTAAATGCAGCAAGGCAACAAATGTGCAAGCTATTTTGAAGGATGTTCAATCACATCCAATAGTACCTTAAGATGATTGGTGCTTATTTCATGTCATAATATGTATGACATCATGAATTATTACTATATTTTGTAGCCCTTTTAAATTTAAGTTGATTTCTATTTCACAATACTAATCAAAGAATTGTTGATTTGGTTTGTCATAAGTAGAATAAAATAATTGTATGTTCTTTATTTTTGTGAGATATTATTGTATTGATAACAATTATAGATTTGAATGGTTGTTTAATGTTTTCGTATCAAAATTTCTCATGCGATAGAAATTTTTACAATGGTTTAGATTGTATGTAAAAATTAATAGATAATTGGTCTATTTGTTTGAATTGGATCATTGCAATTATTTTTTTCAATTGTGGTTTAAGTTATCATTATACCTCTTAGAAATTAGTAATGTAAATGATGGTTCACTGCATTCTTATAAACTTTTTTATTTCATATAAGTTGAAAAACTATATTAGGATGTATGTAGCACCAACAATAGACATAGAATATTCACTAAAAGAAGCACCAAAAGAAACTAAAGTAGAGACTATAGAAATGAGCATATAATTAAGTAGGTTTGTAATTTAAAAATTGTATTATATTACATGTGGAAACTAATATATAATTAGTTTGTTTAATTGAAACCATTGTGATTATATCTTTCAATTCAAATTAAACAAATCATTATAGGTCTTAAAATCAATGATTTAAATGGTGGGTCAATGTGATCCTATAAGACTTGCTTATTCCATACAAATTAAATAAAGGTATTAGATTATATGTATAAAGTAAACATATCATTAGTTTGTTCACTTTACTGGGGCCATTGTAATTATAATTTTTGATTACCATTAATTCATAATAAATACTAACATCATTTTTGAATTGTTAGGTTTTTATATCATTAAGAAATAAAGTGTTGAAGTGGAGATATGTTAATATCATACATGTGGTTGCAGTGTAGTTGCAGACACAAATGGGCATCACTATAAGTCAAAAGTTGGTGTTGATATTTGAAATGGAAGGAGTTTTCTTCCAATCGTACACCAAAGATGAACAAAATTGTTATAGTCAAAGTGAACCAGATTGGCAGTTCGAAGATAGGTCTTAATTTTTAAGGCCTTTTCACTCAGAACTGTTAAAATATTGCTTGAAAAATTATGATGTTGCAATATGGACATTAAATGTCACTGACAAGTACATCTGACAAGTACTTGAAATATCAAATATTGATATAGAGGACTTTAAATTCGCATGGAGCAGGTCTCATTTTCATTTGCAAACAAAATTAGAAGCGAGGAGGACAATACAATTTTATGAGAAAAGGTTGACTGATGTGTGGTCCCAATATGGAGATAATTATGAAGAATCAAATGTATTGCTAATAGATACAACAAAGCATACTTCTCAATTCATCAGATATCAATCAAACCACATCTTGATAAAATCCTATACAGGAAAAGAGCAAGATACTCGGCTTATGTAGGTTTTATTCCCCTTTCTTAAGACACTTCATCGTATGAAAGAGAAACGTGAGTACATTCAAATGTTCAATAGAACATGTACTTCATTGTAGTGGACAAAGATAATTTTCTTTATAAATTTGTTCACAGGTACATTCCAATTTTTTAATGCAATTTGAACATAGTTTTTTCAAAATCAATTTGTATGATTTTATATCTTTTGGTATGGGAAATTTTTTTTTTTTTTTTTAATTTTTTCTGAGGAAAAAAATCAGAACTTTCTATTAATAAAAAAAAATTACAATGGGAATTGTCAATTATATTATTATATATTTCTATTATTATTTATAATTATTTTGCAATGACTTTGTTGTATCAATTTTTTTTTGCTAATATGTGTGTGTATGTGTGATTTTTAATGAATTATTTGCCATTGAAATCATCTTACACAAACCATCAAGGTATGCTTGTATTTTTATTGACTTCTTTTTACTTATATGCGTAATACTCTATATAAATGTGAAATATAAGTTTTGAAATAGAGCTCATTGCAAACAAAAGTGCAATTCTTATTGAAGAAATTATAATAATTTACTTGATAATTGCTACATTCACTATTGGCTATTCAAGCTAATGGGAAATGTGTCATAGGTAAATTATTTGAACTTTTTGAAGCATAAGATATGTGATTTCTCAATCCATATTTTACATAAATTTATATACTTCAATCAATTAATGGTTGTAAATCATATCATATTGAAAATCAACAACACTCAAAAGTTAGTTATTGACCTTTTACCTATAAAAAGCATTAATATGAATGCATAAATGTGATATTTAATTTTTGAGATAAAAATCTATTATAAATAATTTTTCGTTTCTAAAAAAAACGTATAGTTAATGATAATGATTGCTAAGTGGACTATCAAGGTTTGATTGGATGCTATCATAGATAAATTATATTTTTGAACTTTTTTTTTTTAATTGTAAATTTGTATTTTAAATAACTGAATCATATTATATGAGCCATAATATATATTATTGTTTTTTACTTAGTTATATATATGAGTGTATAAATGTGATATATAATAACCATATACTATAAGACATTTTTTCCAAAAATAAATCTAATAATTTCTTGATAATAAGTATCAAGTCGATTATTTAAGCTAATGGGTGATGGGTCATAGGTGAATACTTCAAAGTCCTTAAATTGTAAGGCTTTCAATTTGTAATCCAAATTTATTTATTTAATTTTTAAATCAATTGTTTGCTTATGCAATCATCTTATCCCATGTAAGTTAATAATGAATCCATTTATTGACCTTTATTTGTCTACCAGGTAATTTGATATGAATATTAATTTTATATTGTATTTTTTTGAAATAAAACTCCATAAAACAAAATGATGTTCTTAATAAGACATGGAAAAATGTCTTATTAAAAATGTGTTAAGTGGGCCATCCAGATTAATTAAAGAGATAGATCATAAATGGTTGTATTTAAACTTTTTGCAGCATAAGACATTTATTTTTCCATCCATTTTAACATTTTTTAATTTTCAATTCTTAAATAATTTACTTGTAGTTTAAACAATCTCATAGAATCCACCCTGACTTGAAGCTATTTATTGTATTCTATTTGGTTATATGCATTAATGGAAGTTTATAAATGTGATGTATTTTTGAAATGTAGCTCCCAATGTTAATAAAGATATATTTTTTATAAAACAAATTAGATGTAATGGATAATAGGTTATAAGTGGTCAAATATAAAGCCATCTATCAACTTTTATTTCCTTATCATGAAGTTTAATATAAGTGTATAAATGCGACATTGTTTTTTTGAAATAAAACTCCATGTAAACTGAAATGTTTTTCCTAACAAAACATGAAATAATTAATTGATAATGAATAGTAAGTAGATTCCTCAAGTTCTCTTAAAATATAGATAATAAATAAATGCATTTCAACTTTTGACAACGTACACCATTTGATTTTCCCATCCCTATTAACATTTTGTAAATTTCAGTTCGAAAATAAATCATTTCTAATTGAAATAATAAAAACCAACTAGACATAAAGCATGCCATATTAAATTCTATTTAGTTATATGCATTGATACAAGGTTATAAATGTATTATTTTTTTGAAATAAAGCTCTTAATGTAATTAAAGATACAATATTTAGAAAAAAATAATAATTTAAAATCAATCGATAATGAGTTCTAAGTGGTTTATTCTATTTTCAATCGATAACATTTTCTAACTATGCTTTTTTAAATCAATTACTTTTATATACAATCATGCCACATAAGTCGGTAAGTCGAGAAACAATTGATTGATTTTTATTTACCTATCATGTGGTTTAATATGAATGTATAAATGTGACATTGTTATTTCTAAAAGAAAATTCTATGTAAAAAAACACCTTTTCTATTAAAACATGGATTAATTAATTCATAATGAGCATTAAGTAGACTATTCAAGCTCATTCAAGAATTGCGTCACAAATGAACATATTTAAACTTTTTTCCACCATATGACATGATTTTCCCATCAAGATTAACATTTTGTAAAATTCAATTATTAAATAAACTATTTGTAATTGAAATAATCTCATAGAATCTAACAAGGCCTGAAGCTATTTATTGTATTCCATTTAGTTACATGTATTGATACAAGTTTATAAATGTAATATATTTTTGAAATAAATCTCTTAATGTAAGTAAAGATACAACTTTTACAAAACTAGTCAGAATTTATTGATAATGGGTTTTAAGTGGTTTATTTAGACCACATGGAAAATCATGTGTAATAGATAAATGACTTTTAATACATATTTAATATTCAAAATCAATATTTTAATGATAATATATTATTAGTTACATTAAGTATTTAATAATTAAAGAGCACGAGGACTTCTATAAATTTCAACTAAAATCCATAAGTTGTGTTTCACATTTATTTATTCCTCATAAAAATTCCTATCATTTTCTCCTCTTGGTGAAAGTAATGGTCAATCATGGTTTTTCGTACAATAGGTTGGAACTATTACATTAGGACCATTATTAGTTTTTGACAATGTTGACAAGGAGAGATAAATATCTACACTGCCATCAAGTGTACTATTTTTTGAAAACCCTTGCTTCCACTACTTACTTGTCTATGTATATTGGTTCTCAACAACCACTAATTCTTGTTTACTTCAATTTGTGACAATGTCCATCATAATGGAATGACTTGAATACCCATTTAAGAACTCTCATTCAATGTACTTGGCTTTGAGTGGAGATAGATCAATGATACCCAATTTTCTTGAAATACCTAGATCACTAGTGCCTAGCTTTTTGCATGGATGTTGTAATGAAGAATTATCACCTCCTCATTAGTGTTACTTAAAGGCATGAAGGGGTAGAAAATTAAGCACAATTTTTTTTTACTAAGTTTCTAGTAGACTAGTTTCAAAGCAATGCAAGGGAGGCACCTCCTTTTTACTTACACTAAGATCATCACATCACCATCATTCAATCAACAACTCTCTCGCAGGTTTTGGGAAAGGGGGTTAGAGTTGTCTAACACAAAAATCAAACATCGATGACTCTAGTATGTTATCCATAACTATAATATCTTTCTTGGATGTTAGACATACTGATATGATTTACCTTAAATAAATTGTTTCTAAGAGTTTTCTTTCACACTCATATTGTGCATTGATACTATTGTACCTAACATTCCCATGTTTGACCTATTCATGGTCTCTAATTGGTTTGACATTCTTAAAATTATTTTTATCTTAAATTAAGATAATATGAAGATTTACAAAAGAATGAATGTTGTTGAAGAGCTTGTAATAGAATACTTCCAAATTTAATGAAATATGCGTTATTGTGTTTATATTATTTAATGAAATATGTGTTATTGTGTTTAAATACTTATACAATACTGATAAATATATTTTTGTTATAATGAAAAAAATACAACCGAAGTAAAGGAAAACTTTATTATAATAAAGTAAAGGAAAATTTTATTATAATGAAAAAATCACAACTAAAGTTAAGAGAAAAGTACATTTAAATGTATATCTATAAATACAACATTGAATTTATATTAAAAAAAATAATTGTAAGTATAAGGAAATTTCTATTATAATGAAATAATTACAACTGAAGTAACAGAAAAATTTTATTATAGTGAAAAAATTACAATTGAAGTTAAGGGAGAAGTACATTTAAATGTATATCTATAAATACAACATTGTGTGTATATATATATATATATATTGTAAGTAAATGTAAGTCTAATCCTTAAATTGATTGTTATTAAATATTTTGATTATTAAATTTTTCAAAATAAAAAATTATGTTGTCAAATGCATTTATTGAAATATAATTTTAAAAAAATATAAAAAATAAAAAATGAGTTAAATAATAATCCTTAAATTATTTGTTATTAAATATTTATATTTATACAATATATAACTGATATAATTTAAATATTTATACAATATACAACTGATATACTGATAAATCGTGAAAATTATTATATAATAAGAAGGAAATTTTATTATAATGAAAAATGAGAATTACTATAAGAAGGAAATTTTATTATGATGAAAATGGAAATTTTACTAAATTGCAACTAAGAAATTTAATATAATGAAAAAATTGCAACTGAAGTAAGTAAAAGGAAAAGTAAAAGTACATTTAAATGTACATCTATAAATACAACATTATATTTATATTAAAAATAATAATAAGAAGTCTAATCGATAATTTATGGCATATTTATATAATATGTAATAGATGTACTCGAGTCAAATGTGGTACTCTGGGTAAAACGACTGTGAGTCTCGTTGCTCCCCACCGCCAGCGAAAGTGCATTTATCTGAGCACGTCGTCATTGGTAACGAAGAAGAATATTGTCGATTGTTGTCGTGGGATTGCAGGGTGCTGCTCCTACTACTCGTGACATTGGATTGCTCAGGGTGGTGCTCCTACTAATAATAGTGATTGCGGGGTGCTGCTGGTACTGGTGGCTAAAAATAATAGTGCATTAGGAGGGATGTCGAGCAGCAAGAGATTGATGTTTGGGATGAGTTGGTCTCTCTTGTCCTCCAAGGTGGGGTGACACTTTTATTGCGATTATATTTTCATGTTTTTTCTTCTTTTCTAACTTCATATGATTATATAATCAATAATTTGTTTACACCCAAACTCTGCGGTTAATTAATGGATGGATTTTTATATTCCCTTTCTCTTTTAGAATTCTTTGTTTTTTTAGTAGTTTTGTAAACCTAGAGTTCAAACTATGACTTCATGATTATTATGTAGCTATGAGGTTCAATACATTAACGTCTGTCCCTACCCTGTGTAGTGTATAACCATTAATTCTCGCCTTCTAAGGTGAATGTAATTCACTTCAACTACGTGTGCCGTGTAGGAGAGATGGATGACTTAATTCCAAAATTTTAACCTACTAATAAGTTTTCCTTAGTTTTACTAGTTTTCTCTCACAACTTGTATTATTATCTTTCATAGTGAACCTAGGCGGACCTCCATAACACAATGGCTAATGTATTCTTTCCTGTGTGAACTTAGGCAGACCTCCATAATACAATGGCTAATGTATTCTTTCCTGTGTCTTGTGGCATTCAAGTGATGTCATCTATGATGGAAACTATCCCCCCATAATACAATGGCTAATGTATTCTTTCCTGTGTCTTGGAGCATTCAAGTGATGTCATCTATGATGGAAACTATCCCCCCCATAATACAATGGCTAATGTATTCTTTCCTGTGTCTTGTAGCATTCAAGTGATGTCATCTATGATGGAAACTATCCCCCCCATAATACAATGGCTAATGTATTCTTTCCTGTGTCTTGTAGCATTCAAGTGATGTCACCTATGATGGGGGGAATATTCTTTCCTGTGTCTTATAGCATTCAAGTGATGTCATCTATGATGGAAACTATCCCCTCCATAATACAATGGCTAATGTATTCTTTCCTGTGTCTTGTAGCATTCAAGTGATGTCATCTATGATGGAAACTGTCCCCTCCATAATACAATGGCTAATGTATTCTTTCCTGTGTCTTGTAGCATTCAAGTGATGTCATCTATTCCGTGGCTGAAAATAGTGAGCAAAGTTCTGTAGCATCATGTCCTGGGGATATGCAATCCCAAGAGCAACCTGAAGAAGAGGTGAACAAGCAGAGAAGACCATGTGGCTTAATATCCCAAGAGCAACCTGAAGAAAAGGTGAACAAGCAGACAAGACCATGTGGCTTAATAGGAACGAGGGTACCACAGAAAACTCAAGAATCCTCAAATTTCCTTAATGCTAAGCGAGTTGTCAAAGATTCAAGACAGTCCCAGTCTTTTGGAAATGGATTAAAGAATGTTGAAGCCCGTCCCTTGAAAGGAGTCAAAAGACCGTATGTCCCTCATGACACAAGAGATAGAACATTAAATGGCATTCAAAATGGATTAAAGAATGTTGAAGCCCTGTCTCTGAGAAGGAATTCTCCTGCCCGTCCTTCGAAAAGAATCAAAAGACCGTGTCTCCATGATGACAGAAGAGATGGAACATTCAGTGGCATTCAAAATGGAAAATGCGATAGTGTCAAAAGGTTTAAACGTGGAGATTCAGCAAAAGCCATGGAGCAAAGGATAAAAACACATGAGATGGAGTTACAGGTATATCGTTCTGTGTTAAAAGCCTTTTATGATCATAATCCAAGTTCCTTAAGCTTGGAATATCATTGTTTGCTGACAGACCTTCGTATTCAATTGCGCATTACTAGCGATGAATATACACGCGAGTTGAAAAGAGTCACTTCTCAGTCCTAATATCAGATGTTCGCATATTGTAAAAATGCATTTTATGAGCATAACAACATCAGGGAGCCAAAACATTCTCACACCTCCACTCAAAGCAGTTAACCTTTCAAACTATTGATCAATAATAAAGCTGAGTACATTCAGAGAATTGGACTCTGAATCTAAAGCCTTTGTTTCGCCTTTTATTTTATATGATTTCAAGATGTCCACAATTCAATCGAATTTCTTGTTGTGGGGATGAACATTTTCGTGACAATGACTTTAAATATACCAAGAAAATTAATTTAAAAGTCAGGTTTAAGCAAGAGTTGAAAGTATAAAAGAGGCTAACTCACTCAATAGTCTATGAAAAGCTGTTTATGTCAAAATATATCATTCTAGAATAGAACTCAAATTTATAAACTTTTATATTGAAAATATAAAATATGCCGGAAGCATCTGACTTCATTTACAGTGAGACTGAACCCTAACAAACAAAGCTCGGGTTTCTTTGGTCCACACAACTAATTACCTTTAAATTTATTGTCCTTCCCATGAAGTATTCTCGTTGAAAAGTGTAAACTTAGAATGAAGTCCCATGTTCAGCTATTGGATCCCTGATTCGAATCCTTTGACAGGCTTCTTTCTTGACCTTGCAATTACCCTGTAATGGGAAGGGCCGGCCACAAACAGTCAAAGTTTTTTCTTACACAATATCTTAAATAACTTTGAAGATCCCAATACAAAACAGTACATACTTTAGGCAAACTAAATGCAGGTGGAGCCCGTTCCGTCGAGAATTAAGTGCAGTTGCTTCGTAAGACTTTTGAAGCTCTAAGAACCAATCCGATTCTCTCTATCCACCACTAGCTTTGTTGTGGTATCGCAGCTGACGGTATCCAAAATTATTTTCTGGGTTCTTAAGTGTAATCTACATTTAAGTTGTTTGGCTTGAGGTTACTATATGAATTTAGTAACCCAGTTTCAAACTACATTGTATGAAGTTCTCATGCAGTTGATAGCTAGCTTGTTATTGCATGGTCTACACACAGCTGCTGGTGCAGTTAAATCTTAACGCTTGGGATGAAAATTGAGTTCAACATTGATGTTTGTGCTCTAAGCTATGCTCAATGACAACAGTTTGTATAAGGAACACAGGAAATTAACCTATAATACTATTCCCATTGAAGGTCAGGTTAGTCTCGACAAGTTGGTTAAGTAATGTAGAGTTGTGACACTGTAGATTGGGCCATCTAAGTATATAGAAACTAGAAGAGATGAGGAGGCAAACTTGTTTATAACTTATCGGTGGGATGTAGATTCATCATAAATTTTGTAGTTTTCTATAAATTACTTTTATGGTAAGCATCACTAGGACAATTCCTTAAAGATACCACAATCCCTTTTAAAAGACTTCTTGAATTGATTCATATAGACAGCAACATATGTGAGCCACTGCAAACTTTATGGCATGCTGGTGCAAGGTACTTTGTAACATCCATTGATGATGCATCTAGTAGAATGCCGACTGCTTTTCTTAACAATAATGAGAAGTTTAGATACATTAAAAATATTTCCAGCTTTCCCCAAGAATTAGACAGCAAAATCTCCCAGGAAGCTTAGTGTGACAATTACAACGCATATTTTTCTACAATGTTTACAAAGTGATAAAGGAAAAGGTGAAGCAATATGAGCAAACCGAAGATACAGATTGTAAAATGTAAAGGTGAAAAACTTGCTCAAAAAACACAAGATGATATTTTCATTAACTTCAGGTTTTTATGCACACTCTAAACGGAAATTTAAACTTGCTCGAAAGAATAGAAAGACTTTAAAGGTGAAGGCCTCTCTTAGAAGAATGACACTAAAAGATGCTGTCAAGTATCTCTAAGAAAGTTACAAAAATAAGGTGCCATATAGATGTAGGAATTACAAACACACTAGATGTCAATGTCTACCAGATCATCTCACCAGGGACAAACCACTACAAAAGAAACTGCTAAATTATACACTTGAGATATACCAGTGAAACATGAATCTCCGATCACTCGCGATTAATCATGAGTCAAACTTTGCTTTTCCCTCAAACAATCCGATTCAACTCTAGGTGAGTCAAACTCGTGTTGACCGAGTTTGACTTGTGGTCAACGCGAGTTTGACACTCTACTCATCGATTAATTGTGATTTAGGCGACTAATAAGATTTTCAAGCCTCAAATCGGCGAGCACGGGTTTCAACTTTTAGGGTTGCCACATTGTTTGCCACGTAGTTTAGTTAGATTAAAAATTAAATGTCGGTCCATAACTCACTTCTCATTGCTCAGGCCCGCAACTCATATGCCAAGAAGGTAATAGAGGCATGGTTTAAGTTTCAACTTACTCCGCGTAATAGAGGAGTAGTGTGAAGTGTGCTCCAACATGTGCTCTGTCAAATATTTCAGTAGCAAACCATTTTCTTATCATTTCAGCAGCAATCAAGAGATTTCATTTATTGCTTTTTCACTGATTAGTATGAAATATTTTATAAACTTTTAGAAGCAGATGCTTCTAGTTCTATGTAGTCACTGGTTAGGAGTCATGACTCAGTACTTTGGATCATGTTTGGACTCATAACATATATGAAATACTTATTCATTCATGGTGTTTTGGACATCTATTTATATTATGCATTGTTTGGACATGGCTATATTGAAAATCAATGAAAAATGTTTTTCTAATTCCATATATGTGTATATCTTTATTTATTGAATTCACCGATTTTTTCTTGTTCCGATTAAAACTCTTCGCTCTTTTGCCTTGCCGATTCCGAGTCTGGTAACATTGAGATATAAAATAAAATTCGTGAAGGAAATTTAAGGTCCTTACCAAATAATCATTGCTTAACATGAATTTTTCCTTGATTTCTATAATAAATAGGGAAGCCAATGCTTAAATGGGTGTTGTAAGATCCACTCAACCTGGAAAGACAAGCTCGCTTTTCTACAGAGTAGATGCATTGAAGTCTACCTATTTTTGGTGGCCCTTGTCTTGATATTTAGCAATACATCTTCTGGAAGAGGAGGTTGGAAAAATGGAATTTTACTCTATCCCAAGATGGCCGTTGCTGGCTCCAAAATAAGAACCCCAGTTGATCAACCAATGGTATGAGAGATAAATGCATTTAAATATTGGGAAAAAATAAAAATAAAACAACTGATCCCTAATGTAACCTTTAGGGGAATTGGCCAAGATTTTTGGTCAATGTCCAAACTAATAGCAGTGAATGCAAATCGAATGCAAAATAGCATGCCTTGTAGTAGGTGTAATAAATGCACGAGTGGTGAAATCAACTTGAAATAACACAAATGTGCCATGTACTAAACACTGAGGGGCTCGATACCAAAAAACGCGCACAAGAAATCTTGGCTAAACCTTGCAACAAGAGCTCTATGAAGGCAGTGTCTTTGTCCTACTCTATCTACTCATGTGATGTGCAAGAGGCAAATAGGGGCACTGAAAGCTCATCTGACGCAAGTAGTTGAAACTTCTAAAACAACTTAGTAGTTGAATGATCAATGCAAACATGTGGTGTTCTAACATAACTTTGTTGAATGACGTGGAGGTATTTGTCCCGATGTTTGTTGGATTGATGATTTAAGCATATGTTTTGCACAATTGTCTTATTAATGATCTCAATATGCTCGTCAGTCTAAGACTAAAAAGCATAGGGAATTCCAACTGAAAGGCAAGCATTTTTTTCCAACGACACTGTGGATGAGGAATTTGGATCCCTGCTTCGGATTGATCATGAGAAGCACCCTGAAGTGTATCCAAATTTGTTGGAAGATTAGTATTGCAGCTTTTGGTGCATCATTGTTATTGTTGTAGGGAATCGAGACAACCATGTTGGAAAAAACAACACACTATTATGAAGATATAATAATGTTTATGGTGGTTCATAGACTTTCAAGCGATGAAATTTATTGAACTAGATTCCGATGGTTAAGAAGTGTAAAGTTTTGTAGATGTTCTATGCTAGTAGCAATTTCACTTTTATTTCAGCAATCATACAAGTAGTTAAGCAAAATGCAGATAGAACATATAAGAAGATCTTACAGAAGACAAATCAGAAACAGGAAAAATGTGTATGTTCGTTTCGGCGGTCAACAGGATGCTTCAACCAGCAAAGTCTCCTTTGGTCAGCCAGCCCAGCATGTGTCACAACAACCCTCCAATCCGTAGATGAGTCAACCCAAGTCAACTCTGCAAAAGTCAACGCTGTCCTGAAAAGTCAACGCAGGGGCAGCAAGCTAAAAGTCAACGCAGCAGCAAAACGGTCAACCCTTTGACCTCGATTTTTGTGCCAAGTAGTACGGCCTTCATAAATCGAACCTTCCACCAAATTTCAGCTTGTTTGGACCAAGCGTTGACCAAAGTCAACGCTGGTCAAAGTTTCTGCGAAACCCTAGCAGCAGAAAAACTGTACTTAAGCTCAGCCGTACAATTTGTCCTCTTCGTCCTTCACACGTGTGGCTGAAACTTGTCTTTAGGTAGCTCGTACTATTTGATGAGAAGAGAAGATGATGAGATGTGTTGATGATGAAATGCTCTTCAACTTTTCCTGTATTTATATCAATCATGAGGGTGTGTGACACATCTGTTGGGCATGCGAGCCTACATTACAAAACTGGCCGACCTTGCACATATAATTTATTAAAAATAATAAATTCAAAATATAAGTTTTGCTCATCGGATTAAGACATATTTTATATGGATTTTACACCTCTCAGAAAGAGGAATCCAACAAAAATATTAGCCTCTTAATCTGAGCATCTTAATATGGAGTTTGGACCTAGTTCTCCAAATTTAACACTCCCTCTCAACTAGGGAGAACTCCATCTATTAGTGCAATCAACATCGTGCGTCATCCCGCCGAAACTTGCTTTGCTGGCTTCTTTATTTCAGAACAGAAATGGGTCAGTCACAAAGACATCATCCCCCGACTGACATAATCAGTCCAGAGGTCCCAGACCTCACAAATCTTGATCTCAGATCAAGTGGTTGGACCGTGCCATCCTAGATAGAGAGTACGGCAATCTCTGATGCGTCCATCAGTCTTTGCTAATAGTCTCTAACTTTTCCACACCGCATTGGCCAAATGAGAGGTACTTCCCATGAGCCCTGAACTCAATGGGTAGGATGCATACGGGGCACAGAAAATGAGAGGTGAACCAACTCAAAATCACAACAGTGGGGTCCAAGCACACCACCAAGGTTGGCAAGCCTAGCCTTGTGGTTGCCCATAGCTCCAAGAAGCTCTCCCCAAAGACCCCCAGAGCTCCCAGAGCTCATCGTCCAACAGGACCCACATCATAGGGTCTTTCCACGACACCAAGACTCTCACGGAAGGTTAGGAACTTGACCTTCCCCGGGGGCTTAGTGAGAATATCCGCGACCTGCTCATCAGTTCCTATATGATCGAGCCTTACGGCGCCTCGCTGTACCATATCCCGGATAAAGTGGTACCTGATATCAATATGCTTGGATCGGTCGTGGAACACGGGATTCTCAGTCATACGAATCCCACTCTGATTATCACAGAGTATCACAGTGGTATCTAGCACATGTCCAAACAGCTCACTAAAGAGCTTCCGCAACCAAACTGCTTCACAACAGGCCATACTAGCAGCAATGTATTCGGCCTCCGCGGTGCTCAAAGCCACCGACTTCTGCTTACTGCTCATCCATGAGATCGAAGCAGAACCAAGATTGAAGCAGCATCCAGATGTGCTCTTACGATCCACCACACTGCCAGCCCAATCGGCATCAGTATATCCACGGAGTATCACACTCCCGGCAGTGTATCTCAGCCCATGGTTTATCGTGCCCCGAAGATATCTCACAAGATTCTTGGCACCAACCCAGTGAAAATGATGAGGCTCAACCATCTGTTGACTCAAAGTGTTCACTGCAAAACATATGTCCGGACGTGTGTTCACTAAGAACATCAAAGCTCCTATGAGTTGACGATACTCAGTAGGATTGGCCAAGATAGGCCCAGCAGCGCTGCCACTCAACTTCTTAAAGTTGAGTTCCATCGGTGTCGACACGGACTTACGGTCCACCATACCAAATCTTTCCAGAAGCTTCACAATGTATTTTCCTTGAGAAAGGAAAATCTCTCCAGGTCTCTGCTAGACCTCCAGGCCTAGGAAGTAGTGCATCAGTCCTAGGTCCTTCATCTCGAACTCAGCAGCAAGCTCCCTCTTACATTGATGAATGAGAGGGTCAGCACCTGTCAGGAAGAGGTTGTCCACATACAACACTAGAATGAGAGGCTTCCCCTGCACAACCTTGAAGTAAAGGTTCGGATCAGCATTACTTCGAGTGAAGCCCAGCTTCATCAAGTAACTATACATCCTCTCGTACCAAGCTCTGGGTGCTTGCTTTAACCCATAGAGGGCTTTCTTCAACCTGCAGACATGAGTGTCTCGATCCTGAACTTCAAATCCCAGAGGTTGTTCTACATACACCTCTTCTTTTATTGCACCATGCAGAAAAGCGGTCTTGACATCCATCTGATGAAGACTCCATCCTTGCGTAGCAACAAGGGCTATGATTGATCGAATGGTGGTATATCGTGCCACAGGTGAAAATATGTCATCATAGTCTATTCCTTCCTTTTGAGAGAAGCCACGGGCAACAAATCTTGCCTTGAACTTTTCAGCACTCCCATCAGATCCATGTTTGATCTTGTAGAGCCATTTCGCGGTGACAACAGATTTGTCCTTCGGTCTCGGACCACATCCGAGACATCATTCTTCATTATGGACTCATATTCTTCGTGCATAGCATCCTTCCAAACTTGATGCTTTACGGCTTCCTCAAAAGATCCAGGTTCAGATTGTACAATAGTACTCATGGCGGCTAGATACCCTTGGTATCTACACGGCTTCTTGCTTTCTCGGAATGTCCCCCTTGGGGCAGCATGACCCTCAGCATCTTCGAGGGTGTCCCTGAGCCATGATGGTCTCTTTCCTGGTGAAGGGGGTGGATCAATAGGGTCCATTGGCCCTTCAATATCAGGCATAGTCTCATCCTGGGGTTCTTCCAGATTTCCAGGTCTTTCTTCATGATTTTCTTCAGATCTAGGAAGATCTACTACTTTCTTCGGGGAAGCATCTTCGTCAAAAGTGACATCATGGCTTATCTCTACTTCCCTTTGACCAGGTACATAGACTCTATATGCCTTAGAAGTCTCACTGTAGCCCACAAACATTCCTTTCTTCCCAGTAGCATCCAACTTACTTCTCTTTTCTTTCGGCACATGAAAATCGACAGGACATCCAAAAATTCTAAAATGTGAGACATCGGGGTTCTTACAGAGAAAACCTCCTTCGGGAGTTTGGAGTCCAAAGCGGAATGAAGACGTAGGTTTTTGAATGTACGGCGATGTTGCGGCTTCTGCTCCCAGAAACTTTTGGTAGACACATGGTCACATAGCATGGCAGGCGCAGCTTCCACAATGGCTATTTTTCGTTCGGCAACACCGATACCTTTCCGGAGTATGTCTGATGGTAGTCTCCCTCTTAATGCAAAATCACGTTGCCAAAAGTCTTTGAACTCATTTGACTCATATTCAGTGCCATTGTCGGTCCTCAAAATCTTGATCTTCTTTCCGGTCATATTTTCCACCAAGGCTTTGAATGTACGGAACCACATGAAAGCCTCATCCTTCTTCTTCAAGAAGTATATCCAGGTTTTGCGAGAGAAGTCATCAGTAAATGTCATATAGTAAGAGCATCCCCCAGGGATGTTACAGGCAACATACCAGAAAGATCAGAATGGACCAGTTGCAATATCTCAGATGTCTTTGTGACACTTGAGGGGAAAGGTCCCCTTGTATGTTTTCCTTCAGCACAGCCCTTACATACACCTTCATGATTGTTTCCAAAATCAGGCATCCCTGTCACCACCTTCCTTGCTTCGGGAAGGGCTTTGTAATGAAGGTGTCCAAATCTTCGGTGCCATAGTTCGGTTTGTCGGATAGTATCACAAGTCATAGCTCTCAACGGACTCCCTCCAACCTGGTAGAGTGTACCAACTCTAAAACCAATAGAGATAGCTTCCTTGAAGCTCTTCTTCCACATGAGCACCTTTCCATCAGAGAAATTTACATTGAATCCTTTGTCTTCCATGGCAGATACAGACACAAGGTTCTTCTTCAATTTGGGTACATAGAGTACATCTTGCAAACGGAGGACTTGACCTAGGGACAAGTGGAGGGTCACAGTCCCGGTCCCTTTCACAGGATAAGTGGCATTGTCCCCAAGGATAATTTCTAGATTAGTATCCCTTTCAACCATGTCAGAAAGTGCTTCCTTGAATCCGGTGATGTGTCTTGAGGCACCACTATCAATTAGCCAGACATCCATAGTGTCGGGCAGAGATGCAACTGAGAGAGCAGATACCAGAATATACTCATTTCTTTTATCAACAACATTAGACTCCTCATACCTGGTATTTCTGAACCTCTTAGAAGGTTGATTGTTTCCACCAAAGTGAGCCTTCCTCTTTCCTTTGGATTTGTCATTTCTTCGATTCCCATTTCTTCGGTTGTTGTTGTTATCGTCACTATCGAGAGAATCCTTCTTGAAGGGGCATTCTCTAGCATAGTGTCCAGGCCTATGGCAGGTGAAACATTTACCCTTCTTCTCTTGAGTCTTTGTCCTTCTTTTGTCCTTAGAACCACCCGAGTTCTTCTTTCGGGAATGAGCACCATAGGCAGCATTTCTTTCATTATCAAATTCCTTCATCCTTGTTTCTTCTTGCATACATCTTGACAGAAGCTCATCAAAGTTAGGAATAATATTATTGTTGAGAATAGTAGTTGTGAATACTTGCCATTCATATGGAAGTCCTCCAAGTGCGGTGAGAACCATCTCACGATCAGCTATTATCTCCCCAATAGCTAGCAGATTGTTCCTGGTTTCGGTCAACTTCAGAAAGAAAGTTTGAATAGACTCATCTCAACCCTTCTTCATATTCTTCAACTTGTTCTTGAGGAATAGCACTTGGTTCACATTGTTTACTTGAAACATAAGTATCAATTTGTCATACATCTCCTTGGATGTGCCTAGTTCGGATATGTAGGCAACCAGACTCTTATTTATGGATTCCCTGATCAGCAGCTTTGCTTTGATTTCTCCCTTCTTATACTTGTTTCTAACAGTAGCAGAGGCATTGGATGGAGGTTCTTGAATCCTCCCTGTCACATGATCCAGGAGATCATGATCTTCTAATTTGAGATCTAATATCATCTTCCAGGGATGGAAGTCATCACTTCCAGTCAGCTTGTCATTATCCTTGAATTCAAGACTAGTGGAACCCATTTCCTCCGATGATGATTGCTATAGATTGAGTTTGTCTTCACCTCACCTCTGATACCATGTAAAGTTTTGTAGATGTTCTATGCTAGTAGCAATTTCACTTTTATTTCAGCAATCATACAAGTAGTTAAGCAAAATGCAGATAGAACATATAATAAGATCTTACAGAAGACAAATCAGAAACAGGAAAAATGTGTATGTTCGTTTCGGCGGTCAACAGGATGCTTCAACCAGCAAAGTCTCCTTTGGTCGGCCAGCCCAGCATGTGTCACAACAACCCTTCAATCTGTAGATGAGTCAACCCAAGTCAACTCTGCAAAAGTCAACGCTGTCCTGAAAAGTCAACGCAGGGGCAGCAAGCTAAAAGTCAACGCAGCAGCAAAACGGTCAACCCTTTGACCTCGATTTTTGTGCCAAGTAGTACGGCCTTCATAAATCGAACCTTCCACAAGTTTTCAGCTTGTTTGGACCAAGCGTTGACCAAAGTCACTTATTGAAGTCAAGATTCTGCGAAACCTAGCGACGGAAAAAGCGACACTTCGGCTAAGTAGTACAATTTGTCCTCTTCGTCCTTCACACGTGTGGCGAAACTTGTCTTTAGGTAGCTCGTACTATTTGATGAGAAGAAGATGATGAGATTGTTGATGATCAAAAATGCTCTTCAACCGCTTTCTTTCTGTATTTATATCAATCATGAGGGTGTGTATGGAAGGTTGGGCATGCGGCCTACATTTTCTAGGCGGCGGAAGCCTTGCACATATAATTTATTAAAAATAATAAATTCAAGCCATAAGTTACCACTCATCGGATTAAGACATATTTTATATGGATTTTACACCTCTCACAAAGAGGAATCCAACAAAAATATTAACCTCTTAATCTGAGCATCTTAATATGGAGTTTGGACCTAGTTGTCCAAATTTAACAAGAAGGCACTGGTAGATGCGAACACATGCCAATATTTTGATTGGAAAGCACAGAAAAGCTACAATGAGACACTGATATATATAATCATTAATATTCTTTAGCATGATTGGGCAATATGTTGCAGAAGGAATTGAAGAGGCTCATTGATTGAAAGGTGTCTTCCAAGGAGAAGGAATGAGATTCTTTGAGTAGTTTATTTAGCACCAACTAACACACATGACTAATTCAATTTGTACAATAACTTATTGAAGAGTATAATTCAAGAAAGGTAAATTCTGCATAATGAGTACAAAATATGGATAAGTAGGATAAATCAATTTTTAGTCATCATAATTACTGCATATGATGTCTAATCTGCTAACAAGTATCCCTACAGGGATGGCTGAGAAGGTATAGACTTTACTATCTCGTCTTTGGATCCATTCTGTTATTAGGTAATGATGTAATTATTGTAGACATTATCCCTGTTCCCTATGGATATGTTTTTGAATTGACGAATTGCAGAATTTCAATGGTTGATGGTTTGTATGTAGAATATTTTCCTTTCCCGAGGAAGAAGAGCCACCAATGTTTAATTGTTTAAACTATGAAAAAATTCCTTATCATAGGAAGCATAACCTACCTTGGCATGGAACAGAGCTTCAAAGTGATAAACCATTGGATGTTCTCCCTACTTAAGAACGACGCCTTTGGAAAATTACGAGGAATTTGTCTCTTAATTCAAATGGTTTTTGAACGTCAGAGTGCAAGTGCCTCTGAGTATTGGATGTCTTTGAGATGCTAAAAATATTTTTCAGCTCAACCACCTATTGGAATAATTTTCTTAAGAGGATGAAAAGTAGAAGACTAGTGGTTATTGAATATCACATAGAAGTTGATGCCTCCTAAAAAATGCTTTACCTCATTTCTATTAGTGGATGTAGGTTGTTGTTTGAGCAGTTGATTTTCTCAGGATCTACATGTATGCCCTTAGAGCCAATTACAAATCCAAAGTATGAGATGGAATCTTGTTGAAAGAAACACTTTTTAAATATTTTTTTTGAGTAGGTGTTGTAATAGATGAGAATGATTCAACAGTCTTAGTTCTGCAAATGATCCTTCCATGTTGGTTTGTAAACCAAGATGTCATCAAAGTGTGCTGACAAAGTTCTCAAGGTAAGGTCTGAAGATGAAGTTGGTTATATATATAAAGGTAGAAGAAGCATTAGTGACAATGAAGGACATGACTAGCCACTAGAAGAGCTCAAACATAGTTTTTAAGGTTGTTTTCCAACTGCCACTAGTTTCCATGCAAACTTGATGGTTGCTTATGACCTAGTCAGTTATATTAAGTGGTTGGCCTCTTGCAGCTAATCAATAAGCTTATCAATCCAGGAAAGAGGTCAATTATCAACTATTTTTAACTGTGATTATTTTGAGTGCATCCTTGTTTTTACATAACCACCACTCATCCCCATATTTTGTAAATAGTGAATTCGGGGATCCCTAAGGAGACGTGTTGCATTGAATCTTACCCAAATTGATTATTTGTGTTGGTTGTTTCTCTAAACCAATGTTCTCCATGAAGGTAGTTTAATAGAGAGATTGATTAGGTAGTGAAGAGTCAAAAATGGGTTCAATAGAATGTTGAATTACATGCGAGGAGGACCCTAAGGTTTCTCGAAGACATTAGACTGAGCATATACTTTGTATTTCATTGCCTTTGATGTAAGATGTTGGGCAAAATTAATAGTGATTAAGATACCATAATTGTCAACCCAAGACGTAAACTTGTGAACTGTGTGCACAGTTTTCACATATATATAGTGGTGTACTTAGTAAATGGTGGTGCTAATCCAGAACTATCTATTTCTTAGTTCAGAAGAGATTCACTGGCGGATTCACATACAGTAGTCTATGGAAAAGCTTACCCATCAAACCATGTTCATGCCTGGGCGGGGAGGATATAATGCCCAACCGATCGGGTTTGAAGAAGAGCCACCAACGTTTAATTGTTTAAACTATGAAAAATTTCCTTATCATAGGAAGCATAACCTACCTTGGCATGGAACAGAGCTTCAAATTGATAAACCATTGGATGTTCTCCCTACTTAAGAACGACGCCTTTGGAAAATTACGAGGAATTTGTCTCTTAATTCAAATGCTTTTTGAACGTTAGAGTGCAAGTGCCTCTGAGTATTGGATGTCTTTGAGATGCTAAAAATATTTTTCAGATCAACCACCTATTGGAATAATTTTCTTAAGAGGATGAAAAATAGAAGACTAGTGGTTATTGAATATCACATAGAAGTTGATGCCTCCTAAGAAATGATTTACCTCATTTCTATTAGTGGATGTAGGCTGCTGTTTGAGAAGTTGATTTTCTCAGGATCTACATGTATGCCCTTCGAGCCAATTACAAATCCAAAGTATGAGGTGGAATCTTGTTGAAAGAAACACTTTTTAAATATTTTTTTTGAGTAGGTGTTGTAATAGATGAGACTGATTCAACACAGTCTTAGTTCTACAAATGATCCTTCCATGTTGGTTTGTAAACCAAGATTTCATCAAAGTGTGCTGACAAAGTTCTCAAGGTAAGGTCTGAAGATGAAGTTGTTTATATATATAAAGGTTGAAGAAGCAGTAGTGACAATGAAGGGCATGAATAGCCACTAGAAGAGCTCAAACATAGTTTTGAAGGTTGTTTTCCAACTTCCACTAGTTTCCATGCAAACTTGATGGTTGCTTATGGCCTAGTCAGTTATATTAAGTGGTTGGCCTCTTGCAGCTAATCAATAAGCTTATCAATCCAGGAAAAAGGTCAACTATTTTTAACTGTGATTATTTTGAGTGCATCCTTGTTTTTACATAACCACCACTCATCCCCATATTTTGTAACTAGAGAATTCGGGGATCCCTAAGGAGATGTGTTGCATTGAATCTTACCCAAATTGATTATTTGTGCTGGTTGTTTCTCTAAACCAATGCTCTCCATGAAGGTAGTTTAATAGAGAGATTGATTAGGTATTGGAGAGTCAAAAATGGGTTCAATAGAATGTTGAATTACACACGAGGAGCAATGTCACATGGTTTGGGTTCGAGTTTGGGTTTGACAACGATAAAGTTCGATTCGAATTCGAATTTCTGAATAAGGTTCGTCATTAGGTTCGAGTGTATATATATATATATATATATATATATAATTTTTTTAAATCTTTTTATTTTAATTTATCATTATATTAAAAAAAAATTATTAATATTTAATATGAATTTATTTACTAATATTCTAATATATGTGATATAAAGGATATTAATAATAAAATTGATGAAATAAATAAAATTAGAAAACTATAAACTACCATGTACCATGGTTTGTGATATAAAATATATTAGCAAATAATGAATAATTTATAAGATGAAAAAATAGATAATTATAAACCAATCATCGTTGTGGACCATTGTTTGAGTGATGACTTAGGTGTCATGATAGAATGATTATGGTGAATATAGCGGGCAATCTGAGTCGTAACAATGGAGACGCTAATTATTCTATCCAACAAATGAAACAATGCCACGGTGTAGATGCTAATCACTCGATGCATTAAATCAAACAGTGCCCCAGTGCAGAGGTTTGCAATAGCATAGCCGGCGGGATGCGGCTTGATAGGATTTAACTCTTAAATTCTGAATTGAACCCAGTGAAAGGTAGAAGAATCTAATTCAACCTCACAACACCATGCAAAAGCATCCGATGACATATGACCTCAACGAACCTTTAGCCGAACCCAAACGAACTTTTAATTTTTTTTGGGGTTCATCAAATTTTGAACTTCAACCTTGAAGTTCGACGAACCCTGTGACACTGGCGAGGAGGACCCTAAGGTTTCTTGAAGACATTAGACTGAGCATATACTTTTTATTTCATTGCCTTTGATGGAAGATGTTGGGTAAAATTAAGAGTGATTAAGATACCATAATTGTCAATCTAGGACGTAAACTTGTGAATTGTGTGCACAGTTTTCACATATATATAGTGGTGTACTTAGTAAATGTAAAGTTTTGTAGATGTTCTATGCTAGTAGCAATTTCACTTTTATTTCAGCAATCAAACAAGTAGTTAAGCAAAATGCAGATAGAACATATAAGTAGATCTTACAGAAGACAAATCAGAAACAGGAAAAATGTGTGTATTCGTTTCGGCGGTCAACAGGATGCTTCAACCAGCAAAGTCTCATTTGGTCAGCCAGCCCAGCATGTGTCACAACAACCCTCCAATCTGTAGATGAGTCAACCCAAGTCAACTCTGCAAAAGTCAACGCTGTCCTGAAAAGTCAACGCAGGGGCAGCAAGCTAAAAGTCAACGCAGCAGCAAAACGGTCAACCCTTTGACCTCGATTTTTGTGCCAGGTAGTACGGCCTTCAAAAATCGAACCTTCCACCGATTTTCAGCTTGTTTGGACCATGCGTTGACCAAAGTCAATGCTGGTCAAACTTACAGCAAAACCCTAGCAGCAGAAAATCGAACTGCAGTTCAGCTGTACGGTTTGTCCTCTTCGTCCTTCACACGTGTGGATTAAACTCGTCCTTCTTGGTAGCTCGTACTCCTTGATGAGAGAGGAAGATGTGTGTTGTGATGAAACTTTTCCTGTATATATATCCATCATGAGGGTGTGTGACACATCTGTTGGGCATGCGAGCCTACATTACAAAACTGGCCGACCTTGCACATATAATTTATTAAAAATAATAAATTCAAAATATAAGTTCTGCTCATCGGATTAAGACATATTTTATATGGATTTTACACCTCTCACAAAGAGGAATCCAACAAAAATATTAACCTCTTAATCTGAGCATCTTAATATGGAGTTTGGACCCAGTTGTCCAAATTTAACACTCCCTCTCAACTAGGGAGAACTCCATCTATTAGTGCAATCAACATCGTGCGTCATCCCGCCGAAACTTGCTTTGCTGGCTTCTTTATTTCAGAACAGAAGTGGGTCAGTCACAAAGACATCATCCCCCGACTGACATAGTCAGTCCAGAGGTCGCAGACCTCACAAATCTTGATCCCAGATCAAGTGGTTGGACCATGCCATCCTAGATAGAGAGTACGGCAATCTCTGATGCGTCCATCAGTCTTTGCTAATAGTCTCTAACTTTTCCACACCTCATTGGCCAAATGAGAGGTACTTCCCATGAGCCCTGAACTCAATGGGTAGGATGCATACGGGGCACGGAAAATGAGAGGTGAACCAACTCAAAATCACAACGGTGGGGTCCAAGCACACCACCAAGGTTGGCAAGCCTAGCCTTGTGGTTGCCCATAGCTCCAAGAAGCTCTCCCCAAAGCCCCCCAGAGCTCCCAGAGCTCATCATCCAACAGGACCCACATCATAGGGTCTTTCCACGATTCCAAGATTCTCACGGAAAGTTAGGAACATGACCTTCCCCAAGGGCATTGTGAGAATATCCGCGACCTGCTCATCAGTTCCTATATGATCGAGCCTTACGGCGCCTCGCTGTACCATATCCCAGATAAAGTGGTACCAGCCATCAACATGCTTGGATCAATCGTGGAACCCGGGATTCTATGACAAAAGAATCCCCCTCTGGTTATCACAAAGGATAACGGTGGCATCTAGCACATGCTCGAACAGCTCTCAAGGAGCTTTCGCAACCAAGTGACTTCACAACAGGCCATACATGTTACAATGTATTTGGCCTCAGCGGTGCTCAAGATTGCCGACTTTAGATTCCTGCCCGAAGCAGATCTTCATGTGAAGTAGCATCCAGATGTGCTCTTGCGATCCACCACACTGCCAGCCCAATCGGCATCAGTCTATCCACGGAGTGTCATACTCCTGGCAGTGTATCTCAGCCCATGGTCTGTCGTGCCTCAGAGATATCTCAAGAGTTTCTTGGCACCAACCCAGTGAATGTTATGATCAACCATGTGTTGACTCAAGTGTTCACTGCACAGCATATGTTCGAACAAGTGTTCATTGAGAACATCAGGGTCCTTATGAGTTCACGATACTCAGTAGGACGGGCCCAGCAACGTTGCTCCTCAACTTCTTAAAGTTGAGTTCCATCGGTGTCGACACGGACTTACAGTCCACCATTCCAAATCTTTTCAGAAGCTTCACAATATTTTTTCCTTGAGAAAGGAAAATCTCTCCAGGTCTCTGCCAGACCTCCAGGCCTAGTAAATAGTGCATCAGTCCTGGATGCATCAGTCCTAGGTCCTTCATCTCGAATTCAGCAGCAAGCTCCCTCTCACATCGATGAATGAGAGGGTCATCACCAGTCAGGAAGAGGTCATCCACATATAGTACTAGAATGAGAGGCTTCTCTTTCACAACCTTGAAGTATAGGTTCGGATCAGCATTACTTCGAGTGAAGCCCAGCTTCATCAAGTAACTATCCATCCTTTCGTACCAAGTTCTGGGTGCTTGCTTTGACCCATAGAGGGCTTTCTTCAACTTGCAGACATAAGTGTCTCGATCTTGAACTTCAAATCTCAGAGGTTGTTCCACATACACCTCTTCCTTTATTGCACCATGCAGAAAAGCGGTCTGGACATCCATCTGATGAAGACCGGTGACAACAGATTTGTCCTTTGGTCTCGGGACCACATCCCAGACATCATTCTTCATAATAGACTCATATTCTTCATGCATAGCATCCTTCCAAACTTGATGCTTGATGGCTTCCTCAAAAGATCCAGGTTCAGATTGTACAATAGTACTCATGGCAGCTAGATACCCTTGGTATCTACACGGCTTCTTGCTTTCTCAGAATGTCCCCCTTGGGGCAGCATGACCCTCAGCATCTTCGAGGGTGTCCCCGAGCCATGATGGTCTCTTTCCCAGTGAAGGAGATGGATCAATAGGGTCCATTGGTCCTTCAATATCAGGCATTGTCTCATCCTGCGGTTCTTCTTGATTTCCAGGCCTTTCTTCATGATTTTCTTCAGATCTTGGAAGATCTACTACTTTCTTCAAGGAAGCATCTTCGTCAAAAGTGACATCATGGCATATCTCTACTTCCCTTTGACCAGGTACATAGACTCTATAGGCTTTAGAAGTTTCGCTGTAGCCCACAAACATTCCTTTCTTCCCAGAAGCATCTAGCTTACTTCTCTTTTCTTTTGGCACATGAAAATAAACAGGACATCCAAAAATTCTAAAATGTGAGACGTCAGGTTTCTTACCAGTGAAAACCTCTTCGGGAGTTTTGGAGTCCAGGGCGGAATGAGGGCATCGGTTTTGAATGTATATAGCAGTATTCGCAACTTCTCCCCACAGAAACTTCGGTAGAACCTAGTCACATAGCATGGCACGAGCAACTTCCACAATGGTCCTGTTCTTTCGTTCAGCAACGCCATTCTGCTCAGGAGTATAGGCAGTAGTAGTCTCCCTCTTAATGTCAGCTTCTCTGCAAAAGTCCTTGAACTCATTTGACTCATATTCGGTGCCATTGTCGGTCCTCAAAATCTTGATTTTCTTCCCTGTCATATTTTCCACCAAGGCTTTGAAGGTACGGAACCACATGAAAGCCTCATCCTTCTTCTTCAAGAAGTATATCCAGGTTTTGCGAGAGAAGTCATCAGTAAATGTCATGTAGTAAGAACATCCCCCCAAGGATGTTACGGGCAACATACCAGATAGATCAGAATGGACCAGTTGCAATATATCAGATGTCTTTGTGACACTTGAGGGGAAAGGTCCCCTTGTATGTTTTCCTTCAGCACAGCCCTTACATACACCTTCATGATTATTTCCAAAATCAGGCATCCCTGTCACCACCTTCCTTGCTTTGGGAAGGGCTTTGTAATGAAGGTGTCCAAATCTTCGGTGCCATAGTTCGGTTTGTCGGATAGTATCACAAGTCATAGCTCCCAACGGACTCCCTAACACAGTAGAGTGTACCAACTCTAAAACCAATTGAGATAGCTTCCTTGAAGCTCTTCTTCCACATGAGCACCTTTCCATTAGAGAAAGTTACATTGAATCCTTTGTCTTCCAGGCATGGAAGTCATCACTTCCAACCTGGCTCTGATACCATGTTAAGTTTTGTAGATGTTCTATGCTAGTAGCAATTTCACTTTTATTTCAGCAATCAAACAAGTAGTTAAGCAAAATGCAGATAGAACATATAAGTAGATCTTACAGAAGACAAATCAGAAACAGGAAAAATGTGTGTATTCGTTTCGGCGGTCAGCAGGATGCTTCAACCAGCAAAGTCTCCTTTGGTCAGCCAGCCCAGCATGTGTCACAACAACCCTCCAACCAGTAGATGAGTCAACCCAAGTCCTCATCGCAAAAGTCAGCGAGCATGCGAAAAGTCAACGCAGGGGCAGCAAGCTAAAAGTCAACGCAGCAGCAAAACGGTCAACCCTTTGACCTCGATTTTTGTGCCAGGTAGTACGGCCTTCAAAAATCGAACCTTCCACCGATTTTCAGCTTGTTTGGACCATGCGTTGACTAAAGTCAACGCTGGTCAAACTTACAGCGAAACCCTAGCAGCAGAAAATCGAACTGCAGTTCAGTTGTACGGTTTGTCCTCTTCGTCCTTCACACGTGTGGATTAAACTCGTCCTTCTTGGTAGCTCGTACTCCTTGATGAGAGAGGAAGATGTGTGTTGTGATGATGATGAAAATCTTTCCAACTTTTCCTGTATATATATCCATCATGAGGGTGTGTGACACATCTGTTGGGCATGCGAGCCTACATTACAAAACTGGCCGACCTTGCACATATAATTTATTAAAAATAATAAATTCAAAATATAAGTTCTGCTCATCGGATTAAGACATATTTTATATGGATTTTACACCTCTCACAAAGAGGAATCCAACAAAAATATTAACCTCTTAATCTGAGCATCTTAATATGGAGTTTGGACCTAGTTGTCCAAATTTAACAGTAAATGGTGCTGCTAATCCAGAACTATCTATTTCTTAGTTCAGAAGAGATTCACTAGAGGATTCAGATAAAGTAGTGTATGGAAAAGCTTACCCATCAAACCATGTTCATGCCTGGGCGGGGAGGATATAATGCTCGACCGATCGGGTTTGAAATGTAGCTAAATACAACTTAAAGTTGTGGAAACGAAAGAAGATCTAAAAACCTAAACAAAACTTTACAATCAACTAGCAATTAAAATCAAATAACAATCTGGCAAACCAACTGACTTAAACAAAACTTTACAAATCAACTAGCAATTAAAATCAAATAACAATCCGACAAACAAACTGGCTTAAAACGCAATAAGAAGAAGTGAAACCTGACAAGGGGCAATCACCAAGTCACTTCAGCCTAACCTGACTGCTATATCAGACCTGAAAAGGATCAAAGCAGCAGAAGTGATTCAGAAATGAATGTAAGCAGAGAACTCTACCTAGGAAGCTTGTTGCTAGTTGCACTTAGAGACTCTAGTCCCTCTGCAGCAGTATCACTTGCTGGAGTTCTTGACTACTTCACTATTCCCTTGTACAAGGTTGATTTTTTCTTTGATCAACCCCACTATAATCCTTCAAACACCAGTAAAGTGTGGTTGTATGGGGGATGGCCAATTCCTTTGAGAGAACAAGGGTTCTTGGCTTCACTTATCAAGTTGCTCCCAAGTAACCTAAAACAAACAAGCTTTCAAAAAGAAAAAATAATTTCGACACACTGTGCAAAGAACCCTTACAAACAACAAAAACTCTAATCTACGCTTGAACTGCCCTAATTTATGCAAACCCTAATTCACGCACCAACCATAAAACCCTAATTAATCTACGCAAACCCTAATTTTATCTCTGCAACCTTAATTCACATAGCAACAATGCAATCCTAGTTCATGTATTAGTGTTGCAAGCCTAATTGCAGCTGTGATGACTTTAGCCCTAAACTACAAGGTAAACCCAAATGCTCATGGATAAAGGCAATTACTTTGAGTTTGCACTCCAGCACTGGTATAACAATGAATGGAACAAGTCCTGCTGCAGATTTTAAGTTAATATTGCCAATTAACAACTTTGGAGCACTCTTGTAAATATTATCATCAATACAACCTCTAAAATAGGACAGAATTATAGGGAGTTTTTATGATTTTTTATGAAAGGACCTCTGTGTGGTGATTTTTAAAGAACTATCGACGTACAACCCATTCCAAGAGTCTTATCAGTTTATGGAGAAAACCAATCTAATACAATCGGATTAGTTCTGTCAATGAGTAAATACTGCGGAAATTACAACATAAATTTGGCAATAACGTGAGTGCAAGAGCTCATATAAAGGCTGTTTTAAATGACAATCTCACCATACCTGTGGGTTGATCGTTGATATGTTACTGCTCTGTTCTAGGGCTTCCAAAATGGGCACAATTTATATTGACAATGTGGAAGAATGCAGAGAAAAGGAAAGGGCTTTATACCCTATCCCTAAACAGGGTTATACCCAAAACAGATATATGTATATAGATCAAATTTCCAATGCTAGTACCACAGTATTCAGTGTTAAATATGTAACAATATGAATTCAGAATTTTAACAACAAGCTACTTGCAATGACAGCTTTAAGAGTTCGATTGGTAATTCAATAACATTTCCATAAATGATAACAACTAGTCATGTGTTTAATTCAGAAAAATGACAGTTCGAAAGTTCAAACTACCTCAGCAATACTGCAATTTGTTTGGAGTTCAATAGGGTTTGTATTGTTAAAAGAAGTCACTACAATCCTTGAATGAAAACTACTTAACATATGCCATATACAAAGATCATTAATCATTCATCGAAGAGCATTAATAATGAAATCAAAACTTGGCTACAAGAAACACCTGAACTACCCTATTCAATGAGATCTCATTCAAACCAAAAACAAAATAAATCATAGAAGAGGATACAGTTCTTCTCCACTGGAATGGTGGCCCTTGCCAATCCAGAAGGAGAGGCCTACGAAGCTACGATCACATCTGGAGGTACCAGCATTTCAACAAGATAATTCCATTAACTTAAGAGAATAGTTGCACAGTCACTTCAAAATACAGCCATAAAACAGAGTATACAAGTCTTGCACAAATTCAGCAGTAATGCAATCTCGCTCCAGGCTTAATACTCTTAGTTTTTCATAGGGTTTGTGAGACATAATATATAGAATGCTACTTTCTAATGGATAAGATCAACCCTCTGATCTCTAGGATCAGAGGGTGATATACTATCTTGGTTTTTCAGAAGTAATTACTGAAATACGCATTTAAACAAAAAACTGGAACAGTGCCTTCAATACCTATCTCTAACAAGCCAAACTTGGATCCTGGTGTCTCTTCTTTGGCAAATTTCCCTTGTACATATCGCTGAGCGTTGAATGGAAGGCCCCATAGAAGATCTTCTCGAACTGACTGAATAGTCTTGACCATTTCATGTGAATGCGCGTGCTTAATCAAAAGGCTACAACAACATAAGGATAATATTTCTTCATAGGTAAAGAATATTCTCAAATTCTAATTAATCAAACCAAAAACTTTAGGAAATAAATATTGAAAATGCTATATTTACCTTAAGCATGAGATCATAGAGTTGGAGTCAAATGTTAAGTATTTAGGCCAAATGAAGACTGAAGGGTGATGTTCTAAAGGGTTTTGAGGAGCAACATAGTAGTTTTAGCATGACAAAAATATCCCAAAATATAGGTTCCACATCCCCCCAGACCGAGGGTTTTGCATGTCCTCATGCAAAAGGAATCACCAAAACTGTGAGTCAGCAGAGAGGGCTAAGAAAGTCTAGTTTCCTCCACTAAGATACTAAGCCCTGGACCTGTAGTGTTGGCCCTCTTTCTTTTTTCTTGCCAAGAAGTGAACATTTTCCTCATCTTTCTGTTTGTCTTCTTGTTATCTTCCTTCAATTCTCTTATCTCCTCTTGAAACTTTTTTCTCTGGTTCTTTAATTGTTTATTCTCACTTTTTATGCATTTATTTAGAATCATCAGTTCCAGCATCTCTTGCTTGAGCCTTTTAATTTTCCGAGTCTTTTTCCTCAGCTTCGACTCCAACTCCATTTCATTTTTGATAGTGGACTCTGGTATAGAAACTTCAGGCTCTTGTTCAGGAAGATTAGGAACTATTGGGCTTGGAGGTCTAGGGGCCTCTAGGTTTCCTTCTTTTCCCCTTGCCAGGGAGAAAGAAAACTGGTTAGGACCTCCTAGTGGGATCGCTGAGCCTCGAGAATCATGTGACCTAGTATGTATAGGAGAAAACTTATTTTGCCCTTAATGTTCTGCAGAATTGAAATATCCATTGAGAGGGCCATTATCTTCCGAGTCAGTGTCCAAAGGAATGGGGTGTTGCCTACTTGTTGTCTTAGAGATATCTCTTTCCTGTTCAGATTCTTTTTCCTGAAGATTGCTCCTCCTAGACTGAAGTCCAGTCATATTTCTAGTGATTCTCCTACAAAGTATGGGTATGATGAGAGGAGGTTTATCTGGAGATTCCATAACTACTCTCGTTTTCATGGGCTTCCTCACTCGAGGAGGAGGGCTTTCAGCCATTGGAGAGTCCAAATGTTCATTTTGAGGGTTCTGTCCTCGCTCATCCACCATGAATTTGTTTGCTTCAATTACCTCAGGTATGGAATTAATGGTCAAATTTCCCTCTAGAAAAGCATCCCATGTACTGTTCTTTCTGTAACTCCTCTACAATCAATAATTTGATCAGCCCAGAGTGATATAGGCTGCCTTTAGGGTTTCTAACATTTCTCTGGACTAACATAGCCATTTTTCCCAGACTTCGCTACAAATAGTAAGGGAAATTGATTAAATCATCAGATTCAAAATGCTTGAGTATTCTAATATGGTGTTGAAAGGTATAAGAATACCTGCCCTCACAAGTGATGAACCTCTGCAAAATGGACAGGAAAAATCCTCCATTCATCCTTTACCCACACCCTGGGGACGCCTTTTGCCCAATTAACATTCCTGCATCTGCGCTTTAAAAATTGATTGCAGACCTGAGGTTTAAGTGGAAGCTTCTTCCACCATCTCTCCCCTGTTTGAGGAAGACCAGAAACCCTAGCCGCTGTCTCCTCTGTGACTTCAAATTCCAGTTCACCAACCTTAACTCTGCGTCCATTAAAATTCTGGGAAAACTGCAATGCCACTTGGTCATCATATCCGCTTAATTTGGAAAAAAAACGTCGGCCATTCTGTCTCTTCAAGAAGTCTTAAACACAGTTGGTACTCAGGGATGGCCTCTAGGGCCCACTGAGAACTTGGTTCGTGCCTCTGTACAACCATTCTGCCAGCAAACAAAAGGGGAAATGTATCCCCTTTTGTATCAATTGAACTGCCAAATAAAACTTTACCCCCTCTGTATGAATTGAAATGCCAATTGGAACAAAATCAAGAGCAGAGACTTCGAACCGAGAACTTGAAAATTGAGCTTCAGAGCTGCAAACGCTGACAGAACTTGGGATCTTTAAAGATACAGCAGACTGAACTTCTGATCTTTTAATATACATCAGACTTAATTTGATATGACAATTTAAAAAATTATGTATGGCCCAGAGATCTCATAATTCGAATTCAGATTTGTAGTCTGCGTGGCTCAGCGTGAAAATTATGTATGGCCCAGAGATCTCATAATTCGAATTTTAGATGTGTAGTCTGCGTGGCTCAGCGTGGCAATTAGATTGGAAATATGACAACGAAGTGTACACTCTTGGAAATATGACAACTAAGTGTACACTCCCCGTAATGTTGCGAGTGATACTCCCAAGGACCGTGGAGATACTACCAAAGCAAACATTCAGCTTATCGAATATGACTATCAATGGAAATAGAGAGCTCGATTATGTTTCGAAGTATGTCAACTGATTAAGCTAAGCTAAGCTTGTGCGGGTTTTGTTTAGCTAGACGAGACTATTAGATTTTGTTGTGTCGAGACTGAAAGCGTCATTTTTGTAGGTGACAATTTTTGCTAATCTTGATTGACAAGGTCTTACAAGATGATATATGATGTTTCTTACTTATATGATTATGCTATAGTTGACATGTTATGCTTGTTTGGATTCAATAAAATAATAATGACAGCAATGCTCATAATAGATCTATAATGTAAAAGAAGCCTCATGTCATAAATTGAATGATGGATGGATGAAAAATAACTACAGCGGGGACGATGAAATAGGGGATGGATAGCCAAAGTAGTTTGTGCTTCAAGCTCTGTAACGAGAGAAAGGTCTGATGTTGAAGTAGCAGATGACTCTCCCTCTTTTTGAGACAATCAAACTCCTCTAACTGCCCTGTAGCCTACCCCCTGTTGAAGAATGTAACTAGTGTCAGTCTTCATAATTGTATTTGTCAAAAGAAAAGAAAAGAAAAAGAAATTTTATTGTAAAAGAAAAAATATTTTTGAAGCATGGGTTTCATGCTCTTTTTTTTTTTTTTCTAGGTCATAGCCTCCATTGAATGCTTCTAGGTTTTGTCAAGAGTCAAAATATTCTTTGTCACATTTATTAGACCCTTCTTGGGCATTCGTATCGTGTAAAGAAAATTGTTCTTGAGTTTTGCAAAAGTGTCATTGGTCACCTCTTCACTAATTCAACCCTATCCTAATGAAGATGACCCAAATTAGGGCTATTTGAACCAGCATAAACACTATAAATAGAGGCAACTCGACTCATTTGGAGACACACATTCACAAGTTCAATCTACAAGAGAAAGATCACGAAAAGGAGAGTGAATTGCAGGAGAAGAAGACCTAATTCAAGGAAGAAGCTAAATCGAAGTTTGGAGCATCTCTCTCTCTCACACGTGCGAGTTTTGTAGGGTTTGTGTGAAAGTTGCAGGGGCTGAAATTTTGTAGTTGGGGGGCCGAAATTTTGGATCGAAGCAGTATTTGAGGAGTTGACACTTGGAAGGTTTGGCATAGTTTATCTACATAAAGGAAGGGTTGACTTGGTGATTAGAGAAGATATGGACTGTGTTTTCCCTTAGATAGGGGTTTTTCCTTGGTTGAGTGCCTATATCTTGTGTTTTTTGTTCTTGTGATCTTCATACATTTTGATTTGGTAATTTCTTGATGAAAGATAACTTAATTAAGAAGTAAAAGAACCCAACATACATCACAAGTAATTATCAAGGAAAAGAGGAATCAAACACTAATATATGCATGCATTGATTTCTCAACATGGTATAGAGCTAAGGTGAAGGAATGACTATTGGAAGATCACTTTGTTGGCTATCATTTGAAGGAAGGAACGAAATTTTGGAAGAAAATATCACTCTCTCAATGGCAAGCTATTTGAAGGTGGGATTCAATTTCTTGAAAATTGCAGGAACCTTTGTTCGAAGGATCATCTACGATATATCTAGGGGAGTCCAGAGTAGAGGATTCTTGGCTACACTTAAGTACACTTGATGATGACAATGCATGGATTATTGATAGTGGAGCCTCAAGACACATGACAAGAAAAAGTGGACAAATTCTTACTCTATCAAAGGGATCATCATCACATGCAGTGGAGCTTGGAGACAACAACAGTTACGCAGTGAAGGGCCTTGGATCTACACCATTGGAGCTAGAAAGTGGAGGAAAGCTACACCTCACCAATATTCTCTATTTCCAAAGTTTGAAAAAGAATTTACTTTCCATGTTTAGAAGATAAAGGAGATGAGTTGCTTTTGTAGATGGTAAAGTTTTGGTTTGGGGAAAGGATTCTAGTTTTGGAGCTAGAAAGTGGAGGAAAGCTACACCTCAACAACATTCTCTATTTCCCAAGTTTGAAAAAGAATTTACTTTCCATATTTAGAAGATAAATAAGATGAGTTGCTTTTGTAGATGGTAAAGTTTTGGTTTGGGGAAAGGATTCTAGTTTTGAAAAGGCAAGATTTATTGGGATTCGTGAAGGAAGATTATATAGGGTTATAGCACCATCTCCTCGAGCCCTTGTTCACATGGATATTAGTCTCATTGAACTTTGGCATAGAAGATATGGACACATTCAGTACAAGATAATACCATCTCTAAGTCAAATGGTGAAAGGCATCCCCAACATTAAGGAGGACCATGAAGGAGTTTGCAAGGGATGTGCTTTGGAAAAGAATACCAGGAAGCCTTTTAAAAGTAGTGATACAAGGTCTAAAGAAATTATAGACCTCATTCATTTCGATGTATGTGGACCTATGTATGTTAAATATCTAGGAGGCCACCTATACTATGTGACCTTCATTGATGATCACTCTAGAAATACATGGCTCTATCTTCTCAAGTCAAAGGATGAAGTATTTGAAAATTTCAAGGAATTTATATCTGAAGTAGAAACCCTAACCGAAATAAAGATAAAGATCCTTAGATCTGACAATGGGGGTGAATATACTTCTAAACAACTTATAACTTATTGCAAATAAGTTGGCATTAAGAGGGAGCTCATAGTTACCTACAATCACGAACAAAATGGAGTAGCAGAAAGGAAGAATAGAACCATTGAAGAATGCATTAGAACTATGACATTTGATCAAGACCTACCAAAATTTATATGGGGAGAAGTATTCATAACAAGAATATACATACAAAATAGAAGTCCCCATAGAATCCTTGATAATATGACACCAGAGGAAGCATTCTCAAGAAGGAAGCCATGTGTAGACCATCTCTGAATCTTTGGATGTCCTACATACATTCATGCTCCAAAAGACAAGCGAAAAAAATTAGACTCTAAAATTATGAAAGGTATATTCGTTGGTTATAGTCTTCCATCAAAGGCTTATAGAATATAAATCAAAGAAGAAAGGCAAATTGAAGTTAGCAAAGATGTTATATTTGATGAAAATCATGCCTATAAAAGATCCAATGATATATACTATTAAATCTAATGAAGAATATGCACCACTATTTGAAGAAGCAGAGTAGCATGACAAGTATCCTACAAGTCAGGAAGAAGAAGGACCAAATGAACCTATTCAACCTACAATCATTCCTAAAACAACGAAGAGGTTGAATTGGTTAAAAGCTACACTTGAATATGTCGAAGGACATGGAGTGCAAAAGGAACTTTTAGAGAAAGAAAAAGACCGAAAATATACTCAGGATATGCATCATACATGACAAATTTAATTGAAGTAGAACCAACTACCTTTGAAGAAGTTGCTCATCAATAAGGATAGAAGAAAGAAATGCAAGAAGAATATCGATTTATCATCAAGTATGGAGTTTGGGAAATCATTCCTAGACCTAGTGACAAAATCTATTATCACTTCAAAATGAATTTACAAGATCAAACATGCCATTGATGGAAGCATAAACAAATGCAAAGCAATATTTTTTGCAAGGGGTTTCTCTCAAAAAGGAAGGAATAGACTATGAAGAAACATTTGCTCCTACTGCTAGTTACACTAGTATTAGATCTTTGGTTTTTTTAGTAGCCACTATGGGATGGAATATCCATAAAATGGATGTTAAAACAACCTTCCTAATTGGAACCATAGATGAATAAGTATATTTTGAACAACCGAAAATATTTGAGATAAATATCAAGGAAACTCATGTTTGCATATTAAAGAAAGCTCTATATGGCTTGAAACAAACTCCTAGGGCTTGGTACGCAAAAATGGATGTCTATCTTCTAAGGATTGGTTTTTTCAATTTTTTTGTCAGTGCAAACCTCTACATCAAGATAGTGAAGAATGAACAAGTTATTATACTATTATATGTGGATGATTCATTTGTTACATGTGCAGAGTGAAGAATTCTAGAATTTAAGAAAACATTGGTCGCATAATTTGAAATGAAATATCTGGGACTCATGTATTACTACTTGGGCTTTGAAGTTTGGTAGAAACCTGGTGAGGTATATTTTGGTCATGGAAAATACATAATCAAGATGTTACAAAAGTTTGGTATGATGGATTCCAAGCCTATGACTACTCCCATGATCACAAATCTAAAGAATTTGAGAAAATCTAACTCTAGTCTTGTTGATCCTACAAGTTATCGTAAGTTGGTGGGCTCGTTGATGTACTTAGTGAATACTCGACCTAATATATGCTTTGTTGTGAACGTTCTTAGTCAATTTTAGTTGGAGCCTCGTCATCACTATTGGATAACTTCCAAGCACATTTTAAGATACTTACGTGGAACTATTCATCACTACCTAAAGTATGATGGAAAGGAAGTTAGATTGACAGGTTTTATTGATTCCAACTAGGGTGGAAGTGAGATAGATGGAATAAGTACTACCAATGGTTGTTTCAGTTTGGGATCCACAATGATTTCATGGATGAGTAGAAAACAAGATCATGTTGCTTTAAGTAGTGTTGAACTCGAATATGTTGTTGCATGTGAAGCAGGAAAAGAAGTAGTTTGATTAAGAAAACTCTTATCAGAGTTTTTTAGAGGACCACTAGATCTGACAATGATCAATTGTGATAATCAAAGCAACATAAAGATGTTTTAAGACCCCATGTTTCATGATAGGGCAAAGCATATTAACAACAAGTACCACTACAATAGATGTTTGGTGCAGGATGGGGTCGTGAAGCTACAATATATTCTGATAGATGAGTAGGTAGTTGACGTGCTGACAAAGTCTCTTCCAAATAAGAAGTTCGAATATTTCAGAAGCATGCTTGGATTGGTTGATATTACCAATTTAGCAAATAGGGAGGGATGAAGCATCTTGGGGCAGCAAGATGCTTGGGAGGACATTTGGCCAGCATGTGATGTTGTTTAGATCCCGAAATAGGGAGGGTATCGTTGGTCTTTTGGAGCTCCGACCTTGGACATGATACCTAGATCCCTAGATTGGTGTTAGAGATAAATTCTGATGGTACCTATAGAGGCTAAAGCTTGGAACGCACCTTAGTCCCACTCAGTTAGATGCCCTAGTCAAGTATCTAATCTGTAGCATTGTGTGTGATATAAATCTTCATAGATTATGTCATTTTGATTTCATCCATGTACCTATGTATATATGTAATTATGAATACCTCTCTAGTTAACAGGGAATGTTGAAGAATGTTACTAGTGTCAGTCTTCATAATTGTATTTATCAAAAGAAAAGAAAAATAAATTGCATTGTAAAAGAAAAATATTTTTTAAGCATGGGTTTCATGCTCTTTTATTTATTTTCTAGGTCATAGCATCCATTAAAGGATTATAGGTATTTCCAAGGGTCAATAGAGTCTTTGTCACATTTATTAGACCCTTCTTGGGTATTTGTATCATGTAAAGAAAATTATTGTTGAGTCAAAAGTGTCATTTGTCACCTCCTCACCAAGTCGACCCTATCCTAATGAAGTCAACCTAGATTAGGGCTATTCCGCTGAGAAAAAGCACTATAAATAGAGGCAGTTCGACTCATTTGGAGACACACATTCACAAGTTCGATCTACAAGAGAAAGAAGATGAAAAAGAGGGTGAATTGTAGGAGAAGAAGACCTAATTCAAGGAAGAAGCTAAATCGAAGTTTGGATCATCTCTCTCTCTCTCTCTCTCTCTCTCTCTCTCTCTCTCTCACACACACACACACACACACACACATGTGATTTTTATAGGGTTTCTGAGAAAGTTGTAGGGGAAAAAATTCTAAAGTAACTGCAGGTCCGAAGTTTTGTAGGTGCAGGGACGAAATTTTGGATCGAAGCAGTATTTGAGGAGCTAACACTTGGAGGATTTGGCATAGTTTGTCTACATAAAGGAAGGTTTCACTTGGTGATTGGAGGAATTCTTTGTCTATGTCAAAAGGGTCTTGGATTGTCTCATTTTGATTTTATCAACTAATGGAATAGTTGGAGTGGGTTTTCCCCTAAATAGCAGTTTTTCCCTCGCTTAGTGCCTATATCTTGTGTTTCTTGTTCTTGTGATATTCATACATTTTGATTTGGTAATTTCTTGATGAAAGATAAAATAATTAAGAAGTAAAATAAGCTAACATACATCACAAGTAATTATCAAGTAAAAGAGGAATCAAACCCTAATATCTAATGCATTGATTTATCAACACCCCACTTTTATTTACACTTTGAAATGAAGACTAAATGATAGAACCATAAACAAGAGTCTTCACTTTAACTCAACACACAACGCAATCCTCACTATGTGAATGATTTTGCTGAAGTTGAACACAAATCAATCATTGGATTACCAACCAATAAGGTTAACTATTAACCAATGCGAGGTTTCTCACCGTTAATGTGAATGAGATCCAAGGTGCCCCTAATACATGTTGTTGGGCATGAATAAATGTGTTGATGTCAAATTTCCAACAAGATCCGGTGAGCATGGGACCACTTACATTTTAACATCGGTGATTTTTGGAGGTTTGTGGTCAAAATGAGATTCGAACTTTGTGTAATGATATTTTCACTAGGATAGGAAGCCCTATCGAAACTAAGATCTCATGTTGCTTATTGGTGGTTGTGCATTTTTGTTTTTCGATATATATAAAGAACCTCCCACCTTTTGGACTTGATATTCTTGACCTTTGAGGAAGTTATGCTATTTGATCAAGTACTAGAGTGCATGCATCAAGGAGGCCTTTCTTGGAAGTTTCTTTGATTTTATATCATATTTTTATCTCTAGCTAGATCACATGACACGAAGAGCTATTTTTGTGGTTGAGAAAGGTGTTTTTAGGGAAGTATACTTGTTATTTTCATCTTGAGAGGAGCATTGTATGGCATCAGGAGTTATTTTTATGGTTGAGGAAGGTGTTTTTAGGGAAGTGTGCTTGTTATTTTCATATTAAGAGGAGTGCACGGTCTTGGAAAAGGATTTATGGAGGACTTAAATAGTTTACTTAGCCTATTATTACTATAGGATGATGCACATAGCTTGGAGGAGAGTCAAATTGAGTTAGACTTGAATATTTTAGATTATTTTCCTCTTACAAACACTTGTGCCCTCTATGGAGGATTTATCTTTGGCATGTTGCATCCTTAACTTCCAATGATAACTAGGGATAATTTTGTACATTGCAATGCCTATTCTATAAAGGTGGGGGTAGAGTGAAGAATGGTTCAATGTTATTATTGAGAAGTAAAATTATTTGAGTCTCTTGCTTTTCACACTCTTTTATTGTTGGATTAATTATGAAATGACATTGTCATCATTGAGAGGTAGAAATTTCTTGCATTGTATTCATGTGATTACATTCCTTAATACTAGCGTGAGAAAGAGGTTGAATGTCCCGAAGGAGCTCCTGTAGTGAAAATGATATTCTCCCAAACCTTTTACTTACAACTTTGGAAATAAAGGTAACATTTATTCATTGGCTACATTTTATTGTTTATTGTGTTTCTTGTTGTACTTTGATCTTTTGAATGATTAATAGTGGGAAGTACCTCCCCTTAATTATTTTTGACAATCCACAATCTCTTAGATTTAAGGCACTTAGGTCACTATTAATAAGTTTTCTATTTTACATCCACTAATTTTTTGGTTTTATGCACTTTAGAGGAAAGTTTTCATGGTATAACAATAGATTTCCATGTTTCTGAAGATAAAAAAATCTTAAAGTAGCTTTTATTGTTGTTTTGTGCATCTAGTTGCAAATTACAAGTCTGAATTTTATAATTACAGTGAGATTTTATTACAATTTGGAAACAAGGTTTTCATTCCTAGGGTCCCCACTTCATTTACAAATTGAATATAGGTCTCCCTTTTTTGTTAGAAAGAAATTATCCAAAGTGCATGGGAACTATATGAGGTGGCACTATACAATCTCTAGAACTGCGTTGGAGGCCTTCCAATTTCATGTGTTAATAGAACCCATTGACACTCAAGGATGAGCTCTGTTAGTCTCCTATACCAATAGGTGTCATTTTTCATGATTGTCTTGATTGAACTATGGAATATGTTCAAACCTTTTTCTTTAGCAAAGGTGTTCCATATTCTTGAAAAACCAAAAAATCAAAAAAATTAAAAAATGTAAAGAGGGTATACCCTAAAAGAAAAATCAAAGGGTAAGAAAAATAAATTGGTCAAGAAAATGAAAGAAATGAACCCCAAGCAAAAAATAGACCAAGGAAAGTGTGCAAATCCAAATGCCACTACTATTTCATTTCTGTAATAAAGCAATTGTGTGCAGCTTGTCAAACTTTTGCCACAATTTATGAAGAGTCAAACTGTTTAAACTTGACTTATTCATATTTCAATTTCCTGTTATAGAATAGAGAATAAATATCTGTCCAAACAGTTTAATCTTGGCAGATAAGTAGATAGGTAGAGTGAATAAAGGGTGCTCAACAGTTTAATCTGAGCCCTTGGATGTAATAAGGGTAGAATTAGATAGATTTGCCTTGTAAAAAAAGAAAAAAGATTGATAAGGGTTTGCAAGTCTAAATGCACCCTAATAAAGAAAAGAAAATGGTAGTGTCAAGTAGATAGGGTAGGTAGATGGTTGCAAAGTTTTATCTGATGAATGATGCTGCTACATGTTTTTGATCCTTTACTTTCATCACAAATAATGAAGCAGGAAATACACTGGAAAATCACAACAAGCAAAGTCAAAATCATTAACTTCCCTCATCACTTTCCCCTTAAAGTTTTACTAATTTCCCCCAAAGTACTAGGGTACTTGGAGATCAAAAGGGCTCAAGGCATTTCCTTGACTTTTGGAGGGACCGGACCCTCGGCCTAATGATAAAAAAGACCTAAGTACTTGAGATAATTCATCATTATAATCATTCACTTTTAACTTTTTCCTAAGTAAAATCCAATTTTACTTAGGAAAATCATGCAAAATTCCATAAAAATCCCTCAAAATAACTTACTATTCTAAGTTTAAGTGTTGAAGATGAGATATTGCAATTTACTTCAGAAATGGTCACTTTCTTAGATGTGCAAAGTGTTTTGAGTTCCCTTGTCCCTTTGTCATATTAATGTTTAACTTTAGTTACTAAATCCCTAGTGAAAATGCCTTATCCTAAGTATATAATTCCTTTTAAACTAATATCCCAAAAACCCCTCTATTATGTTTTAACCAAAGTAATTACTTCCCAAATATTCATTAAAAACCCGCTATACAAGCCCTTTGGTTAAATATATCCTTATAGCATAGTCCCGCCCCTATGGTAATTAAATAATGTTTATTTACTACCATATAAATAGAAATATCGAAATAACGTTTAAACATGTAATTCTATATGTTTAATACAAAAAGGATCAAACCCGAAGTTTTACTTTTTAAACCAAACTTTGGAAAAATCCCATGCCAACGTGGCTCATTCATCTGGCATCCCACCCGACAGTTTAACTTTAATACCCGTGCCCAACAAAACCCCGCCACGACTCCTTTTTCCATTATAATTATGGGATTAATTAGTTATCAGAACTAATTAATAACCTTACCTCCACCAATAAACTCCCGCCCAGGGTGATTAATTAATGATAAATATATTGGGTCCGCACCATTTAACTTCCCACGATCTCCCCGTCATTGCAACCGTCCGATCGCTCTTTCAAATATCAACGCTCCTCGGCAATTCCGCTACCCATCCTTTGTCAGAGTTTTAACGCGCGGGGGATTGGTGGTATTTTACTAGTCACCCGTCCATGTGTCGATACTCTAATGGAATCGCTGCCCGCTCATCTAATACCACCTTTGTCCATAAGCGGTGCGGGGACTAACCGCTTACCGCCCGGCCCTCCTGCCCCACGTCAGCCCGTACCAAAGTGACGTCACTCCTCGAAAAACTAAAACCCCTCTTTTGCCTTTGGAAATAAAACGAATTTTCGCGTTTTTTTGTCATTTTCGTCATTTGAACGCGACTGTGCTTTCCGCTAAAGAATTCGAATTTTCACTAAAATCCACTGTTCCATTCGATTTCGCTCCAGAATTCCGCCAGACCTATGTTCAAGCATCCTCCTGCTACCGCCTGATACCTGTTAAAAGCCAGCTTTCCTCCAAGAACAGGTATTTATCCTATAGCGCTTCAAACTTCAAAAGAAAGTCTGTTTTCCTTGTTTTCCACTGGATTAGTGATTAAATCTTATCACTGAGATCATTCCCTGAGGTTTAAAACTGTGAATTGTTCCCCTGAAACTGCAATTGTGCTAATTTCCTTCATTTAAATTGAAATCACGCCCGGCCTGTGAAGAAAACCCAGAAACTTCCGTTTTGAATCCACAAGAACCAAAATGGAAGCCCCGGCAGCCCTGAATGTGACTCCATTGAATGCCCCCCACAGAGAGTTAGAATATTTGCCTTTAGTAGATAAATATTTTCAGATTAAAGATTTGCATTTTGATGAAAGTCCCCTTCTGAGTTATTGTCGCTGCAGAGACGAGTACTCAAAGGGGCAAGATCTCATTGGGTTGTGGGAATCCAATCTCCCGAGATATCTCATCCCCTCAGTCATTAATTTCCCAGAAATTATCCACTATTGCCATTCTAACTATGATCCCACTCAGAGAGCTGTTATATCCCCTGACCAGAGTGTTCTTTTCCCCATTACTCCCCAGGCTATCAATGCAATGCTACATTTTGAACCAGACCAAGAACTAGCACCTTTGTCTATGGAAGAATTGATTGAAAAATCTAATAAATTGACCCCAGAAAAATTGGAGTCCATGTGCCAGAATTTCATGTTGCCTGAACATCAACCTAAGGGGCCCCTCCCTATGGTTTTTATTATTTCAATAAGTTGGGAAGACTCATCCTAAATATGATATCTTTTGTCTTGGGTTTCAACACCAGTGAATATGTTGATGAGATAACCCTGGTTTTGCTGTCTATCTTTACTCCTGGGCAACCTCCTGAAGTTAAATATGACTTTGCCTCCTTCATAGCCAATAAGATCCATGATCAGTTCATGAGGCTAGATGATGAGAAAGTTTTCAAATATTCCTCAGTTATTTATCATCTCATTATCTTTTATCAATCAGAAAAGTTCCCTTTCCCTGTTAAAAAGCTTGATGCCAAGGGAAACCCCAGGTCAGTCATATTTTGGTCTCCCATAATTCATTCTTCCTCTGATTCTCCCTATTCCTACACTGAGTTCATTGATCAGTTTGTATATCCTGCAACAACCTTGTTGACAGGAATTCCCCCCCAAGGCTCAGTAATGAAATAAAGAAGACCTTGCAGCTTTCAAGGAATTATAAAGTTGTAGATTGGTATTTATATCAAAACCATACAGTCATCAGAATTTATGGATGTGAATTACATCCATTCAAGTTACCAAGATATGTGCCCATGAGGATTTTTGCCTTGGAATATTTCAGGCAAATGAATAATTCGGATGTGATCCATTTTTGTAGTGTGAAGAAGAAAGCCCAATTAAGGATCAAAAGTCAATTAGGTCCTTTCATCTGCAACTCTAGGGAGGCCGAGAGAGAGGCAGAAAATATATTACAAAGCAAGTTCCAAAGAACTTTTCGTTGGGTTCCTTATGACCCATTTGGTTTTATTTGTGAAAAGAGAATAAAGAATAAATCATCCCCTTACATACACCACAAGATTCCTGAACTAGAACAATATGCCAACCAAGATGAATGGGTTGAAGAAACACTAGTTGAGGAAGAAAGTGAAGAAGACAAAATGAACAGAATGATGAAAGATTTTGAGAAGGAGTATGACCTAGAATCTTGTGGTCAAGTGCAGGTACCTGAAATTGGCACTTCTTCAGCAGCAAATCTATAGCAGACATTACAGGAAGGCAGTTCACCAGTGGCAGCAGAACCAAAAGGCAAGGGAAAGGAACCTGAAATTCAGGTCATTGAAACTTTATTCATGGCAGAGAAACCTAAAACTTCTAGAGCACCCGATCAAACACAAGTTTCTCCCACTCCGGTAAAGCATCCTAAAGTTTCAGAATTACAAACTCCATCCAACATGGAAATAGGAAAGAAAAGGCAGGTTCCAGACACTACTCCTCCTAAAGAGCCCTCAGGAATACATCAAGCCAAAAAACATAAACCAGATCCACTTCCAGATGTGGAAATCATAGATGAGGTGTTTGATGATGGAAGAGAAGACAGTCAAATAACTGGTTCTGTTAGTGTGACCCATACAGAGCCAAAAGGAAAAGGTTTGCACAAGCAGTTGAGTACTGAAGTATCCTCCTTTAGGCCACCAAAAACAGATACAGGGGATATAAAAAGAACCTTCATCAATATAAAGGCAAAGAATGATCCATTAAGAATGAAGGTATATGATAAATATTTGAAAATGGCTCCGCATAATGAGGAGAGGTTGATGTCAGCATTTGACATTTCACAAGGCAAAATGATGATGAGTCACTTCAAGTCAAAGGTGCCAAAACCCTTGTCAGCAGTTGATTATATTAGAACAAATTTTGAGGTCCTGGCAAAGGACATTCACCCTTTAGACCAGATTGAGCTGCATAAACAAACTGGGGAAATGGTGTATTCCACTCTTACTAATAAGGCCATGGCAGCCCTAACGCTGCAAGATTCTTTAAATAACACAAGTGCCCAATTACAAATTGAGAAGGCCTCCTCTCAGGCCAAAGATAACAGAATAAAGTCTTTGGAAGACATAATCACCAGCTTGGGTCACAACCCCAAAGATATTAAAAGCATTGAGGCACTAATAAAGAAGAAAGATGATGACATAGCTGCACTGAGAAAGCAGCTGAAATTGCCAACCTCAAGGCACCCCCAGACCCAAGAAGTTTTAAAGGGGAATTCACAAGAAGAGGTAATGGAGTTGCTCCTAAATATGACTGAGCGACTAAGTGAAACAGAGAAGGAATTAGAGCAAGCTTTACAGGAAAAGGAGGCTGTCATGCAGGCATCTACCACAGGAACTACTACAACCACAGGTACTACAACAGGTCAGCAAACACAGCCAGCCTAGGTAAACACTTCTGGTTTAAGTTCTGATGATTTGATAAAACAAATGGAAAGTTTACAATTAAGAGTCACAGAACTTCAAACCACAAAGTTACAATTAAAAGATTTGGAGCAGAAGTATGATACATCTAAGAAGACAGTTGCTGATAATACCAGGGAAATCAAAAGATTGGACAGATTAGTTAAGGCTTTGGAAAAAGATCTTTCACTAGAAAAGCCTTTGAAGGAAATAAATGAAATTCTTTGGGGTAATATAATTGAGTTAATAAAAAGTATTTGGCCCTCTATTCAAACAATTTTTGAACAAAATGACTTGATTAAAATAGCTCAGGAAGAAATAAACAGAACAAGAGATGAACTAAGAGGTAGACCTGAGCAGGCCAATCAACTTATTCAATTTTTGAACACCCGAACAAAACAACAGCTTGCAAGACTAGGAATTGAAGACAGGACCGGCACTATTTTGATGATAAAAAGAGTTTTCATCAAAAGAAATTTTATGCAGAATTTAGAAAGGAAGTGTTCAGATATTTTGGATGATATTAATGCTTTCAGAGAAAAATTTCAAGTTTTGTTAGACAGTGGGTTACCCAGTCCAATGCTCTCACAGGACCAAATAATGGAACTAGAAACCTATGTCAATAAAATAGAGAGCCATGCTCAAAATACAACTGCTAGTTTTATCAGTTTACCAGAAGCAATGTTGCCAACAAGGAAAAATCTATATGACTGGTTGAAGAATTTATTTCATCTTGAACATGAAATAAAGTATTTATTTTCTGATGAGCCCACTTTTTACAAACTCACAGAGGCTGATGAGACATTGAGAAAACTTAAGAGGACTATAATACCAGAAGATCAATGGTGGAAAGACCTATTGGAAATTCTATGAAAATTATCTTCAGGATGAGAATTTTATCTTTTTACTAGTATGTGAAAGATAAAAATGAGCACAGATGAAAGAGTATCAGTTGAACAGGTTAAAGAGTATCCGTAAAAACAAAGAGTATCAAACAAGCAAAGAAATTACTCCAAGGGACAGCACCGAGCCCTATTTCAGCACTTACCTCCAGCACATCAGCAAAATGAGGAAACAGCACATCAGCAGTTACTTATTATTCTATCCACGAGACCATTTGTCTCCTGTTTATTTGTAAATCACTCCTTAGTCACCCTAAATTATTGGCTAGGTTAGTGTGAGATTTTTTTCAAGTATTTCTTGTATAAATAAACCCTCAAAGAGAGTATTGAGGGTGGATTCTATTACTTTGCTGTAACATTGAGATTTTCGGAATAAAAGCATTTTGGAGAAATTTATTCGTGGCTTACTGGATGACGATTTGAAGCTCAGGACTTTTTGCGGGATTCATGTGTTGGACTGCAGTTCAATAAGTCTTTCTACCCTTTGTCTTAAGTTTTATATCAGTTTATAATATCATTATGTCCATTTCTGAATAATTTACATAAATGATTGAATCAGAATTTACTTAATTGTACTCTGATTTCAGATGTGATTGTTCTTAATGTTTTCCTCTAAATTGGTTATAAGCACGAATTCTTAAATGCTCTTGCTTTGCTAATTTAAACATTCTTGATTACTATAATAAAAAATTCTTCATTGCTCTTTGTTTGTAGTCATCTCATTTCTTTCTTTTGAACATGGTGAAAGATTCTTAGCTGCCTTTCATCCCTTCAAAATCATCCCATCCACTTTAAATTTTAAGGATTGTTCTATGTCTGGCTATCTTGCCCTGCAAAGCCATCTTGTGTGTAGAATAGAAATCCAGTAAAGCCATCCTTTGACTCCATAGCCCAATGGACTGAAAATCTTCGACCTTGCCCTTAGTTGGCGGATTCCACCATTCAAACAAAATCAAAACTCTTGGACTTATAACTAGCCTAAAACTTTCTAAGAACAAAGATAAATCATAAAGAGAGAGCCCTCTCTGGATGCAGATTGGCTAGATTCTGCATCTGAAGGTTGGTTTGTGGTTACCTCGGGTATACTTTCCTCTTACACAACTTCTAGGAAAACCTAAGTGATAACATAGTGGCGACCATACTGGGGACCTGAATCATCTTTATTTGTTAATATTGTTCACTTATAAGCTATAGACAAAGTCTGAAGATCAGCCAGGTAGCCTTTGAAATTGCTTTTGCTCTGTAATTGCAAAAGTAAATAAATGCTGCTTCAGTCTATCTCTGATTTAGCTTATTACTGAACCTTAGTTTCAAAATGTTTAATCAGACTCTCTAGTTTAACAGATCTTTGAGAAAATTTTAAACATACATCATTATTTCTTGAAGAGTTTGTAGAAGTTGTTTTGAAAATTCACAAAAAATTTGGTTTCCTGAAGAACTAACTTTTTCTTCAGAATTGTTTTACAGGTTCAGATCTGATCTATGATGGTGGACAGTGATCAGACACACAAAGGTTAAAATCATCCACCTGGCGACTCCAAATCAATTTCACAATCAAGACTCCACTGGAGGAATGAACCTCAAAGAACAATATGGAAAGATCGGGCTTTCAACTTGGATCTTAATCCAAGACATTATATTAAAGCTCGTTAAGGTTAAATATGTATTGTATTTTATCTCTCAGGGATCTAACTTGGTATCAGATAAAGTGCTTTTCAATGCCTTGGATTACAAGACAGTCAAGAATAAAACGGTATGCTCCATGAGCGAGAGATCACATACGGATTTCACACAAACTACGAAGGTAAGTTGGGAGTCGAAAATGCGCCCATGTTCAGATGGAAATATTGATGATCCTTTACTACATCTCATTAAATTTCATATACACTCATCAAGATTGAAGGGTGATTGGCATGAGGATTGCCTCATGAAGATATTCATGGGAACCTTAGAAGGAAAAGCAAGGGAATGGTACGAAGCTCTCAAACCCGCAAGTTTGTTTTCTCTAAAAGATTTTCATAAGGTATTTTATGAGCATTACAAAGAAGATTTTCCATCTTTATCATTAGCTGAAAATTGTTGTGATCAAGCTGAAGGTCTTATACATTACCTTAAAAATATTGATGAAGATTTTGGAAATTGGTCTCCTGAAGATTTATTAGAAGAAGTCCAAAACTTTCATTCTCAAGTTAAATGTCATAATAATCAAGAGGAGTTAAACAAAGATGAAATAAGTCAGGAGATAAATCAAGATCCACAAAACCCCTCTGTATTAACCAATGATGTTTCATTTAATGTTTTGAATGAAGTTAAAGAAAATAATCAACCTCATGATCAATTTTTAGATAAGAGAAAAAACAATTGTCATTCCAATCTAAGAATTCAGAGATTCCCACCCCCCCTCACCGAAGAAGAAATCAATTTGCTTCTAAACATGCAACCATCCTTAAAATATTTACATAATGAAGAAATTGTTTCTACTTCTTCTAATGTTGATGAATGTACAAGGGTTTTTATCCATGAAGGGACAAAAGAACAAGTTGATGCTTATGTTATTCTACTTTCACAAAAAGGCCCATTACTTGATAGTACTCCTATTGAGAAAAATAATGACTTTCAAATAGAATGCAACCAATCTAATCAAGATGTATTGGGATTTTTGGAAGAGAAATATGTTGATCCAATGTTTATAATTGATGACATTCCTTATTCTGAAGATTTGCCTAAATATGATCAGTATGATGATAATTATGATAATTTCAGAGAACAATCACTAGCTATTTTGAGGGATGAGATATTAGAACTTCAGCTTGATGAGGATTTTCTAAGGGATTTCTTTCTTCTTGTTAAATCAAGAAAATGTTCTCCTCAAATTAAAAAATGGCTTCTTGATATAATTTCTGAAAATTATGAAAATGAAATCAAACTTTTGCATTCTCAAATTGAGTCATACAATTTCCGAAATCCTAAAGAATTCTTTGAAAATCTTCCTTCTCCAAAGCAAGAGGAAATTGTACTATCTTTTGACTTGCATATTGAAGATGATTATTCTTTCAAACACGAGACTGAAGAAATAAGTTCATGGTCTAATATTCATAATTCAATTGAACAATTAGTCATTGAAGGCCTAGAAGTAAATAACATACATCATGCTTTTATTGATCCTATATCAGATTATATGGAGAATCTTTTGAGCCCAAATTTGCAAACATGTTTTCTTTATAAAGATCAAATACATCAAAAGTGGCATTTACACATCATATCATTTATTATAAAGGCACATGATCATAACATACTTCCAATTTTGATCACAAGCAATCAAGTTATCCATTTATTTTTACAGCTACTTGATTGGCTTCATTGGCATTTTTGTATTACCTGATTCAATAAGATTTTTAGTAGATTAAAGTAGGTAAATGAGTGCTAATAAGCTCAGAATTTTGAGCATTTTTTTTAGTTTTTCAATTTTCAGCTAGTTTTTCATTAAGTTGGTTTGAAATTTTTTGTGTGTTGTTTTAGTCTTAGATCAGATTTCAGGTTGCAGAAAAAGGACTATATTCAATTCAAGATTTTCAACCACAACAAATTCATGTTTGGGATTGGAACAAGGCAGAAAATTCCTAACTAAGCAACAAAGTTTTAAGTTTTGAGTGGATAGTAACTTACTGGAGTTGAAGCCCGAAGTGAAGGCCCTAAGCTTCAGAAGTTTTACTATCATATATACAATAAAGCTACCAGAAGAAAGAGATTACATGGTTTAGTTTGGAGACATTTTGAGGCAACTGACCTGCTGTTCTTGACTTTTCACAAGGAAAAGCCATCCCCAAGTGGAGCCAGTGTTAGACTCCTATACCAATAGGTGTCATTTTTCATGATTGTCTTGATTGAACTATGGAATATGTTAAAACCTTTTTCTTGAGCAAAGGTGTTCCATATTCTTGAAAAACCAAAAAATCAAAAAATTTAAAAAATGTAAAGAGGGTATACCCTAAAAGAAAAATCAAAGGATAAGAAAAATAAATTGGTCAAGAAAATGAAAGAAATGAACCCCAAGCAAAAAATAGACCAAGGAAAGTGTGCAAATCCAAATGCCACTACTATTTCATTTTTGTAATAAAGCAATTGTGTGCAGCTTGTCAAACTTTTGCCACAATTCATGAATAGTCAAACATTTTAAACTTGACTTATTCATATTTCAATTTCATGTTGTAGATTAGAGAATAAATATCTGACCAAACAGTTTAATCTTGGCAGATAAGTAGACAGGTAGAGTGAATAAAAGGTGCTCAACAGTTCAATCTGAGCCCTTGGATGTAATAAGGGTAGAAATAGATAGATTTATCATGTAAAAAGAAAAGGTTGAAAAGGGTTTGCAAGTCCAAATGCACCCTAATAAAGAAGAGAAAATGGTAGTAGTAGATAGGGTAGGTAGATGGTGTTGCAAAAGCTTTATCTGATGAATGATGCTGCTAAATGTTTTGGATCATTTACTTTCATCACAAATACTGAAACAAGAAATACACTGGAAAATCACAGCAAGCAAAGTCAAAATCATTAACTTCCCTCATCACTTTCCCCTTAAAATTTTTACTAATTTCCCCCAAAGTACTAAGGTATTTGGAGATCAAAGGGGCTCAAGGCATTTCCTTGACTTTTGGAGGGACCGGACCCTCGGCCTAATGATCAAAAAGACCTAAGTACTTGAGATAATTCATCATTATAATCATTCATCTTTAACCTTTTCCTAAGTAAAATCTCATTTGGCTTAGGAAAATTATGCAAAATTCCATAAAAATCCCTCAAAATAACTTACTATTCTAAGTTTAAGTGTTGAAGATGAGATATTGCAATTTACTTCAGAAATTGTCACTTTCTTAGATGAGCAAAGTGTTTTGAGTTCCCTTGTCCCTTTGTCATATTGATGTTTAACTCTAGTTACTAAATCCCTAGTGAAAATGCCTTATCCTAAGTATATAGTTCCTTTTAAATTAATATCCCAAAAACCCCTCTATTATGTTTTAACCAAAGTAATTACTTCGCAAATATTCATTAAAAACCCGCTATACAAGCCCTTTGGTTAAATATATCCTTATATCATAGTCCCGCCCCTATGGTAATTAAATAATTTTTATTTATTACCATATAAATAGAAATATCGAAATAACGTTGAAACATGTAATTCTATATGTTTAATACAAAAAGGATCAAACCCGAAGTTTTACGTTTTAAACCAAACTTTGGAAAAATCCCATGCCAACGTGGCTCATCCACCTGGCATCCCACCCGACACTTTAACTTTAATACCCGCGCCCAACAAAACCCCGCCACGACTCCTTTTTCCATTATAATTACAGGATTAATTAGTTATCAGAACTAATTAATAACCTTACCTCCACCAATCAACTCCCGCCCGGGGTGATTAATTAACGATAAATATATTGGGCCCACACCATTTAACTTCCCACGATCTCCCCGTCATTGCAACCGTCCGATCGCTCTTCCAAAGATCAACGCTCCTCGGCAATTCCACTACCCATCCTTTGTCAGAGTTTTAACGCGCGGGGGATTGGTGGTATTTGACTAGTCACCCATCCACGTGTCGATACTCTAATGGAATCGCTGCCCGCTCATCTAATACCACCTTTGTCCATAAGCGGTGTGGGGACTAACCGCTTACCACCCGGCCCTCCTGCCCCACGTCAGCCCGTACCAAAGTGACGTCACTCCTCGAAAAACTAAAACCCCTCTTTTGCCTTTGGAAATAAAACGAATTTTCGTGTTTTTATGTCATTTTTGTCATTTGAACGCGACTGTGCTTTCCGCTAAAGAATTCGAATTTTCACTAAAATCCACTGTTCCATTCGATTTCGCTCCAGAATTCCGCCAGACATATGTTCAAGCATCTTCCTGCTACCGCCTGTTACCTGTTAAAAGCCAGTTTTCCTCCAAGAACAGGTATTTATCCTATAGCGCTTCGAAACTGCAAAAGAAAGTTTGTTTTCCTTGTTTTCCACTGGATTAGTGATTAGATCTTATCACTGAGATCATTCCCTGAGGTTTTAAAACTGTGAATTGTTCCCCTGAAACTGCAATTGTGTTAATTTCCTTCATTTAAATTGAAATTGCACCCGGCCTGTGAAGAAAAACCAGAAACCTCCGTTTTGAATCCACAAGAACCAAAATGGAGGCCCCGGCAGCTTTGAACGTAACTCCACTGAATGCCCCTCACCGAGAGTTAGAATATTTGCCTTTAGTAGATAAAGATTTCCAGATTAAAGACTTGCATTTTGATGAAATTCCCCTTCTGAGTTATTGTCGCTGCAGAGACGAGTACTCGAAGGGGCATGATCTCATTGGCTTGTGGGAATCCAATCTCCCGAGATATCTCATCCCCTCAGTCATTTCTTTCCCAGAAATCATCCACTATTTCCATTCTAACTATGATCCCACTCAGAGAGCTGTAATATCCCCTGACCAGAGTGTTCTTTTCTCCATTACTCCCCAGGCTATCAATGCAATGCTACATTTTGAACCAGACCAAGAACTGTCACCTTTGTCTATGGAAGAATTGATTGAAAAATTTAATAAATTGACCCCAGAAAAATTGAAGTCCATTTGCCAGAATTTCATGTTGCCTGAACACCAACCTCAGGGCCCTCCTCCCTATGGTTTTTATTATTTCAACAAGTTGGGGAGGCTCATCCTAAATATGATATCTTTTGTCTTGGGTTTCAACACCAGTGAATATGTTGATGAGATAACTCTGGTTTTGCTATCTATTTTTACTCCTGGGCAACCTCCTGAAGTTAAATATGACTTTGCCTCCTTCATAGCCAATAAGATCCATGATCAGTTCATGAGGCTAGATGATGAGAAAGTTTTTAAATATTCCTCAGTTATTTATCATCTCATTATCTTTTATCAATCATAAAAGTTCCCTTTCCCTGTTAAAAAGCTTGATGCCAAGGGAAACCCTAGGCTAGTTATATTTTGGTCTCCCATAATTCATTCTTCCTATAATTCTCCATATTCCTATACTGAGTTCATCGATCTTTTTGTATATCCTGCAACTACCTTGTTGACAGGAATCCCTCCTCCAAGGCCCAGTAATGAAATCAAGAAGACCTTGCAACTTTCAAGGACTTATAAAGTTGGAGATTGGTATTTATATCAAAACCATTCAGTCATCAGAATCTATGGATGTGAATTACCTCCATTCAAGTTGCCAAGATATGTGCCCATGAGAATTTTTGCCTTGGAATATTTCAGGCAAATGAATAATTCAGATGTGATCCATTTTTGTAGTGTGAAGAAGAAAGCCCAATTAAGGATAAAAAGTCAATTAAGTCCTTTCATCTGCAACTCTAGGGAGGCCGAGCAAGAAGCAGAACACATACTACAAAACCATTGCAAGTTCCAAAGAACTTTTCGTTGGGTTCCTTATGACCCATTTGGTTTTATTTGTGAAAAGAGAATAAAGAATAAATCACCCCCTTACATACACCACAAGATTCCTGAACTAGAACAATATGCCAACCAAGATGAATGGGTTGAAGAAACACTAGTTGAAGAAGAAAGTGAAGAAGAAAAAATGAACAGAATGATGAAAGATTTTGAGAAGGAGTATGACCTAGAATCTTGTGGTCAAGTGCAGGTACCTGACATTGGCACTTCTTCAGCACCAAATCTACAGCAGACATTACAGGAAGGCAGTTCACCAGTGGCAGCAGAATCAAAAGGCAAAGGAAAGGAACCTGAAATTCAGGTCATTGAAACTTTAGTCATGGCAGAGAAACCTCAAACTTCCAGAGCACCTGATCAAACACAAGTTTCTCCCACTCGGGTAAAACATCCTGAAGTTTCAGAATTACAAACTCCATCCAACATGGAAATAGGAAAGAAAAGGCAGGTTCCAGACACTACTCCTCCTAAAGAGTCCTCAGGAATACATCAAGCCAAAAAACATAAACCAGATCCACTTCCAGATGTGGAAATCATAGATGAGGTGTTTGATGATGGAAGAGAAGACAGTCAAATAACTGGTTCTGTTAGTGTGACCCATACAGAGCAGAAAGGAAAAGGTTTGCACAAGCAGTTGAGTACTGAAGTATCCTCCTTTAGGCCACCAAAAACAGATATAGGGGATATAAAAAGAACCTTCATCAATATAAAGGCAAAGAATGATCCATTAAGAATGAAGGTATATGATCAATATTTGAAAATGGCTCCACATAATCGAGAGAGGTTAATGTCAGCATTTGACATTTCACAAGGTAAAATGATGATGAGCCACTTCAAGTCAAAGGTGCCAAAACCCATGTCAGCAGCTGATTATATTAGAACAAATTTTGAGGTCTTGGCAAAGGACATTCATCCTTTGGACCAAATAGAGCTGCATAAACAAATTGGGGAAATGGTGTATTCCACTCTTACTAATAAGGCCATGGCAGCCCTAACGCTGCAAGATTCTTTAAATAACACAAGTGCCCAATTACAAATTGAGAAGGCCTCCTCTCAGGCCAAAGATAACAGAATAAAGTCTTTGGAAGACATAATCACCAGCTTGGGTCACAACCCCAAAGATATTAAAAGCATTGAGGCACTAATAAAGAAGAAAGATGATGACATAGCTGCACTGAGAAAGCAGCTGAAATTGCCAACCTCAAGGCACCCCCAGACCCAAGAAATTTTAAAGGGGAATTCACAAGAAGAGGTAATGGAGTTGCTCCTAAATATGACTGAGCGACCAAGTGAAATAGAGAAGGAATTGGAACAAGCTTTACAGGAAAAGGAAGCTATCATGTAGGCATCCACCACAGAAGCTACTACAACCACAGGTACTACAACAGCAAAGCAACAAACAGGGCCAGCGCAGGTAAACACTTCTGGTTTAAGTTCTGATGATTTGATAAAACAAATGGAAAGTTTACAATTAAGAGTCACAGAACTTCAAACCACAAAATTACAGTTAGTAGATTTGGAGCAGAAATATGACACTTCTAAAAAGACAGTTGCTGATAATACAAGGGAAATTAAAAGATTGGACAAATTAGTTAAGGCTTTAGAAAAAGATCTTTCATTAGAAAAGCCTTTGAAGGAAATAAATGAAATTCTTTGGGGTAATATAATTGAGTTAATAAAAAGTATTTGGCCCTCTATTCAAACAATTTTTGAACAAAATGACTTGATTAAAATAGCTCAGGAAGAAATAAACAGAACAAGAGATGAACTAAGAGGTAGACCTGAGCAGGCCAATCAACTTATTCAATTTTTGAACACCCGAACAAAACAACAGCTTGCAAGACTAGGAATTGAAGACAGGACCGGCACTATTTTGATGATAAAAAGAGTTTTCATCAAAAGAACTTTTATGCAGAATTTAGAAAGGAAGTGTGCAGATATTTTGGATGATATTAATGCTTTCAGAGAAAAATTTCAAGTTTTGTTAGACAGTGGGTTACCCAGTCCAATGCTCTCACAGGACCAAATAATGGAACTAGAAACCTATGTCAAGAAAATAGAGAGCCATGCTCAAAATACAACTGCTAGTTCTATCAGTTTACCAGAAGCAACGTTGCCAACAGGGAAAAATCTATATGACAGGTTAAAGAATTTATTTCATCTTGAACATGAAATAAAGTATTTGTTTCCTGATGAGCCCACTTTTTACAAACTCACAGAGGCTGATGAGACATTGAGAAAACTTAAGAGGACTATAATACCAGACGATCAATGGTGGAAAGACCTATTGGAAATTCTATGAAAATTATCTTCGGGATGAGAATTTTCTCTTTTTACTATTATGTGAAAGATAAAAATGAGCACAGATGAAAGAGTATCAGTTGAACAGGTTAAAGAGTATCCGTAAAGACAAAGAGTATCAAACAAGCAAAGAAATTACTCCAAGGGACAGCACCGAGCCCTATTTCAGCACTTACCTCCAGCACATCAGCAAAATGAGGAAACAGCACATCAGCAGTTACTTATTATTCTATCCACGAGACCATTTGTCTCCTGTTTATTTGTAAATCACTCTTTAGTCACCCTAAATTATTGGCTAGGTTAGTGTGAGATTTTTTTCAAGTATTTCTTGTATAAATAAACCCTCAAAGAGAGTATTGAGGGTGGATTCTATTACTTTGCTGTGACATTGAAGTTTTTGGAATAAAAGCGTTTTGGAGAAATTTATTTGTGGCTTACTGGATGATAATTTGAAGCTTAGGACTTTTTGCAGGATTCATGTGTCGGACTGCAGTTCAATAAGTCTTTCTATCCTAATGTCTTAAGTTTTATATCTGTTTATAATATCATTGTGTCCATTTCTGAATAATTTACATAAAAGATTGAGTCAGAACTTACTTAATTTGTATCACATTTCCAAGATTATTCTTAATGTTTTTATAATTATGTAGGTTACCTAATTTTAAATTTTCAGTTTTTAAGTATACTTCTAAACATTCTTGATTACCACAATAAAGAATTTTCACCTGTTTTGTGTGGTTTGTAATCATTTCATTTCTTTCTTTTGAACACAGAAAGATTTCTGAATGCTTTCTTTCATTCCCTTCAAAACCATTCCATCCACTTTCAAATTTTAAGATTGTTCTCTGCTTGGCTATCTTGCCCTGGCAGCAAAGCCATTCCCATGTGAATAGGCAACTAAGAAAGCCATCCTTTCATTCCACAGCCCAATGGACCGAAAATCTTCAATCTTTCCTTACCATGTATCCATTCAAACAAAATTCAAACTTGATCTATAACTAGCAAGAAATCTTTCAAGAACAAAGATGAAATTATAAAATATAGAATTATTTTATCATTACATTCCGTATCCGAAGGTACAGTCAGTGTTGCCTTCGGTACTTTCCTCTTCCACAACTTCAAGGAAAACCTGAGTGATAACATAGTGGCGACCATACTGGGGATCTGAATAATCTTTATTTGTTAATATTGTTCACTTATAAGCTATAGATAGAGTCTGAAGATCAGCCAGGTAGCCTTTGAAATTGCTTTTGCTCTGCAATTGCAATAGTAAATAAATGCTGCTTCAGTCTATCTCTGATTTAGCTTATCACTGAACCTTAGTTTCAAAATGTTTAACCAGACTCTCTAGTTTAACAGATTTTTGAGAAAATTTTAATCATACATCATTATTTCTTGAAGAATTTGTAGAAGTTGTATTTATTTTTCAATTAAAACCAAAAATCCAAAAACACATAGTCTAGGAAAACTGGCTTCAGAAAGGATTCGACATACTAGGTCAAACCCTGACCCTAATCCACCACCAGTATTTGAAAATCCAAATCTGATTCCTAGGATTCTTAGAAGACAAGGAAGTCAAGAAAGTTCCGAAAGAGGAAGTCAAGAGAGTTCAGGAAGTTCTAGACCACTTTCTAGATCTGCATCCTGTCCCATGAAAATTATATATATTGATGAAATTCCTTTTGATGCACGATTTGAAACATCCTTATTTGTAAATTTTTCTGAAACTGAATTATCCAGATTATTTCCAGATCCATTATTCTTTGAAGATTTGCAATACAGATTTGTTTCACATCATCTTGACAGACAATTACAGAACTCTATTCAATCTGAACAAAACTTTGAAGAAAATTCAAACATCTCTGTAATTACCGAAGCTTCTCCAAGTTCAGTTACTTTTTCTCAAGCTTTTCAAACACCTGTCACCCCTTCTACTCCTCCATCTCCTCCTACCAGACCATCAACTCCTGTTACCCCACTATATCTTCCAATGGCCAATCGGTATGCCCCTTTACAGTTACCAGCCAACCCTCCTGCTTTGCCCCAAGATTACCAGAGTAAGATCACACCTTTTGATGGATCAGGTACTTACACAACACAACAACACACCAAAAGGATGACTGATTACTTTGAGTTCTATGAAATTGACACTGATAATGTCCGGATGAGAATTTTCGTTCAGAGTCTTACTGGAGAAGTTAGGACATGGTTTAGGGCCCTTACCCCAAATACTATTGCTGATTTACCAGCTTTATATAGGGAATTCTTGAACTGATGGGAGAAGAAGAAAGATCCTCTTCAGATCCTGTCAGAGTTCGAAAAATTAAGAAGAAGACCTAACGAAACAGTACAAGATTACATCATTAGATTCAATGAAGCATATAATGCAATTCCTCAAAACCTTAGACCCCCACCTGACTCTGTATTGGTTAAATTTCCAGATGGTTTTGACTCTGACATAGCTTATTCACTCAGGGAAAGAGCCCCTCAAACCTTAGAGGAAATGCAGAGCATAGTGGTGAGTGTAGAAGCAAATCTGATAGAAAAACGAGCCAGAGCAAGAGCAGAAAGAAGAATGCCTATGAATGAAGAACCTTCAGCTTTTGAAAAGAAGCTGGATGCAATCATTAAAGGTATGGAAAGATTAGGAGACAGAGTGGAGACTATTGAAAGAAAGTCTTCTAGTGATAATCAGAATGTTGCAAGAAACCCAAACTTTAGGAGAAATCTGAATCAAAACATTGGAAAGAATGTCCCTGATCAAAACATTAGGCCACCTTTCCAAGAAAACTTTGTTGAAGGTTCAACCTCTGAAGAACCTACAGAAGATGTAGAAATAAACAATGTAACTGATGACAAAAATGAACCAGAAGTCTTCCTATCCCAGGATGATCAAGAGAATCATATCCTTGAAACATTCCAAACTCATTCAAGTGAGACTTTTGATTTTAAGGAAGGCTATGACACAGCAATTTATGAGGTCCATAAACAGTATAATTTGAGAAGTAGACGGATTGATGTGCCAGAGAAAAGAAAACATAAAAATGCAAAACAAAATGTCAAAGGTAAAGTTAACATTCCCCCTGTACAAAACATTCCCCAAGTACAAATTTTGTCTAGGATAACTCCCAACCCTTCAAATCCAATAATTGAAGATGTCTCTGACAACCAATCAAACAATAAACAACAATCTAATACTTTTCCTCCTGTGGGAAATGTAGAAGAAACAGTAGAAGTTAGTTCAGATACCCCTTCAAAACAAAATTTCATTCATGAAAAAGAGAAAAATATTGAAGACCCAAAAAATAGAGAAAACCCAACTGTGCAAAACACTAAAACTCAAACAAAAAAACCTTTCAATCTAGAGGCTGAAATAGGCAAACTAAAGATAGTTGTTCCTTTATCAGAATTGGCTAAACATGATGTCTATAGAAGTCAAATTACCAAGTCCTTAAACATTAACATTACTGGATTGGATGATTCAGTAAATATTCTTGATGATCAACCCAAACTTCTTTTTGGTCCCGAGGTAAATGGAAAACCAGAAAGTGGACGAACTCCTCCATTTTATGTAAGCCCGAATGTTCATGAAAAGATACTCCATAATGCAATGCTTGATTCTGGATCATCTCACAATCTGATGCCAAAAGCAGTAATGGAAAGATTGAATCTAGATATTACCAAACTGTACAAAGATTTGTTTTCATTTGATTCTAGTCAGGTAAAATGTTTAGGTTTGATTAAATATTTGTGTGTTACTTTGGTACAATATCCTGCTAAGTCTGTTTTGATGGACATAGTAGTGGCCGATATTCCACCTAAATATGGTATGTTATTGTCTAGATCTTGGGGTGCTAAACTTGGAGGGTCTATTCAACTAGACATGTCATATGCAACTATTTCAGTATTTGGTCAGCCTAAAAGACTTTACAGAGAGACATTGATGAAATATTTAGTCAGTAGCCATGAGAAGCCTGAGAACTTCCCTGTTTACTCTATACATTCTGATATGGACTCTTTTATTTTATACAATGCTGAGTTGGATCTCCCCACTGAAATAGAAGCTCCAGAATTGGAAACCACAAACAAAACTACTGTTAAAATTGAAGAAATTTCTGAAAACAAAGAAACACCAGATGATCAAGAAAAACCAGAAGAAGCTAAACAACTAGCTCCCGTCAAGAAACATTTTAAAACAATTGATGAAAATTATGAACATGAAATTCTATGGCATTTAGAGTTCGATGGCTCAGTAAACAAATTAGGGGCAGGAGCTGGGATTTGGTTACATAATGTTGAAAATAATCATGCGGAGGGTCATGCTTATAGGTTGAATTTCAAATGCACTAACAACATGGCAGAGTACGAAGCTCTTTTATTAGGGCTTAAACATGTCAAGAAGTTAGGAGCTATTAGGGTATCAATCATAGGAGATTCTGAACTAATCATTCAACAGATTAAAGGAGAATGTTCAACAAAAGACATGAGATTGAAACAATACAGAGAGACAGTTGTAGAAATTCCCAACACATTAGCTCAACTTGCCAAGATTCCCAGGAAACAAAATTTGCATGCTCACAGCCTCGCAATGTTTGCTAGCACATGCAAGTTACCTTTTGATCCTAATCATAAGTTTTCAGCTGAGATTAGACATAGGCCTGCCATACCAGACAATCTTTTGAATTGGCAAGTATTTGCAAGTAACAATCAAATCAATAGTTTTTTGACACTTCAAAATGAGTTTTCTAACTGTAATATAGATGAAGACATAACTATTGATGAATTTGATCAAGAAAAAGAACAAAAAATAGAAATTTCAAGAGAAAATGCAATTCATATGCTGCACCCAACCACATTCACAGAAAAAGATATGCAGAATCTGGAACACATGGAATCTGATGAGATCATAGAGGATGAGACAGAAATCATTAATTTGAAAGATAATCATTTGCCCAAAGGATTAACTCCTTTGGAAGATCTGTTTGACTCAAATGATATTCCATTTAGACCTAAAATGGAACCTGTTAAAGCTGATATGGAAGAATGCAACTTAGGAACCCCAGAAAATCCCAAAATGGTTAAGTTGTCCAAATCTCTTCCAAAAGATCAAAAGGTCAAATATGTTGAACTATTGAGAGAATTCTAGGATGTTTTTGCCTGGAGTTATGAAGATCTGAAATCTTATGATACATCCATCATTCAACACACTATACCTTTGAAACCAGATCAGAAACCTTTCAAACAAAAGCTTAGAAGAATAAATCCTGTTTTATTACCCTCAATTGAAAAGGAAATCAAAATAATGTTTGAAGCAGGGATTATAGCTCCTATCAGATTCTCAGAATGGGTTTCTAACCTGCTACCAACAAGGAAGAAGACTGGGGAAATTAGACTGTGTGTTGATCTAATAAATTTGAATAAAGTTTCTTTAAAAGATAACTATCCTTTACCAAAAATGGACCATATTCTTCAGAGGGTAGTAGGATCTTCTAGGATATCTTTACTGGATGGATTTTCAGGGTACAACCAGATTCTGGTTCATCCTGATGATCAGGATAAAACAACATTCACTACACCATGGGGTACGTTTAAATATGTCAAAATGCCATTTGGGCTCAAGAATGCAGGAGCTACATTTCAAAGAGCAATGGATATTGCTTTTGCTAAAGAGATACATGATTTTCTGGTTATTTATCTAGATGATTTGACTGTTTTTTCTAAAACAGATCAAGAACATTTAGATCATTTAAGACAAGTATTTATAAAGTGCAGAAAATATGGAATTTCTTTAAACCCTAAAAAGTCATTATTTGGTTTGGAAGAAGGAAAGCTTTTAGGCCATATCGTTTCTAAAGATGGCATTAGGATTGATCCAGAAAGAATACAAGCAATTTTACAGATACCTCATCCTAGAAACATAAAAGAGTTGCAAGCATTCATAGGAAAAATTAATTTCTTGAGAAGATTTATTTCTAGTTTAGCTTAATTACTTAGATTGCTTACTAACATGTTGAGGAAAGATTCAAGCATTGACTGGACTGTAGAAGCCAAGCAATCATTTGAGGAAATTAAAATGGCTTTAACAAGAACACCAGTTCTTACCAGTCCTAAATTTGACAGAGATTTCATTATTTTTTCATTCGCTTCTGAACATACAGTTGCAGCTGTTTTACTTCAAAAAGATGATCAAGGGTGTGAAAAACCAATAGCATTTTTTAGTAAATCACTTAGGGATGCATCTTTGAAATACAATATTATGGAGAAACAGGCTTTTGCATTGGTAAAAGCAATTAAAGATTTCAGAGTTTACATATTATATTCTCATGTGATAGCTTATGTGCCTAATGCTGTAGTTAAAGATATTTTGACTCAAGATGGCATTGAAGGTAAAAGAGGTAAGTGGATAGCTACTATTTTAGAATATGATATTGAGATTAAACCAACAAAACTCATAAAAGGTCAAGGTTTGGCACAACTCATGACTGAAACTAATTGCCAAGCCTTAGACATTAACGAACTGGATGACGAGCAGGAGATGGCGACTCCACAGATTAGTCAAGCTTTCTTAGATTCTCCCTGGTACACTGATATCATTCATGTTTTGCTAAACCTGCAAGCTCCTCCAGGGTTGTCCAGAACAAAACAAAGATTTTTAAAGATGACATCCTTGAAATATTGTATTTTAGATGGCACTCTATTTTGGAAAAATCATGAAGGGATCTTATTGAATTGTCTATTAAAAGATGAAACTGATAAAGTTCTTAATGAATTTCATGCAGGGGATTGTGGAGGACATCTCTATTGGAAATCAACTGCAGACAAAATCTTAAGGGCTGGTTTTTACTGGCCAACATTATTTTCTGATGTTAAGAAATTTGTAACAACTTGTCATAAGTGTCAGATATTTGAGGGTAAAAGAAAGTTGTTACCTTTGCCATTAAAACCAGTTTCCACAGAAATAACTTTTCAACAATGGGGATTAGATTTTATTGGAGAAATCCATCCCCCTTCTTCAGGGCAACACAGATGGATTCTTACTTCCACAGACTACTTCACTAAGTGGATTGAACCTATCCCATGCAGACAGGCCAATGATTCTGTGATTATAGGGTTTTTAGAAACCAATATTCTTTCAAGATTTGGTTTTCCAGAAAAGATTATAACAGATAATGCTGCTGCATTTAAGTCAAAGAAAATGATTAGTTTCTGTAGTAAATATCATATTACTTTAGGCCATTCAACAGCTTATTATCCTCAGGGTAATGGACTAGCAGAATCCTCCAATAAAAGCCTTATTAATATCATTAAAAAGTTATTGGAAGAAAATAAAAAGAATTGGCACAAGAAACTGACCAATGCATTGTGGGCAGACAGACTTACAACTAAGAAATCAATTGGGACTAGTCCATATGAGTTAGTTTATGGTCTTGAAGCAAGATTCCCATCATCTTTAGGAATTTCTGTTATGAAATTACTTCAGGAGGCTCAAGTGGAACCAAATGACATTCAGAGAAGAATTAATCAAACAATCCACTTGCAGCAAACCAGAGAAGAAGTATACCAACGATCTCAAGTCTTGCAGGAAAAATTAAAGAAGATGTTTGACAGAAGAACAAAGGCAGAAGATTTCCAACTAGGTGATAAAGTCCTAAGATGGGATTCCAGAAGGGAAGAGAAAGGGAAACATGGGAAATTTGATTTCTTGTGGAAAGGGCCTTACATCATACATGCCTTGCAAGGAAACAACACATACTTTTTGAAAGATTTGGACAATTCAGAAGCTGAAGAAGGACCAGTCAATGGTCGAATGCTGAAGAATTATTTTGATCCTATTTACTAGGATGTTTTGTTTTTTCTAACTTGTACATAATATATCCTTTTATAATGCAGTTTTGATTGGATGGTGACTTCTTGGAGTTGAAGCCCGAAGTGAAGGCCCTAAGCTTCAAAAGTTTCACTATCATATGTACAATAAAGCTACCAGAAGAAGGAGATTACATAGTTCAGTTTGAAGACATGTTGAGGCAACTGACCTGCTGTTCTTGACTTTTCACAAGGAAAATCCATCCCCAAGTGGAGCCAGTGTTAGTCTCCTATACCAATAGGTATCATTTTTCATGATTGTCTTGATTGAACTATGGAATATGGTCAAACCTTTTTCTTGAGCAAAGGTGTTCCATATTCTTGAAAAACCAAAAAATAAAAAATTTTAAAAAATGTAAAGAGGGTATACCCTAAAAGAAAAATCAAAGGGTAAGAAAAATAAAAATGGCCAAAAAGCAAAAGAAATGAACCCCAAACAAAAAATAGGCCAAAGAAAGTGTGCAAATCCAAATGCCACTACTATTTCATTTTTGTAAATAAGTAATTGTGTGCAGCTTGTCAAACTTTTGCCACAATTCATGAAGGGTCAAACTGTTTAAACTTGACTTATTCATATTTCAATTTCATGTTATAGAATAGAGAATAAATATCTGACCAAACAGTTTAATCTTGGCAGATAAGTAGATAGGTAGAGTTATTAAAAGGTGCTCAACAGTTTAATCTAAGCCTTTGGATGTAATAAGGGTAGAAATAGATAGATTTATCATGTAAAAAGAAAAGGTTGAAAAGGGTTTGCAAGTCCAAATGCACCCTAATAAAGAAGAGAAAATGGTAGTAGTAGATAGGGTAGGTAGATGGTGTTGCAAAGTTTTATCTGATGAATGATGCTGCTAAATGTTTTGATCCTTTACTTTCATCACAAATACTGAAGCAGGAAATACACTGGAAAATCACAGCAAGCAAAGTCAAAATCATTAACTTCCCTCATCACTTTCCCCTTTAAAGTTTTACTAATTTCCCCCAAAGTACTAGGGTACTTGGAGATCAAAGGGGCTCAAGGCATTTCCTTGACTTTTGGAGGGACCGGACCCTCGGCCTAATGATCAAAAAGACCTAAGTACTTGAGATAATTCATCATTTTAATCATTCATCTTTAACCTTTTCCTAAGTAAAATCTCATTTTGCTTAGGAAAAATATGCAAAATTCCACAAAAATCCCTCAAAATAACTTACTATTCTAAGTTTAAGTGTTGAAGATGAGATATTGCAATTTACTTCAGAAATTGTCACTTTCTTAGATGTGTAAAATATTTTGAGTTCCCTTGTCCCTTTGTCATATTAATGTTTAACTCTATTTACTAAATCTCTAGTGAAATGCCCTATCCTAAGTATATAACTCCTTTTATATAAATATCCGAAAACCCCTCTATTATAAAGTTTAGCCGAAGCATTTATTTTCCCCATGCATTCAAATAAAAACCCACTATACGCCCTTTGGTTAAATATATCTTTATATTATAGTCCCGCCCCTTATGGTAGTTAAATAATGTTTATTTATTACCATATAGTAATAAATATTAAAACAACATTTTAACATATAATTCTATATGTTTAACACAAATAAAGGATAAAGTCTGAAGTTTTACTTTTTAAACCAAAACTTTGAAAAGATCCTCATGCCACTGTGGCTCATCCACTTGGCATCCCGCCTAACGAAACCCCGCCGCGACCCCTTTTTCATTATAATTACGGGATTAATTAGTTATCAGAACTAATTAATAACCTTTCCTCCGCTAATCATGTGCCACCCGGGATGATTAATTAAACGTTAAATATGCCGGGCCCGCGTGATAACCACCCCACTATCTCCCCGTCCTTTCCACCGTTAGATCGCCTTTCCACAGATCAACGCTCCCTATCAATTCCGCTACCCATCCCTTGTCAGCACTTTAACGCGCGAGGGAAGGGTGGTATTGGAATAGTTCACCTTCCACGCGTCCATCGCCAAATGGAATCGCTCCCCCCGCGTGTAATACCACTCTTGTCCATAAGCGGTGCGGGGACTAACCACTTACCGCCCGGCCCCCCTGCCCCACGTCAGCCCGTACCAAAGTGACGTCACTCCTCGAAAAACTAAAAACCCCTCTTTTGACTTTGGAAATAAAACAAAATTTCGTGTTTTCATGTCATTTTCACCATTTGAACGCGACTGTGCTTTCTGCTACGAATTTCAAATTTCCACTGAAATCCACTGTTCAATTCGATTTCGCTCCAGATTTCTGCCAGACCTGTGTTCAAGCATCCTCCTGCTACCGCCTGATACCTGTTAAAAGCCAGCTTTCCTCCAAGAACAGGTATTTATCCTATAGCGCTTCGAACTTCAAGAGAAAGTCTGTTTTCCTTGTTTTCCACTGAATTAGTGATTAAAATTCATCACTGAGATCATTCCTTGAAGTTTTAGAACTGTGAAATGTTCCCCTGAAACTGCAATTGTGTTAATTTCCTTCATTTAAGTTGAAATTGCGCCTGGCCTGTGAAGGAAAACCAGAAACCTCCGTTTTGAATCCACAATAAGCAAAATGGAAGCACCGACAGCTTTGAATGTAACTCCACTGAATGCCCCCCACCGAGAGTTAGAATATTTGCCTTTAGTAGATAAAGATTTCCAGATTAAAGACTTGCATTTTGATGAAAGTCCCCTTCTGAGTTATTGTCGCTGCAGAGACGAGTACTCGAAGGGACAAGATGTCATTGGGTTGTGGGAATCCAATCTCCCGAGATATCTCATCCCCTCAGTCATTAATTTCCCAGAAATTATCCACTATTTCCATTCTAACTATGATCCCACTCAGAGAGCTGTAATATCCCCTGACCAGAGTGTTCTTTTCCCCATTACTCCCCAGGCTATCAATGCAATGCTACATTTTGAACCAGATCAAGAACTAGCACCTTTGTCTATAGAAGAACTGATTGAAAAGTCTAATCAATTGACCCCAGAAAAATTGAAGTCTATTTGCCAGAATTTCATGTTGCCTGAACATCAACCTAAGGGACCTCCTCCCTATGGTTTTTATTATTTCACTAAATTGGGAAGGCTCATCCTAAATATGATATCTTTTGTCTTGGGTTTCAATACCAGTGAATATGTTGATGAAATAACCCTGGTTTTGCTGTCTATCTTTACTCCTGGGCAACCTCCTGAAGTTAAATATGACTTTGCCTCTTTCATAGCCAATAAGATCCATGACCAGTTCATGAGGCTAGATGATGAGAAAGTTTTTAAATATTCCTCAGTTATTTATCATCTCATTATCTTTTATCAATCAGAAAAGTTCCCTTTCCCTGTTAAAAAGCTTGATGCCAAGGGAAACCCTAGGTCAGTTATATTTTGGTCTCCCATAATTCATTCTTCCTATAATTCTCCATACTCCTATACTGAGTTCATCGATCTTTTTGTATATCCTGCAACTACCTTGCTGACAGGAATCCCCCCTCCAAGGCTCAATAATGAAATCAAGAAGACCTTGCAACTTTCAAGAACTTATAAAGTTGGAGATTGGTATTTGTATCAAAACCATTCAGTCATCAGAATCTATGGATGTGAATTACATCCATTCAAGTTGCCAAGATATGTGCCCATGAGAATTTTTGCCTTGGAATACTTCAGGCAAATGAATAATTCAGATATGATCCATTTTTGTAGTGTGAAGAAGAAAGCCCAACTAAGGATCAAAAGTCAATTAGGTCCTTTCATCTGCAACTCTAGGGAGGCCGAGCGAGAAGCAGAAAATATACTACAAAGCCATTGCAAGTTCCAAAGAACTTTCCGTTGGGTTCCTTATGATCCATTTGGTTTTATCTGTGAAAAGAGAATAAAGAATAAATCATCCCCTTACATACACCACAAGATTCCTGAAATAGAACAATATGCCAACCAAGATGAATGGGTTGAAGAAACACTAGTTGAGGAAGAAAGTGAAGAAGACAAAATGAACAAAATCATGAAAGATCTTGAGAAGAAGTATGACCTAGAATCTTGTGGTCAAGTGCAGGTACCTCACATTGGCACTTCTTCAGCAGCAAATCTACAGCAGAGATTACAGGAAGGCAGTTCATCAGTTGCAGCAGAGTCAAAAGGCAAAGGAAAGGAACCTGAAATACAGGTCATTGAAACTTTAGTCATGACAGAGAAACCTCAAACCTCTAGAGCACCTGATCAAACACAAGTTTCTCCCACTCAGGTAAAACATCCTGAAGTTTCAGAATTACAAACTCCATCCAACATGGAAATAGGAAAGAAAAGGCAGGTTCCAGACACTACTCCTCCTAAAGAGTCCTCAGGAATACATCAAACCAAAAAACATAAACCAGATCCACTTCCAGATCTGGAAATCATAGATGAGGTGTTTGATGATGGAAGAGAAGACAATCAACTAACTGGTTCTGTTAGTGTGACCCATACAGAGCAGAAAGGAAAAGCTTTGCAAAAGCAGTTGAGTACTGAAGTATCCTCCTTTAGGCCACCAAAAACAGATACAGGGGATATAAAAAGAACTTTCATTAATATAAAGGCAAAGAATGATCCATTAAGAATGAAGGTATATGATCAATATTTGAAAATGGCCCCACATAATCAGGAAAGGTTAATGTCAGCATTTGACATTTCACAAGGCAAAATGATGATGAGCCACTTCAAGTCAAAGGTGCCAAAACCCATGATAGCAGCTGATTATATTAGAACAAATTTTGAGGTCCTGGCAAAGGACATTCATCCTTTGGACCAGATAGAGCTGCATAAACAAACTGGAGAAATGGTGTATTCCACTCTTACTAATAAGGCCATGGCAGCCCTAACGCTGCAAGATTCTTTAAATAACACAAGCGCCCAATTGCAAATTGAAAAGGCCTCTTCTCAGGCCAAAGATAACAGAATAAAGTCTTTGGAAGACATAATCATCAGCTTGGGTCACAACCCCAAAGATATTAAAAGCATTGAGGCACTAATAAAGAAGAAAGATGATGACATAGCTGCACTGAGAAAGCAGCTGAAATTGCCAGCCTCAAGGCACCCCCAGACTCAAGAAGTTTTAAAGGGGAATTCACAAGAAGAGGTAATGGAGTTGCTCTTAAAGGTGACTGAGCAACTAAGTGAAACGGAGAAGGAATTGGAACAAGCTTTACAGGAAAAAGAAGCTATCATGCAGGCATCCACCACAGAAGCTACTACAACCACAGGTACTACAACAGCAAAGCAACAAACAGAGCCAGCAGAGGTAAATACTTCTGGTTTAAGTTCTGATGAGTTGATAAAACAAATGGAAAGTTTACAATTAAGAGTCACAGAACTTCAAACCACAAAGTTACAATTAGAAAATTTGGAGTAGAAGTATGATACATCTAAGAAGACAGTTGCTGATAATACCAGGGAAATTAAAAGATTGGACAGATTAGTTAAGGCTTTAGAAAAAGATCTTTCATTAGAAAAGCCTTTGAAGGAAATAAATGAAATTCTTTGGGGAAATATAATTGAGTTAATAAAAAGTATTTGGCCCTCTATTCAAGCAATTTTTGAACAAAATGACTTGATTAAAATAGCTCAGGAAGAAATAAACAGAACAAGAGATGAACTAAGAGGTAGACCTGAGCAGGCCAATCAACTTATTCAATTTTTGAACACCCGAACAAAACAACAGCTTGCAGTACAAGGAATTGAAGACAGGACCGGCACTATTTTGATGATAAAAAGAGTTTTCATCAAAATAACTTTTATGCAGAATTTAGAAAGGAAGTGTTCAGATATTTTGGCTGATATTAATGCTTTCAGAGAAAAATTTCAAGTTTTGTTGGACAGTGGGTTACCCAGTCCTATGCTCACAGAAGATCAGATAATGGAACTGGAAACCTATGTCAAGAAAATAAATATACATGCTTAGAATGTAACTGCTTGTTCCATCAGTTTTCCAGAAGCAACGTTGCCAACAGGAAAAAATCTATATGACAGGTTGAAATTTATTTCATCTTGAACATGAAATAAAATATTTGTTTCCTGATGAGCCCACTTTTTACAAACTCACAGAGGCCGATGAGACATTGAGAAAACTTAAGAGGACTATAATACTAGAAGATCAATGGTGGAAAGACCTATTGGAAATTCTATGAAAATTATCTTCAGGATGAGAATTTTATCTTTTTACTATTATATGAAAGATAAAAATGAGCACAGATGAAAGAGTATCAGTTACACAGGTTAAAGAGTATCCATAGAAACAAAGAGTGTCAAACAAGCTAAAGAATTACTCAAAGGGACCAGCATCGAGCCCTATTTCAGCACTTACCTCCAGCACATCAGCAAAATGAGGAAACAACACATCAGCAGTTACTTATTATTCTATCTACGAGACCATTTGTCTCCTGTTTATTTGTAAATTACTCCTTAGTCACCCTAGATTATTGGCTAGGTTAGTGTGAGATTTTTTTTCAATTATTTCTTGTATAAATAAACCCTAAAAGAGAGTATTGAGGGTGGATTCTATTACTTTGCTGTAACATTGAGATTTTCGGAATAAAAGCATTTTGGAGGAATTTATTCGGGGCTTACTGGATGACGATTTGAAGCTCAGGACTTTTTGCAGGATTCATGTGTTGGACTGCAGTTCAATAAGTCTTTCTACCCTTTGTCTTAAGTTTTATATCAGTTTATAATATCATTATGTCCATTTCCGAATAATTTACATAAAGGATTGAATCAGAATTTACTTAATTGTACTCTGATTTCAGATGTGATTGTTCTTAATGTTTTCCTCTAAATTGGTTATAAGCATGAATTCTTAAATGCTCTTGCTTTGCTAATTTAAACATTGTTGATTATTATAATAAAGAATTCTTCATTGCTCTTTGTTTGTAGTCATCTCATTTCTTTCTTTGAACATGGTGAAAGATTCTTAGCTGCCTTTCATCCCTTCAAGATCATCCCATCCACTTTAAATTTTAAGGATTGTTCTCTGTCTAGCTATCTTGCCCTGTAAAGCCATCTTGTGCGTAGAATAGAAATCCAGTAAAGCCATCCTTTGACTCCATAGCCCAATGGACTGAAAAATTTCAACCTTGCCCTTAGTTTGTGGATTCCACCATTTTTTAAAACAAACTCTTGGATCTATAACTAGCCTAAAACCTTCTAAGAACAAAGATAAATTATAAAGAGAGAGCCCTCTCTGGATGCAGATTGGCTAGATTCTGCATCTGAAGGTTGGTTTGTGGTTACCTCGGGTATACTTTCCTCTTACACAACTTCTAAGAAAACCCTATGCTACTGGGGCCAGAAGAGTGTCCTATACCTGATTCATCGCTTAGCTAAGGTGATGAAAAAGAGAGTCTACTTTAATTGCTTTATAGGCTGCTTGTCTGATTTTTAATTTCAAAGGAAGAATGAGTCTACAAGAGTTTTCTAGGTTGTTATGTACTCAGTGGGTCCCACCGTGATCGCCATTATGTTAGTGTGGCGATGAGGTGGCGGATTGAACCACCAGATACTATCAGTCAAACTTGAGCGTCTAAAGAGTCTTAAGAGGTTTTCAGAAAATTATATACTCAGAAGGTCCCACTGTGATCTCCATTATGTTAGTGTCCCGTAATTTGGCAGATTGGTAAACCAAATGGTAGGGTAACATCAGACCAATATTTGGAGTCCTAGGACCTAGCCTTCCTGGACTCAGAGAGGGCTCTTTCTATTATGCGAAGGATGTGAACTTGTTTGCTTTGTATGTTTGATTTTAGGCTAGTTGTTAAGTATATTTTGGTTTTTTTGGTTTTGAGGTGAAACTAATCAAGTAAGACAAATGGAAAGAGATTTCATCAAATAGAAAAGGCTATGGGGTCAGATAAAGTCAAGGATGTCTAAAATTATGGACAAGTTTTACTGCAGGGCCGATTTAGCAAGGTCAATGGATCCTTTGGGTGAGGTATGAGGTGAAATGAACATTAAGTTTGTGAAAAATGAAGAAGTCTTAATCATATATAGTTTGAAAACAAATACTCATGAGGTAGGGAAAATCATTAATCTCTATGAACAATACTCAAACTGATAAACATGAAAGATAAAAATTTAGGTGAGACATAGAAGCATAAGAACTCCTAACTTTAGAAATTCACCTTTAACTGTTGGGAAAACATATAAGATAAATAAATTAATTAATATATGAAGAGGGAACTCATAAAAAACATATATCAAACTATCGAGAACTCTGAAACAAGTTGGTAAGCATGGACAAAGGTCAAGATCGAACGAGACCTCTTTGACTTAACCTAATCAATCAATATTTCATAGAAATATTTTAGAAATATAGTTTTGAGAACTTCAAATAAGCAAGGCATACCTTGAATCAAATTTGATAGATAACATAGTGACCATTAATGAAACAAATAAAAATTTCTTGGTAGACCTAAGGAGCAGTTAAGAATTCCTTATAATGACCAAGAAGAAGAAAACATCAAAGCTGTAAATAAACAGGAGGTTTGAGGTGCTTCCATGAGCATGTCTGAACCTATACTTTTCTGATCTACAGAAAATAAGAAGCATGAAACATTAATGAAAACAAGAATACATAAACAAATCAGGGAAACATCACCATTCACCAAGCTAGGGAATTATGCACACAATTCTCCTCCACCATCAAGCCCAGCAAGACATTCATCCACTTCATAAGACCAATATTTTCTCCAAGCTCATAAAACTATGTGTTGCTCTTAACATGTCAAGTTCTCCTGTTTTTACAATGAATCCTCATGGTTTATATAGTCCAAGAGGAGAAAGAGCTCACTAGAGCAACTAGAATGCCATTGGCCAAAGCAAAATATCTAAAACTGTCTTTGAGGCCTTACAAGATCCAAGGCACAAAATATCTCTTCAAAATATCCTTTTTGGACAAAAATAGCAAAAATATTGACTTTTAGGCTTTGAAATACATGATAGAACTTTCCTAACGCACACTTTCCTTGTCCTCACACAAGAACGCAGAAATCTGTCTCTGTTTTTGCAAAATTTCTAGGCGCGCAGCACCAAAAAAGGTCTTTTTGCAACAAGGTTTTGGAGGCCTTCCCGATGTCGAAAAAGGCCCCGTGATGGATCGTTGGAAAGCTATGGATGTATAATTTCCAAATATACTTGTTTTTTATAAATATGATCTCTAGAAGTTTCCCAAAAAGTATAAAAGGTGCTGACTCCCAGGGGCACAACACCTGCTCAGAAACAATGGCAGAAAGGTGAAAAAATGGTTGTTTTTTGACCTTTTGAGGGACCAAAACACCTCCAAATGAGCTGAAATTTTGTGAGAATTCTCCTCTAGTGCCAAGGAATCCAAAAATGTAAAATTTTCCTGCTAAATATACTCTGAGAAAAAGCACAGCGTCCAGGGTGTTGCGCTCCTAGGCTTAAAAATTCACAAAAAACCAAAAAGTGTCCAATTTTGCTCAAAATTGGTGAGTGGATCCCTCAAGGGTCCCTAGAGGCCTATAATGAAGCTTGAGACAATATTCCAAGCCTAGCTTGGTATTTTCATACTTTGGCGGCGGGCACGTCCTTTGGGTAGTTTTGAGCTTTTTCCTAGAAAACTAATTTCTCTTTTTATAATGCTTAGTCATCTTTCTCTATAAGCCCAGATTCTTGTTTGCCTTTTCAAAATTAGCCTCCAAATTCAAGTTTTCCCTTTCAAGACATGATCCTTTTTCATGTTCAATTTCCAAGGCTAGGAGCTCAGTGAGATGGAATTGTTGTGCTCGGGCCGATTCTTCCTCTCTTTGTTTTTCTAATGCTCTCCTAAGACCCATAGTCTTAGGCCTCTTCCTAGCTTTCCCTTATTCTTAAATATCTTCTTCATAGTCACCCATGTACTCCTCTAGCTGTACCTATGATTTCTGAGCTTCTCTTTTGTATTTGAGCACCCGAGCTTCATAAATTCCAAGTTGGCCACTCACTTGCACGTTTTGTGTTTGTAGGAAATGAATGATATATTTTCATCTTTCCAACTCAACCTCTAAATCTCTAATTTGTGCACTTCAGTTCTACAGGAGAGAATTGAGTATCCTGGTTTCATTGTCCTCATCACTGTCAATGTGGATGAGTTCAAATTCCCTCTCTTTTTCAGGGCTACTTTCTTGTTCTTCCATTTCCTTCTTTCCTTTGTCCTTCATGGGCTTCTTACCCTTGTCTTTCTTTGGAAATTCACCCTTGTCTCTCTTTGGTAGTTTACCCTTGCTCCTTAATGCCCCGGTGACATTTCTTTTCACTTTTTGAGTGACTTTACCTCTCAATATTTTGGTGATTTTACCTTTCACTGGTTTTGAAGAGGAGTGCATGGCCCCTTGCCTTTTGGAGGCAGAAAACACATGCCTCCTACCTTTCTGATAATGGATGATGAGAGGTGTCACAAACTGGGCTTGCATAATTTGATCATGTACAGCCCTAGGACTGTTTTTTTCTTCAAGAGTGTTTTCTGTGTGTATCTCTTTGTCACTTTGCTATTTGCAGTCCCTCTGATTATCAATTTCAACATTTTTTATGCTCTTATCACCAGGAGTACCTTCAAAAATGTCATACTTTGTTTCCGCATTGTGGGAGGTGCCTAGGTCTGATACTTTTTCATCTTTAGGACTATCCACTTCTTTACCCTTTTGACTGATGTTTTGATTGTCAACATTCCTTGCATCCTTGCCATCACTTCCTTGTTTATTCAAAACAACTCTGAAAACTGTTTTTGGACCATATTCATTAATCTGGTCAATGTCATGACTGTTTTCCTCTTGTTTGGCACTATCTGTTGTGAAGCTGTTAGTGTCTTTTATTCACTATGAGTCTCAGTAACTTGTCTTCCTTCCTCACCATGGGTATCACTACTTGAATCTCTGTTCTCTTCCTGATTTGTATTTTTATCTCTGCTGTTGTTTTGACTGTCTCCTTTTTTGCTATCTTTCTCTTTGCTGTTGTCTTTACTGCCTTCCCCTTTGCTGTCTTCATTTTCTTTGTTATTTTTGTTATCTTCCCCTTGGCTATCTTCATCTTCTCTATCACTGTTTGTATCATGATCTACACTGTTTTCCTCAAGGCCTTCATCATCTTTTCCCTCACTATTTGTATCATCTCCCTTATCTTCATTATTTTGGTCATCACTCCTTGGTTCATCTTGATTATCATTTTTTTCTTCAGGGCCTCCGCTGCTTTCTTCAAGGCCATTTCCTCCTTCTTTATTTTCATTATTTTCTTCCTCATCCTTATCACACTCTTCTTGTCTTTCATCACACTCTTCCTTACTTTCATCATCTTCTCCCTCATGTTCCTCACTTTGTCATCTTCTCCCTAATGCTCCTCATCTCCCTCACACTCTTCCTCACTTTCTTCAGAGCCAACATTTCTCTTTTCAGGGCCAACATTGCTCTTTTCAGGGCCACTACTATTTTCTTCATGATCACTTTTATCAGGGGAAGGTGTTTGAATAATGTTTTTTTGGGAGAGTGATTCATGGGAGGAAAGTGAATCATGGTTAGTGGAGGGCGATGAAGGAGTATGAGGAAGCTTTTGAGAAGAGGATGGCACACTTTGCAGTGGGATGGAGGATGAAGTGGTGAAGTCATCATGGGAAATAAAGGCTTCCCAAGGAATTCCTTGGTGCTGTATTTGGTGAGTTACCATGATTTTGACAAGAGAATGATGAAATAGGCTTGCCATCTGCTGGGATCGGGGCTTATTTTTCAGGATGGTGGACATTTTTTTGATGCTTTTGCAAAGGAAATAAGGCATGTTTAGTATCTTGGTCCTGGTGAAGTGCATGAGGAGCCTAATATGATAGAAGTAGATTTGGGAGAACCTACCCTCACAGGTAAAGTATTTCATGACAATATTCATGAGGAGGGCATATCTGTCTAGTAGATGTTAAAAAGGAAAAATGGCTTTACATGCAGCTTGAAAAATAGGTTTTAGAAAAGGGTGATAATGGATCAAGTCAAGATGTTTCTGTTTAAACCATCTCTCTCCTATGCAAGGCATACTAGTAGCTTTATAGATAGCTTTAGGGGTCAATTCAAACCTTATCCCTGGTAAATTAAATTTATGCATGTGAAGCCTTAGGGAAAATAACTCGTTTAGCTGAGGATGGATGTTGACCTCTTGTACCTTGTTGTAGAACTCAAAACACCCTAATTCTTGGAAATCAAATAAGACAGAAGGGGAGGCTATCAAATCTTTGGTGTCTGTAGGTTCAAACCTATTATGCTTTCCTCCTTTCTTAGAATGTCTCCTTGGTCTTTGAGGCTCATCACTATCTTCTTAAGACATAGTGATTACTTTTCCCCTTCTTCCAATTTTTTAAACAAAAGGCTCTTTTGTTGATGAAGTGATGAGGAGAGAGGTTTTTAGGAGATTTTGGACCTCTAAACAGGCTTATAATATTAGCAAAGAAACAGGTTGCATTTCTATCCAATTTATTTTCTCAAGATATATTTGACATAAACTTAGCCCTAATTGGTGCTTTTACAACTTCAAAACATGAGGAGATGCTATTTTGTGGAGAATACCTCTAGAAACTCTCTCTTATGGAAAAATACAGCTTCTGGGAAAAACATATCCAATTTTGGCCCTTTCTGTAATTTTCTGGGTAGTTCTGCGCTTTTCCTCTATGTGCGCATCGTCGAATCGAGCGCTATCTGCACGAGGATGTGTGCAACAAGCGTAGTGGTGGGCACGCAGCATCTGCTCGGGTGCTGTCTACACACGACCGTGTTGCGGAAGGAACCGAGGTGGGAGCGCAGCACCAGCGGGCATGGGTGATGTCTGCACACGGAGTCAGGGCGCTGTCGGGCAGGAAAGAGAATGCCAGCGTCGTTCTTGAGGCATGCAGCGTCTTGTTAAAATTTTCACTGGACGCACCCACAGGCGTGCAACGTCTTCTTACAGGCACACAGCGTCTGTGAAAAATCTCCCGAGGATGCTCTTCGAGACTTCAAACACACTTCTTCTCTTGCCAAAGGTGGAATGAAAAGGAAAAAGGCCATTGGGGCTATTTATACTCCTCTTTTTTGCAATAATTTTGAACAAAAAACCCAAATTTGTAAAATTTTAACTCCACCTTTCCATTGTTTTATTTTGACTGTCTTTTTAGTGCAAAAAGCATTTTTTAGAGCCATTCTTCTTTTTTGTTTCTAAACCACTAATTTATGGTTTGAGAAATAAATTGATTTTTGATGGCATTTGTTTGTCTTTTCAAGGCGAATTTAAAAGTTGTTGTGCCTCCATACTCCTTGAAACAAGGTTGTGACTATCTTTTGTGAGACAGTTTAACTAACAAACCCTGATTGTTACTCTTTTAGTGAAAATGGAACCTAGATCCTTTAAAATCAAATTTTCTCACCTTTTGGATTTCAAAATCACATATTTGATTTAGTGAAGTTTTGTACTCTTTCGCTTATCTTTAGGAGATAACTCAAAAAAAAAAATTACACCCTCTGCTGTTGATGGAGGAGGTGTTGTATTTTTACCTTATCATGCCTATTTGCATTTTATCCAAATTTCTGAAACTGACTCCAAAAAAAACCTTTCCACTGTGGGTCGATAATTAGATATTTTTATTTTCAAAAAAATCATATCATGATGTTTTCTTTTTCAGTGTGACTGTACTCTTCATAGTGGTCTTAGTCTGTCTTTCATCTGATGGTGCATCTGACAGCCTTTGTCTTGTTTGCAAGGGCATAGGAAAAGGCAGCTGTCCCTTTCCTAGTTATGCTTTGAGGCCCAAACTTTCCTAATGATCTTTTGCCAAAAAGCACCATTCCCTTTCATATATTACCGACCTTTTGAGATTTACATAGAGGTTTTTATAAGTAGTAATTTACCTCTTAAAATGACATCAAGACCTTTGTAGTAGTCTCCAGCTCACTGTTGTGCCTTTTGATCACTATAGATGACCTCTTGAGACCTTTTAGGTATCCCTGAATTATTTATGTAGGGAAACTCTTGATTTTTCTTGTGACTTCTAGATCATTGTACCTTTTATTCAAACTGTCAATGACCTAACTGAAAATCTCTTTAGTGCCTCTCTTTGGCTCTGTTTTGCTTTGGATTAAACATCAAGACATCCCTGCAGAGATGAATTTGATATGATGGCTTATTATTGGAAGATTTCTCTGTTGGACTAGGAGGGCCACCTTGCAGGTTGTTTGGGTGCCTTCTTTAGAAATATGACAACCTTAGCTCTACTTCTCATGAGTTTACCCTTGATTCTCTGTGAAACAGTAGTGCATAAAAATGATGGTGCATGACCTAGGAAAACCTAATTGACTTGTCTGCAAGGTTGTTTAGGAAATGGATTTTGACTGATGGTTCAAAAACAGAGTTTTTATATATCCTCATATGCACCACCACCTATAAACCTAGAAATTTTTATGGTACTTTGAAGGGTTTTCTAGGCAGACTTTTGATATCAACAATGACTTGGGAAGTTGGGAGAGTAAGAGGGAAAACTTGGCTTAACTTCGCCAGACAAATTTGTGCATTAAGAAGGCTTATGCATAAAATGTAGAATGCTATAGACAGAAGTAACAATCATGGATAGAGTAAGGCTTATTAGTCCAGGATGGGGTCTTGACAAGATGACCAAGCTAATCATAGCAGACAAGAGAGGAGGGAGAGTGAAAAAAATTCTCTGAGGGGATTTCTAGAAGACATGAAGATTCTTCGAATTTGGTTTCTAGAAAACCTGGACAAAGCATATAGTCATATAAACAAGTAAAAATTTACTGATGACTAACACGACCAATGCAAGATGTGTGTGCTACCTATACCTCTTCATCTTATCATTACCTTTGGTCCCTTTGCAAGGTGGGGCATCGATTTTATGACGTGTAACCCTCACTCGGATGAGGGGCATGCTTATATTATCGTAGTCGTTGATTACTTAACCAAATGGGCCAAAGCAATGCCTACGCTTGCCGCTGATGGTAAGACAGCTGCTCAATTCATATCCAATCACATCATTGCTAGGTTTGGTGTCCCTCAAGCCATCATTACCAATCATGGTTTCCATTTTTGGCATTATATGGTGGCGGAGTTAACTTCTAAGTTGGGTCTACGTCACGACAGCTCAACGTCGTACTATCCTCAGGCCAATGGCCAAGTTGAAGCCGTGAAAAAAGCTCTTGTCACCATGCTTCAACGTACGATTTGGATCCACAAGTCCAATTGGCATCTCATTTTATTTTCGGCTCTTTCGGTGTACCGAACCTCAGTTAAGAATGCAACTAGATTTACTCCTTTTTAGTTGGTTTATAGTCTGGAAGCTACTCTCCCGATTGAGTGTGAAATACCTTCACTCAAGTTGGTTGTTGAATTACTTCCGAACACTTTGCCAAAATAAGAGCGTCTCCTTTACTTAGAAAGGTTGGATGAAACCCGCTGCTTTGCTACTCTGGTTATCGAAGCACAGAAAAAGCGGGTCAAAGCTCATTATGACGAATCAGTTTCCCCTCATTCTTTCGTTGAAGGAGACCTCATCCTCTTGTATGACCAAGCTCATGATAAGCTGGGGGCAGGAAAATTTCAACCCATGTGGCATGGGCCCTACGTTATTAAACGTGTGTTGCAGAATGGGGCCTATGAGCTCATTGATTATGAAGGTCATCCTCTAGAACAACCCAGAAATGGGTTGTATCTCAAAAAATATTATGCATGAGTCATTCATGAATGATTTGTGTACATAGGTGTTGTTTTCATTTATGTGCATGTTTTGGTTTGGTGTTCTTTGTGAACATTTTTCCTGCTTATTGGGTCTTTCTTATTGTGTAGATGCCTATTACCCCTTATGTCGGTTTCACGGATAATGCTTCTCGCAGTACCAAGAATTTGTCTTTAGTAGCCTACGTAATTTATAATCCTGATGTTGAGTTGATAGATCTGCAAGGTATTTTTCTAGGACGGACTACAAACAATGTCGCTGAGCATAGTTTTGTTCTTGAACTATTAACCGAGGAAATTAACCTCAGCATACGCGCATTTCTTGTAAATCTAGATTCACAACTTGTTGTTCTTCAGCTCAATGGGAATTATTCCGTCAGAAACCCATACATTCTGATATTGTATTTACACGTTCGTTTTCTAGAAATGCATTTTTATTTTATCACATATCAACATATTCCTAGACGAATGAATGCATTAACTGATACAGTGGCTAACATTGTATTAGATAGACATTTGCGTAATCTATAAAATCATCATCATTTGAAAAAGATCCATGTAGGAAAATATATGTATATATATTGAATCTTTGCATTAGTGTGCATCATAAACTCAAAAAATATGTGTGTTTTTGTTACATCCCGAGACACCATGTCTCTCAAAATATGCAGATATAAAACCTAGGTGTCTAATCGGCGTGATGCTCATGTTAGCATGTCACTGCCTGTAAGAGCCGCCTCAGTAAGCAGTGAATGCGGCTTGGCACCCCTACGGTATGTCTCTAGTAGGCACGAGGAACATCATCGAATCGTGCATAGTTCGAGACTCCACGTGTGATTCCCTCTAGGTTGGACATGATCTCCTCCTCCTCACCTCCCTTGCCATGAGGGTCAAAATTGCGAGGGATTCACCTCGCTATCGGAGACATGCATACAGGTCTCTATGGGCCAACATCTGCAAGTGCATAGATTTAACATCAGAACATACATAATAATAAATAAATAAATAAAACATAACACTCATGAAAATTAAAAATGAGTCTTACCCAAATATTCATCCCAATCCTCTCCCTCTGGGAGTGGGAGGTCCAGATCACCAGTAAAATCTGTACTGGAGTAGGACCAGTCCTCCACGGCAATCAACTGTCGGCAGAGCCAATCAAATAAATCTGGTCTCCAGGACATCTGTTGACCACCCCTTACCCTTGGCATCAGAGCTGCCCATTGGGCCATCCGTGGTTCCCTCGCTGGTGGTTTTGGGACTATGAACTCTTGACGTTGAAAAATTGGTAGTTGTTCCAGGAAGAACGATACCAGGATAGACCCATAAACAAACTGCTTCAGTTTGGTCTTCTTGCACTTTGTTAGCTGGTGTTTCATATTTATTGTTACGACCTCTACCCAGTTGTAGATGGTTAGTGTCAAGCAGTCTACAGCAAGAAGCAACTGTGTCTTTGTTGCTTCATATGGCGCTTGCAATCCTGCAGCTCATGTGATGGTATGTAGCACTACATTTAGTGCCAAGTGTGGGATAGTCTGGATATAAAATTTCCCACTTCCTGATCCCTTCCGTGCCCTTGGAAATACCCTGTCAATCACCATGGACATGCTCTACATGCAAGGTCAGGAGCCGGTTAAGATTGGTGCTGCTACCCTCTACGATAATCGTGTTATGAAGTATTCATCAGAAACATCAATCTCGAGTTCCTGATCTCGAAGGATTAACTTTTCTTGATTCTCATCTCATATGCTGATCAAATACTGTAGCAGCTTCGGTTGAGCTCGGAGACATGATGTCAAGAAGAACCTATTCAGTCCACAGTTTCTTAGAGCTTCCATGCATCTCTCATTTTCCATGGCAAGCTCATCCTCTTCACTGTGTTCCCGTTCTTTCCATTTGATTACCATTTTGTCACTTTTTACCTGCAAACATGTTCATATGGATGGTATTAGCTATTTTAGAAACTTCGATTTGTAAGAAAAATAGGTATTTAACTTGCATTTTTTAAACAAAAATGATTTGCGCGGTTAGCGCGACTATTTCTCAAATAGTTGTGCCAATTGGCACGCCCTAGTTCAAAAAAATGGGCGATTGGCACAGGTCCGTGCCCGAAACTCACACCAACTGTCGTGCCCTAAAATTTACATTTCCTCCCCCAGAACTCAAAATTTAGGGTTGCAGGTAGTAAAATAGGACTTAAAATGAAGGGAGAGATATCAACTCTTACCTGGAACTAACAGATTCGAGATTGGTTTTCCGGATCGTCCGCTATCATTGCCGCAAAATCGCAGTGTCAAATGGGTAACTATTGCTCCACGGGAGGTAAAAAGTGAAAAGTAATTATTTTTACCATTTTTGGCATTTTATAACTTTTTACAACCCTAATTAGGTTTAAAGACATATTTTTCAATTATTTTATTATATTATTTTAGAGAAATGGGTTTTACACATGTCTCTTGTACATCGATAGGTTTTCAGGCCATAGTGATGAAGTCACGAGTTATATTTTATAGTTTTTCAAACTCGGTGAAAACACGAAAAAGTGACTACTAGAGTCATCTTTCAGCTCTTTTCTGAATCTCTAAAATTGAAAAGATTGTTGATATTCTTTTCGTTTTGAACTCGTTAAATGGATGCAAAATGATATCTACCCAATATACATTTACCCCTTTTTCGCGCTGGGATAGATTATTTATGAAAAAGGAATACCTTAGCCTATCGTGACTAAGAGGTTCTTTCAGATGTTGTTTTCTATCTTTTCAGATCTGAGAGACTATTTATGAAAAGGGCCATGATGGAGTTTTCTTTTCTGTCTTCTTTTCAAACTCTCTAAACATGAAAAGATGTTGAGTTCTCCCTTTGTCAGACTCGTTAAACCCTGATGACATTGAACTTCATCACCATGACATTACTCGAGTTCCTCCTTCCCAGGGCTCGTAAAATGTGCTATGTTGGATTTTTCTAAAGGAAAAACTTACAACACAAGCATATGTTATCCCCTTCAATCTTGTTTTAAAAAATAATTAGGGTACTCACCAGAAATGGTTGGGGAAAATTGAACCAAGTTTTAAGTTATGTTAGCAGTATGTCGCTCTTAAACATGGCACTTGTCTGCATTCATGTCAGGTTGGGGACATCTCATTTCATCAATTTTGCCTCCATGGGTTTTGGTAATCTCTTTTGATCTCTCATATTCTCTTTTCCACGTCATCATGACCTCAGATCCTTTGATGTCAAATAATGCCAAATCCAGTGTCGTGTCGTTGATATGTTGAAGAGAAGTTTGCCTTTGCATTTTTTCAACCTCCCTTTGATTCTCTATTGGTCTTGATTCACTATTATCATGTTCCTTTGTCTCGTGTCGATGATGTGGGAAACATTATGGCCCTCCTTCGACCAGGTCACTTCCTGTCGACTCCAACACATTATCCAGGAATCTGATCTAGAGACTCCCTTCTGGTACCTAGGGGCTTGCATGCCTCAATGGTAGTTTCTTCGTATTCAACGCAAGGTCCACATCATTAGCCTTTGATCAGGTGATTCTGCGAGTGTTCGATGCCAGAACACTATTCACATTTCGTGGATTGTACTTGTTGTACCTTGAGACCCATTATCATTATCGGTGGTTTCTCTCGTGCCTATTAACAACTTTCATCGTTGGCTGGTAATCAGGTGATTTTCTTTCATGTTCGACTTCACCTCATATATTCGCATGCTTGAATGTGTACTTGTTCGGGTCGAGATGGAGTGCAAGACCCTGTGTTTTATCTGATGAAATCAAGGTTTCGGATTCTTGTGGATTATCATGACTTATTGCATGACTCTTTTTTGGATGGATGCGACCATACCTAAGTCTATTTGTTGATCCTTACTGCTGGATGGCTGCGTCTATACCTCAGATATCAGTTTTTATGAAATAAATTATGGATGGTTGTGCGCATACCACATATTCATGTATCAGAGATATCGATCGTACTTGATCTTGCATTTCTTATTTTTAATTAAATTTGGAGAAAATCTCATGTAGGTGACAACAATAGGATTTGTTGCTACATTGGCTCCATCAATTTCTGATGAGGAGTTAATGCATCCTATATTTGTTGTGAGAGAATTTATGATTTTGTTGCCATTCACAGCTATAAAATGTAAGCCCGTAGAGGCAAGTGAGCATGATGATAAATGTGTTGTGAGGAAGAGCTGAGCAGATGAGAAACTCTGCTATTGTATTTCTGCAGTTGATTAATGAGATTGCCGATGCCCTGTTAGGTGGACGTAGCCCAGATTGGTTGGGTGAACCACGTTAAAAATCTGTTGTCTTTATGTATGTTTCTGCTGTGTGTGTATTATTTGATTTTATATTTCCGCTGCTGAACTCTAACAATTGGTATCAGAGGGTTGAGTGATTCATGTCTGCGTTAAATAAGTTTTTTGGTTCTGTGTTTTTTCTTTAAATGGCCAGAGCCATGAGCGCAGTTTGAAGGTGCTGCAACATTCGTGAATCTGATCCGTGTGATTGTGGGAATGCGCTGGGGGCTGCCAAGCTGTCGAGCTGTGATGCTCAAAGCCGAATTTGGAGAGTAATCGCGGCCGGACATAGCCTGTGTGAGCCGCTGCCTGCTTGCGTTGAATATCTCTTGCATGAAGTTGCAGAATGCCGCTGTGTGAAGCCGCCGCTTGTTCATATAATACTGTGGATTGTTGAAATGGTTGAACGCTGGTCGATATGCTGCTGCCAGCGTGTCCACGGATGCGTTGAAAAGTGTTGAACACTGCGTTGAGTGGTGAATTAAAATTATAAAATCGATTGAAGGTTTGTTCAACTGCAAATGCCATGAGTCGAGTTTAAGCCACCGTTTTTTTTAAGTTGTTTAAAGGTCAATTTGTTATGAATCGATTTATGTTTTGTATTTGTTGATATATCGATTTGACTATGGTGGTGGTTTAAGAATCGATTTGTTTTGAGTGGTAGTAAAAAATAAAAAATCGATTTGTATGGTGGTGGTTTAAAAATCGATTTGACTATTTTGGTAGTTATTAAATACCAATTCCAATTGCATATGGTATGGAGTTTACAAGGTGGCATTTTTTTTTTTTATTATTAATTTGAGAGGTGTATTATATGCCTTTAAATCGATTTGAAGGGTTTTTAAATAAATCGATTTATTGAAATGCCTTTGTATTTATTTTGCATATGTATTTAAATCAAAGGATTGTAATCTGATTTAAGGCAATGGCATTTTCTTTTTAAATCGATTTGTAATATTAATTTCATTTGCATATGGTATTAAGAGGAAAGGCATTCTATAAGGTGAAGGGCATTATTTTATTTTTTTTAATAGAACTTCATTTATTAAAAGTTGCAATTGGAGATTGTTTTTGTGATTCAACATGGCAAAAACACAAAGTGCCCGATTTGAGATCGAGAAGTTCAATGGCAAAAACAACTTCGAGATCTAGAAAGTGAAGATGTATGATCTACTTGTGCAACAAGGTGTGGCGAAGGCGTTGTTGGGAAAATCCAAACAACCTTACACCATGACAGATGATGAATGGAGTGACTTGGATGAAAGAGCACTGAGCGGCATTCGACTATGTTTGGCGGATGATGTTTTGTTTAACATCGTGTCAAAGAAAACTGCTGCTGGTTTGTGGACAAAGATTGAAAAGTTGTACATGACAAAATCCTTAACCAATAGGATTCTTCTGAAGCGACAGTTGTATAGCTTGCGCATGAAGGAAGGTACGATGATAACTGATCATCTGAATACCTTTAATACTCTCCTGGTGCAGTTAGAAAGTATAGAAGTAAAATTTGAATCAGAAGATAAAGTTGTAACTTTATTATGCTCGTTGCCCAAGTCATGGGATCATTTTGTTACTTCTATAAGTCTTAGCTCATCAGAAACCCTTGAATTTGATGATGTTGTTGGAGCTTTGTTGTCCGAAGAAACAAGGAAGAGGTCAAATTCAGAAACCTCTACATCAGAAGCAATGATGGTCAGAGGTCGTTCTAAAGAAAGACGCTTCAGTAAGCACAACAACTCGCATTCAAAATCGAAAGAGAAGAAGAGTAAGGTAAAGTGTTGGTTTTGTGGCAAATCAGGACATTTGAAGAAGGACTGTTGGAAGAGACAACAAACATCCAAAGGAGACTCTTCGACAAAGAAGAAAGAAGCAAACACGACAGATACAGGTTCGGCATCGATTTCAAGTATGAGTGATGAAGTGTTATCAGTTAGTTTGTCTAATCATGATCAACATTGGCTGTTAGATTCTGGTGCGTCAAATCACATGTGCATTCATAGAGAGTGGTTTAAAACTTATAAATCAATCAATGATGGAGTTGTTTACATGGGAAATGATGCCTCATGTAATATTGTGGGAATTGGAAGCATCCAGATTAAAATGTTTGATGGGACAAATAAAATTCTAACTGATGTAAGACACATACCTGAACTAAGAAAAAACCTCATTTCACTAGGAGTACTAGACACTAATGGATATAAAACCTTTATTCAAGGTGGAGTAATGAAAGTTTATAAAGGAATTTTACTAGTAATGAAAGCAAAGAAGGTTGGAAATATTTTCCAGTTAGAAGGAAGAACAGAGTTGTTAATGCAATACAACCACTTTGTAACACTTATTTCATCCATTTTTACTCTTCTCTATTATATCATTTGTTATAATTTATCATTTAAATCCATTTTATAAATGATTTATTGTTATTGAAAGATGGATGTAAATCTATTTTCTTGTTGATCAATTGGTTGGAAGAAATCCAATATTGTTATGGGAAGATTGTATTTACTATTCAATTTCTCCTCCTTCTGATTATAAAAGGAGAAGCACGTATTGTGTAGGGGGAGGATTAAGAAGGATACGTTTCATGTAATTTCTGTAAAACATCAGCTTTGATTATTAAGTTTCGTTGAAGACTGGTTCAATGTATTTTTGACCGATGCATTAATGAAAGTTTGGTGATTATTTCGTCCCTGCTACTGGATTAACTTCAAGCGGTGTTTCCTTGGAGGCTAAGGGCCCGGCCCCGAAGGACACTTGCTTCTGTACCATTACGGCTTTACTTCTGTGTGGTTTGTTTATTATTGTTATTTGATAATTTGATATGCTTTACAAGTTCATATTATATGCTCTGTTCAAGTTCGAATCATTGGGGTTTCTACAGCTAGAATTGTGTGTTAACTCCGCATCAAGTTATTAATCCTTTCAAGAGTTCATTACATGTTCTTACTATTTTGTTACGGAGCTGTTATGCTGAACATTCGTGTTTTACATTTGTTGAGGCAGTGTTCTTTATAATCGTTGGATTCAGTAACAATAGCGTTCTATTGAAAAGCACAATTGTATTTTCTGTTGATTGTTATTCTAATGTATTGTGTGCGTTTACGATTATCGAGTATTGTTACATAATTCATTAATTGTTATTCTTTGTTCATTAATTACGATTTGTGTGAATTCTTAGATTAAAGTGAAAGAGTATTTGATTGCAAAGTACATTTGAGTTCATGGATTAAGTTTGGTTACGACTCGCGAGACTTGTTTGTTCGTTTGTTGTTCCATTTTAGATTTGTTGTTCAATTCTTTGACTGTGCAACTCTATTTACTGCGCATTTGTTGTTTGGTGTGAGAGACCGATCTAAAAATTTGTAGTGAGCTTTGGCGATCCAGCACATTTAGCTCCCAGGACCAGTAGTCTATGCTCATATTTCCTTTACATCGAGTTTGCAAAGGGATGAGTTATTATTCTTGGACCCTTGACTGATACATTGTTTATTTTTCCGAATTCATGATTTAAGTCTTAAAGTGCTTTGTTGTAATTAGATTTTATTTCCAGCTTTCATTTACTTTTGGATTTTAAGCACTATACTGCAAAACATTACTCTTGAGTAAATAGCCGCCTCAGACTGAGTACACTCTTGAAACAAAAAGTCGTCCCTGGGTTGACAATTAATGTGAGGTAATTAGGAGTTACAAAGACACCTTTTTATCGCTCCACATTTGGGCGCCGTTGCCATCGAACCGAGGGTCACCGCGTGACGAGCGGGAATACTCACCACTATACTACAATGAGGGGAGGAATTGCTACGCATGATGGATGTTTTCTATTTTCTTTCTCATTTAAGGCACACAATTTCAGTGTAGAAATTGATTTCCATAATATTTTTAAAACCATGAACTCAATTCTTGTGATTTCTGGAAAACACAGACGTATCATTAATACAAACCCAGATAATTTCAAGATAAATTGGTTCATAAAATTTCGGAAATCATGTACTCTCACCTACAGCCATTTTGTTTATATCTCATGATCCGTGCATCAAAATGATCTGATTTTTGGATCATGGAGACATTTCATATATTATAAACTTACTTGCAACATTTCAACAAAATCTGGTTTGTAGTTTTGAAAAAATGGTTAATGAAGTTTGTTGTTATCTATATCATATTTTGCTGCAACTTCATACATATAGTTGAATGTCAATGTAAAAATTGTTATGCCTTCATCAAGATTGCTAAAATTGAATATTCATTAATTAATGAAGCATTCATTTGTTCTCAAATTTTTATTGCTTGGTTAACACATGGGTTTTTGTCTTTGGGTTGCATGAGGACATGCAATATATTCAGGTTTTCGTTGCATGAGGACATGCAACATATTGAGTGTAGGGGTATGTTGGGCCGTTAATATGCCATTATTATTATCACTTGTGAATGCTTATTCCACCCATTTCTACCATTCTTCATCACGTCATTTATTATAATTTATTATTTAAATCTATTTTATAAATGATTTATGCTCTTATGGATGAATATTATTTATCTTCCTTTATTTCTAATAAATTGATGATTATGAATTATTTTATCAATGATAGTTTCAATAAGTTGGTTATAACATTATTCACCATTTTTAGCCTCCAAGGTAATTTCCAGATTGAAGATTTGATCATTAAAAGTGCCAACTCAGAAATGCGCTGGAATAAGGAGTGACAGTTTTGCGGTTGAGATTATGAGAAAATGAAGACGAATCTGGAAAATCCGGAACATGGGTTTTGTTCACAACGGACCCAATTAACTTTTACAAAGAACGGTTTGCCCAAATTCGGCCTGTGTTGATAGATTCGCAGAGTTCTTTGAGCACGATTTTCTCAGATCTGTGGTTGCGGCCGTCCTCCAAATCTCAGCTAAAAAGCCAAATTCGACTTGCTGTTATTGAAAGATGGATGTAAATCTATTTTCTTGTTGATCAAATGGTTGGAAACAATCTAATTTTGTAATGGAAATCATGTTGTACTCATCTTTATTGTAACCGCTCTCTGATCTCTCTTTATTTAAATCAGAACAGAGATCAGAGAGAGGAAGGATTTGAAGGATACGTTTCATGTAATTTCTGTAAAACATCAGCTTTGATTATTAAGTTTCGTTGAAGACTGGTTCAATGTATTTTTGACCGATGCATTAATGAAAGTTTGGTGATTATTTCGTCGCTGCTACTGGATTAACTTCAAGCGGTGTATCCTTGGAGGCTAAGGGCCGACAGGGACACTAAGCACGTACCATTACGGCTTTACTTCTGTGTGGTTTGTTTATTATTGTTATTTGATAATTTGATATGCTTTACAAGTTCATATTATATGCTCTGTTCAAGTTCGAATCATTGGGGTTTCTACAGCTAGAATCGTGTGTTAACTCCGCATCAAGTTATTAATCCTTTCAGGAGTTCATTACATGTTCTTACTGTTTTGTTACGGAGCTGTTATGCTGAACATTCGTGTTTTACATTTGTTGAGGCAGTGTTCTTTATAATCGTTGGATTCAGTAACAATAGCGTTTTATTGAAAAGCACAATTGTATTTTCTGTTGATTGTTATTCTAATGTATTGTGTGCGTTTCTGATTTATCAGTATTGTTCTATAATTCATTAATTGTTATTGCTGTTCCATTAGTACGATTTGTGTGAATTGCCGTTAAAGTGAAAGAGTGTTATTTGATTGCAAAGAATGCATTTGAGTTCATGGATTAAGTTTGGTTACGACTCGCGAGACTTAGCTGTTCGTTTGTTGTTCCATTTTAGATTTGTTGTTCAAATTCTTTATTTGTTGTTCTATTTACTCGCATTTGTTGTTTTGGTGTGAGAGACGATCTAAGGCTGTAGTGAGCTTTGGCAGTCACCGTTTAGCTCCCAGACCCGTGGTCTATGCTCTAATTTCCTTTACATCGGTTTCCAAAGGGATGGGCTATTGTTGTCAAACCCTTGACTGATACATTGCTTATTTTTCCGAATGCATGATTTAAAGTCTTAAAGTGTTTTGATGTAAGTAGATTTTATTTCCAGATTTCATTTACTTTTGGATTTTAAGCACTATACTGCAAAACATTACTCTTGAGTAAATAGCCGCCTCAGACTGAGTAAACTCTTGGAATAAAAAGTCGTCCCTGGGTTGACAATTAATGTGAGGTAATTAGGAGTTACAAAGACACCTTTTTATCGCTCCACATTTTGGTGCCGTTGCCGGGGATCGAACCCGGGTCACCCGCGTGACAGGCGGGAATACTTACCACTATACTACTACGCATGATGGATGTTTTCAATTTTCTTTCTCATTTAAGGCATACAATTTCATTTTTACACAATGTAGAAATTGATTTCCATAATATTTTTAAAAAACCATGAACTCAATTCTTGTGATTTTTGGAAAACACAGACGTATCATTAATACAAACCCAGACAATTTCAAGATAAATTGGTTCATAACATTTCAGAAATCATGCACTCTCAGCTACAGTCATTTTGTTTATATCTCATGATCCATGCATCAAAACAGTCTGATTTTTGGATCATAAAGGCATTCATATATTATAAATCTACTTGCCAAATTTCAACAAAAGCTGGTTTGTAGTTTTTGAGAAAATGGTTAATGAAGTTTTCTGTTATCTATATCATATTTTGCTGCAACTTCATACATATAGTTGAATGTCAATGTAAAAATTGTTATGCCTTCATTAAGATTGCTAAAATTGAATATTCATTAATTAAGGAAGCATTCATTTGTTCTCAAATTTTTATTGCTTGGTTAACACATGGGTTTTGTCTTGGGGTTGCATGAAGATATGCAATATATTCAGGTTTTCGTTGCATGAGGACATGCAACATATTGAGTGTAGGGGTGTGTTGGGCCGTGAATACAACCACTTTGTAACACTTATTTCATCCATTCTTACCATTCTCTATTATATCATTTGTTATCATTTATCATTTAAATCCATTTTATAAATGATTTATGCTCTTATGGATGAAAATTATTTATCTTCCTTTATTTCTAATAAATTGATGATTATGAATTATTTTATCGATGATAGTTTTAATAAGTTGGTTATAACATTATTCACCATTTTTAGCCTCCAAGATAATTTCCAGATTGAAGATTTGATCATTAAAAGTGCGGCTTCGAGAAATGCGGCTGAATAAGGAGCAACTTGATTTGCGGTTGAGATTCTGAGCAAATGAAGACGAATCTGGAAAATCCGGAACATAGGTTTGTCGAGAGCAGACCCAATTAACTTTAGCAAAGAACGGTTTGCCCAAATTCGGCCTGTGTTGAGAGATTCACAGAGTTCTTTAAGCACGATTTTCTCAGTTCTGTTGTTGCGGCCGTCCTCCAAATCTCAGCTAAAAAGCCAAATTCGACTTGTTGTTATTGAAAGATGGATGTAAATCTATTTTCTTGTTGATCAATTGGTTGGAAGAAATCCAATATTGTTATGGGAAGATTGTATTTACTATTCAATTTATCCTCCTTCTGATTATAAAAGGAGAAGCACGTATTGTGTAGAGAGAGGATTTGGAGATAGAGGATACGTTTTATGTAATTTCTGTAAAACATCAGATTTGGTTATTAAGTTTCGTTGAAGACTGGTTCGATGTATTTTTGATCAATGCATTAATGAAAGCTTGGTGATTATTCCATCTTTGCGTCTGCGTTAACTTAAAGCGGTGTATCCTTGGAGGCTAAGGGCCCGGCCCCGAAGGACACTTGCTTCTGTACCATTACAGCTTCACTTCTGTGTGGTTTGTTTATTATTGTTATTTGATAAATTGATATGCTTTACAAGTTCATATTATATGCTCTTTTCAAGTTTGAATCATTGAGGTTTCTACAGATAGAATTGTATGTTGACTCTGCATCAAGTTATTTATCCTTTAGAAGTTCATTGTGTTCTTCTTTTGTTTTGTTACGGAGAGTACATTATGCGAACATTAGAGTGTTTTACATTTGTTGAGCGGTGTTCTTTATAATCGTTGGATTCAGTAACAATAGCGTTCTATTGAAAAGCACAATTGTATTTTCTGTTGATTGTTATTCTAATGTATTGTGTGCGTTTCTGATTTATCAGTACTGTTCTATAATTCATTAATTGTTATTGCTGTTCCATTAGTACGATTTGTGTGAATTGCCGTTAAAGTGAAAGAATGTTATTTGATTGCAAAGAATGCATTTGAGTTCATGGATTAAGTTTGGTTACGACTCGCGAGACTTAGTTGTTCGTTTGTTGTTCCATTTTAGATTTGTTGTTCAATTCTTTATTTGCTGTTCTATTTACTCGCATTTGTTGTTTTGGTGTGAGAGACGATCTAAGGCTGTAGTGAGCTTTGGCAGTCACTGTTTAGCTCCCAGACCCGTGGTCTATGCTCTAATTTCCTTTACATCGGTTTCCAAAGGGATGGGCTATTGTTGTCAAACCCTTGACTGATACATTGCTTATTTTTCCGAATGCATGATTTAAGTCTTAAAGTGCTTTCTGTAAGTAGATTTTATTTCCAGCTTTCATTTACTTTTGGATTTTGAGCACTATACTGCAAAACATTACTCTTGAATAAATAGCCGCCTCAGACTGAGTACACTCTTGAAACAAAAAGTCGTCCCTGGGTTGATAATTAATGTGAAGGTAATTAGGAGTTAAAAAGACCCTTTTTATCGCTCCACATTTGTGCTTGAGATGCTGGGGATCGAACCGGGTCACCCGCGTGCGGCGGGAATACTCACCCGCATACTACAACGAGGGGAGGAATTGCTATGCATGATGGATGTTTTCTATTTTCTTTCTCATTTAAGGCATACAATTTCATTTTTACACAATGCAGAAATTGATTTCCATAATATTTTTAAAAAACCATGAACTCAATTCTTGTGATTTCTGGAAAACACAAACGTATCATTAATACAAACCCAGATAATTTCAAGATAAATTGGTTCATAAAATTTCGGAAATCATGCACTCTCACCTACAGCCATTTTGTTTATATCTCATGATCCGTGCATCAAAACGATCTGATTTTTGGATCATAAAGGCATTCATATATTATAAATCTACTTGCCAAATTTCAACAAAAGCTGGTTTGTAGTTTTTGAGAAAATGGTTAATGAAGTTTGTTGTTATCTATATCATATTTTGTTGCAACTTCATACATATAGTTGAATGTCAATATAAAAATTGTTATGCCTTCATTAAGATTGCTAAAATTGAATATTCATTAATTAAGGAAGCATTCATTTGTTCTCAAATTTTTATTGCTTGGTTAACACATGGGTTTTGTCTTGGGGTTGCATGAAGACATGCAATATATTCAGGTTTTCGTTGCATGAGGACATGCAACATATTGAGTGTGGGGGTGTGTTGGGCCGTGGATACAACCACTTTGTAACACTTATTTCATCCATTTTTACTCTTCTCTATTATATCATTTGTTATAATTTATCATTTAAATCCATTTTATAAATGATTTATGCTCTTATGGATGAAAATTATTTATCTTCCTTTATTTCTAATAAATTGATGATTATGAATTATTTTATCAATGATAGTTTTAATAAGTTGGTTATAACATTATTCACCATTTTTAGCCTCCAAGATAATTTCAGATTGAAGATTTGATCATTAAAAGTGCCAGCTCAGAAACGCGCTGGAATAAGGAGTGACAGTTTTGCGGTTGAGATTCTGAGCAAATGAAGACGAATCTGGAAAATCCGGAACATGGGTTTTGTCCAGAACGGACCCAATTAACTTTAACAAAGAACGGTTTGCCCAAATTCGGCCTGTGTTGAGAGATTCACAGAGTTCTTTAAGCACGATTTTCTCAGTTCTGTTGTTGCGGCCGTCCTCCAAATCTCAGCTGAAAAGCCAAATTCGACTTGCTGTTATTGAAAGATGGATGTAAATCTATTTTCTTGTTGATCAATTGGTTGGAAGAAATCCAATATTGTTATGGGAAGATTGTATTTACTATTCAATTTCTCCTCCTTCTGATTATAAAAGGAGAAACACGTATTGTGTAGGAGGAGGATTTGGAGATAGAGAATACACTTTTATGTAATTTCTGTAAGACATCAATTTTGATTATTAAGTTTCGTTGAGAACTGGTTCAATGTATTTTTGACCGATGTATTAATAAAAGCTTGGTGATTATTTCATCTCTGCGTCTGGATTAACTTCAAGCGGTGTATCCTTGGAGGCTAAGGGCCCGGCCCCGAAGGACACTCGCTTCTGTACCATTACGGCTTGATTTCTGTGTGGTTTGTTTATTATTTTTATTTGATAATTTGATATGCTTTACAAGTTCATATTATATGCTCTGTTCAAGTTCGAATCATTGGGGTTTCTACAGCTAGAATCGTGTGTTAACTCCGCATCAAGTTATTAATCCTTTCAAGAGTTCATTACATGTTCTTACTGTTTTGTTACGGAGCTGTTATGCTGAACATTCATGTTTTACATTTGTTGAGGCAGTGTTCTTTATAATCGTTGGATTCAGTAACAATAGCGTTCTATTGAAAAGCACAATTGTATTTTCTGTTGATTGTTATTCTAATGTATTGTGTGCGTTTCTGATTTATCAGTACTGTTCTATAATTCATTAATTGTTATTGATGTTCCATTAGTACGATTTGTGTGAATTGCCGTTAAAGTGAAAGAGTGTTATTTGATTGCAAAGAATGCATTTGAGTTCATGGATTAAGTTTGGTTACGACTCGCGAGACTTAGCTGTTCGTTTGTTGTTCCATTTTAGATTTGTTGTTCAATTCTTTATTTGCTGCTCTATTTACTCGCATTTGTTGTTTTGGTGTGAGAGACGATCTAAGGCTGTAGTGAGATTTGGCAGTCACTGTTTAGCTCCCAGACCCGTGGTCTATGCTCTAATTTCCTTTACATCAGTTTCCAAAGGGATGGGCTATTGTTGTCAAACCCTTGACTGATACATTGTTTATTTTTCCGAATGCATGATTTAAGTCTTAAAGTGCTTTGTTGTAATTAGATTTTATTTCCAGCTTTCATTTACTTTTGGATTTTGAGCACTATACTGCAAAAC
>JAXQQM020059150.1:0-42440 GCA_034641835.2 Pinus albicaulis | reverse complement strand
CAATAGTGAACATATACAACTTTGCTTATTAATTGTCACACAACATGTTATGGATAGTCTAAAAAATTCACAAAATAACCTAGGAATTCTGGCAAGATTATGAAAAATTCCAACAAAAAATTTTGAATCTAGATTAAGAGTGTCAAACTGCCCCAACTATTTTTTATAATACTAAATCCATTTCCACCATCAAAAAAACTATTAAAACACTCCAACTACCTGATTTTTTTAATATTTTTTATTAAATTCCAACCAAAAAACACTGCTGTAAAGTATGCAAGTACAATTCCCCTCAAACACCCTTACAAGTACACACCCATTAAACATGAAGTATGTACCATTACCCTTACAAACTCTTACAGGTACCCACCCATTAAAGATAATGTAAAGTATATTTGAAGTACTATTATCCTCACAAGATTCTCTCCCAGGTTGAGTTGATCGTTGTCGAAAGACTTTTGGTACCATTCATGAACACGTTCCCTTCGTTTTCTCCAGGGCATAGAGTCTTCTGGATGTTTCTGCTTCGATCTCCACGTTTCATTTTCCTTCCTACACTGTACACCCGCATACACCAACCATACAGTTTAATGTCAATACGCTCGGAGGGGTCCATAAACTGTACCTTTCAGTGTATAAATACACACTTTGGGCAATTTTTTTCTATAAAATCTAGAATGAGGACACTTTTCCTGCGTATTTCCCCTTCTGGTATTGTTGAAACTTGATAATACAATGGAGAGGCGAAGGAATTGGTCTGCACGATTGTGCTTCCTGGTTATATTTGGTAGTTGCTTAACACCCAGTTTTGCACTCCCGGTATCATTTTCGGATGAATTTACAGTGACCTCGGCAGTTGACCATGTGAAGACAATGGCGGACAATAACACAATTGAGCTCATCTTGGATCAAAATTCAGGTGGGTATTGCCCTAACTAACTCTGCTAATGTTATAGTTCATGGCAAGTTTCCTAGTGGAAGACTTCAAGAAAATACCCTACTGCAAGAACTTACTTGTAATTTTCATTTGGTTAAGCAGGGGCAGGATTTGCATCAAAATACCAGTACATGTTTGGGCTTGTGAGCATGGAGATAAAACTAGTGCCAGGTGATTCGGCGGGGACAGTCACTGCATTTTATGTATGTATGCACGGTTTGAAAATTTTGGATGTCAAATTTGGGTTGTGTAGTTTGCTATGAATTTCCAAATTTCAAATGAAAATTTCAAAATCTGCTATTAGATTTCGATATTAATATAATCTCAAAATCTGTTATTAGATTTCGATATAATCTCAAAATCTGCTATTAAAACAAAATATTTTTAAATTTATCAATCATAATACTAATTACTAAATTTTGATATATTCTCGAAATCTGCAATCAACATAAATTACATCTTCAATTTTTTTATAAAAAAAAATGATAGTACGTGATTATTGAATTTTAGGGTTTACTTTTAAATATATATGCAGATGAGCTCAGATGGGAACGAGCGAGATGAGTTGGATTTCGAGTTTCTGGGGAACAGATCAGGCCAGCCCTATACAGTCCAAACAAATATTTACGCTTTAGGGAAGGGTGACAGAGAGCAGAGGGTGAACCTCTGGTTCGACCCTTCGCTGGAATTTCACAAATATTCCATCTTCTGGAACCATTACCATATTCTGTGAGTATTGATCTCTATTTCAATTCTTCGGCGTTCTGAAACGATTAATTTTTTTTATTGAATTGCCATGCATTTTTATTTTTTGAGAACTGTGATTCATCTAAGCATAGGATAATGCAGATTTTCTGTGGACGATATCCCCATTAGGGTTTACAAGAATAATGAAGCCAAAGGCATACCATTCCCGGGGAGTCAAAGCATGGGGATCTTCTCTTCTCTATGGGATGCAGATAGCTGGGCCACGAGGGGTGGGCTGGAGAAGATAGACTGGAGCAAGGCCCCATTCGTGGCCTCTTACAGGGATTTCGAGATCGATTCCTGCCAGTCCCCGAGCAACACTAGTTGCGCGTCTGATACCAATAATTGGTGGGAAGGGTTGAGTTACAGAAATCTCAGCTCAAATCAAGCGAGGTTGTACAAATGGGTGAGAGCGAATTATATGATTTATGATTATTGTACAGACAGGTCCAGGTATCCAGTGCCACCAATAGAGTGCACTTCTGGAATCTGATCAAACCCTTTTAGCCCCATTAATTGTCATTATTGTGGCTTTGAAGATCACAGAAGTTAGGAATCTGACTGAAAATTTTGAGGTGAAATTTTGATTTTCGTTATTTAAACTGGTTTATCGATGATATATATATGAATTCAGCAATTTGGAAAAATCCTAAAACATTTAGATTGTACAAGAATTACCCATCAAACTTATAATTTCAATAAATAAATAAAATTATAAAAAAATCCATTACCAAAAAAACCTCAAAAAATCACAACTAGAAACCACTCGAACAAAAAGACAATACAAATATATTTAGATAAAAAAATGGCTACTGCAAAAAGAAATCTAGGAATCCATTAAGCAAGCAGTCAATCATCGATTCTTTGTAGGCAACAACCTTGTTGGGCTCAGGTATGTAAAAACCCTAAGGTTGATCCAGAGAATCCATCTCACACATCTACAGTCAATGTTAGGGCAACCAAAATGTACGGATCCCACACCGAATTGATCCAAATAGAATCTTTGAATAATTAAACAAATACAAATATAACCCTATGTTATATGAATGGTGTTATAATCGTTTCTGATGAATTTATAAATGTTATCATGTTGTGCATTTTTGTAATTTCAAATTTATTATCTCTAGTAGCGAAACATTAATTTTATGATGGTCCAAGAATTTCAGGTATCCAATTTAGGGTTATATAGATTTACATATTTTAATGGTATGAGAATTGGAAAGAAATATAAATTTGAATTTTGAACATAATTGTTTTATTTTTTAAATTATATTTTATTTATTTATAATTATTATTAATTTTATTTTCATCACTTTATATAATAATCTAAAATAATATTGAAATATAAATTTATCAATTTATTATTTAAAAATTAAGTTTATAATTAAAAAAATGATTAGAAACTATATTTCTTTGAAATTATATTCTTTATAAAAGTGCCTTTAGAAATTGTTATAATTGGTATAATGATGTCACACGTTGTTATGTTATAATAATGTTAGGCATTACATATATTTTAAATTTTCTTCAGACTTTTGGAAAATATAAAATTCACTTTGAAATGATGTCCTCATAAAGTGTTTTACTTTGACTGTTATTATAATGAAACAATATATCAATTAATTATTAGAGGGGACTTTAATTTTTCATAATGGGAAACACATAAATCCAATTCAATTTGATTTGTTGTGGATGTAAAGCATTTTGTATCAATTGTGGGCACCCTGTCAGACTTTTCACGTGCATCCCAGTGACACCCTGGTTGACATTGGATTTCTTTTTAGCAAATATTCAAAATCTATTTATATTTATTAATGAAATTTATGTTTATTAAAATTTGAGGGTTGATAAATTAATTGAGATTATATTTTATAATTATTGAATTTTTTATTTTTTTGGTTATGTAATGTTAATTGTGAGATGATCATTGTTTTTAACATGTGGATTGAGTAACTGTTATATAATTTTAAGTTATCAAAATTATTTGGAGTTGTATCTCACTTGTCATTAACTTTTGGTTTAATTTTTGTTGTTCATAGTTTGAAATAGATGACCTTTCACAACGAAGTGTCTTAACAAAACATTCTATCACAATTTATTCTATAGTCTGTGGGCATTGAAATTACTTTTTTATATTAAAATAAAAATAAAAATTATATTTTAATTGGATTTTAAAAAATTATTGAACTTTTATTTTATAAATGAAAGTTGGAATGTTTACTATGTGCTTGAAAACAATTGTAACTTAGATATTTAGATTTGGAATTAAAAAACTCCTCTTTGAGACTCTCATCACTATTATTATTTTATATGGATGTGAGGTTTGGGGTTGTAGTATATCCAAAGACAAATACTTTATAACTTACAACCTCAATATTAAAGGAAATACTCTCTACCCTATCCTCATGATTGAAGGAATTATTTCCCACATTAAAAACATGGTTATGACTAGGTACCTTATGTGACCCGGATTGGATCAATATATTATTTTTTGCCCATTTTGATTCTTTTAGAGTGGAAAATTTAAAGGAATCAATGTGTAAGGTCATATTTTCCAATGGTTTAGTTTGAAATATTTTGGGTGAAAAGCTTCAATATCCATTTTGAGGGCTTAAATGACCAACTCTAGTGTTCTAGACCTTAGTATGGACCTAGATTCCATAATTTACACATTGATGTCTTTCCAATGATGCAAGAATCGCCACAATCGAAGCTTGTATTAGAAATTTATGCCTCTCATAAGTTGTCTTATTGAAATTGACCACTATAATTCGCAAGGATGCCATGTCAGGGGCTAGCCACATGGGAAATATGAAGAAAACTCTAGAAGAGTCAAGTTGTAATTCATATTGAGGGTTGAATAGGTCAAATTTAACTCCTAGTTGTAGTATAATTGATTCACTAGGAGGAAAATCATTTACATTATATTGGAGTGATTTTTGTTCCATGGATGAGAAAAGTAGCTAAGAGTGGATAAAGAGATGAAAACAAAGAGGTTTTGTGTGTAGCCTATGGGGAACAAGTATCACTTCTTTGTACATATATTCATTTTGTTTAGAGAAATAAAGATCACAGTAGCCTCACCTTCTAGACGGGTTTTCTCCAGAAAGGGCATCTTGGCACATATCTTGTGTTATTATGGTTGTGATTGATTGTATTCCTTTTTTTTCTCTATTTTTCATATTTTCTATATTGTGTGCATTAAAAAAATAACTTAATAAATCCATAAGTCTAAGGAAAATAACTCTCTTGGTATATATTTTTGTATTTTAAGTATAAGTTTAGCAAATTTATTATGACCAATTGTTCAGTGGAATGTCCATGGAAGTTTAGAAATCATATTGGTTTCACAACATGTTTCTTTGGGTATATGGTGGGGATTTGTAAGGGATAAAGATAATTAAGCCAAAAATCATAAAACCCCAACCATGGACGACAAATCTATTAATAACCCTCAAGATTCTATAGAAGATGGAGGTCCTAATTCAAAGGTCAGATTAGAGGGGACATCAGGGGATCGGGAAGGACTCTAGAGATAGAGTCTAAGAAATAACTTGGAACAAATTAATCCCATTCGAATGTTGTGAACCATACTTAGTCCCTATTTAAGATGTAAGTGAAGGTTGACATCAAACCATATCAAGGTTTGTTTGATGCTTTGAAGTTAAATCATTGATTGTAGCAGTTAGAAGTTTATCTTAATGTTCATCATATAGAGGAAAAACACAAAATTTCATTTGCTCATATGAAATTAGAGGACCATGCTCTAGCATGGTGGGAATTCCACACAAAAACCCTAAAGTTGAAGGGAGATCATCTAATGAATAAGTGGGAGCATTCTACAACTCTCATTAAGTCACAATTTTGGGTAGAAATGACATCTTCCAAGAAAGGCTAAATGGAACTCAAAGGAGAAGGTAAAACAAACAAAAAAATCACCTCATTTAATAAAATATTTTGGGGACCAAAATCTCAGAAAATGGAAAGGTATGATTCAAATTGGATCAATATATTATTTGTCATCCATTTCTATACTTTTAGAGTGGAAAATTTGTAGGAATTTGCTTGTGGGGTCATTTTTACTAGTGGTCCTAGTTTGGAAAGTTTTAGGTGAAAAAATTCAAGATCCATTTTGAGGCATTGAATGACCACTTTTTATGGTCTTAAGTTTTCCATGGACCTATATTTCCATAATCTACACAATGATACATTTTCAACAATGCATGAATCACCTCAATCAAAGCTCGTATGACAAGGTTATGCATCCTGGAAGTTGACCTATTCAAATTGCCTACCATAATTTGAGAGGATTCCACATTGAGATGGGCCTCCAAATTAGGTAATTTATAGGGTCCGCCAATCTACTCCTAAACACATAAAATGGTGTTCGAACCCACATTTTGCAGTTAATGGTACATTTTCCTAACTTAATAAGATCCTAGAGGATTTTATTTGGCTTTCATACATTATGTGGCTTAACATGTTTATTTTGTAGGATTCACAAAGACTTTTAAGAGTAGATTCTCAAGAATCCTCCTCCTATCCCTGCAATTTGGATTTGGGCCAAGATCCCAGTTTTTTAGGATTTTTAGAGGGAAATATAGCCTTCCTCTCAAGGAGGCTACTCTCCACTTGATGCATAAATAAGAGGCCTGAATTGGCCCTAGGGGGCATAGAAGAATAACAAGTAAATAAGAAAGGTTAGGCTTTGGAGCAACAAAACCGTAGGCTTGTTCACTTAATTGTAAATACACAAGAGGTATTCGTAATAATAATTTATTATATATAAAATGTATAAGTGATGATAAAATGTTACAATGAGGCCCTACTTATATACCTAGGTAGGTGGTCTTTCATGACTGGGCATGCCTTTTAGACATGCCCTTTCACTAATTTAATGACTACTTACATAATCCTTATTTGACTATTAATAATTATATTTATTCTATTTGTTATGAATTATATTCATAACATTGCCCCTTCCTTCAAAAGCTTTGTCCTCAAAGCTATATTCACTAATAATTCTTTCTTCTTGTGCTTTTCTTCACTTTGCTCGTTTTTTTTTTTTTTTTTTTTTTAATATGACATCCCTGCTACTTCATCATATATAAGTTTTGTGGTTGATATTGTCTCGAATTTAGGGTTATCAATTTTTTTTTTAATAAATTATTATTTTTTATTAAATTTATATATTTTTTAATTTATTTATTATATAATTATTATATAAATTATAAATTATAAATTTATAACATATATATATATATATATATGTGTGTGTGTGTGTGTGTGTGTGTGTGTGTGTGTGTGTTATATAACGTATAATTATAGTTGTAATTATGAATCAACAATCTCGGGCGTCCGTTCCACCTGTTTGATACACCGTTTAGTAACCACACAAATTTGTAACCCTTTCTGAAATTTTGACCGGCTGCTGATTTTTTTTATTGACAAGACCCGTAGCATCACCATGATCCGTAGCAACACTGAGTCATGACACCTAGCAATGACGAGTCTGAATGATACCACCGTTGTCTATTGTGCCATGATTTGTGCAACAGAAAACAGTGTGGGGGCACGGATTATGGTTGCAGTGCAATGGACGATACATAGCAACGTGGACAGGGAGGCTGCCTCTGGTATCGTGTATTAATACAACAACCCGTAAGTGGGACACAACAATGCACGTGGATGTGGAATGGTGGGTTTTGGAACTGTTGGGGAAGGTGTCGACCAAAACAACCAACGTTAAGGCAGTCCTTAAGCGACATTCGTAGCACCCCTTTCTGTACTTTATTTATTCTCCTGTTGTTGTAGCGACATCATCTCGGTTCGAATCATGTCATCTGTGAAAATGGCCATGCCAATGAGTGTAAAAATGGCCACGACAATGAGTGAAGGAGACAGTATTTTCGAAAGCGAGGATGAGCTCTCTTCGATGATCATCAAAGAGCTTATTAAGAGAGGAGCTCTCACCTTACGAGCAGGATTTGCATTCTGCAGGATGAAGGGTACGGGGAGGGTTTGAAGCACCTTTGAACGCCGATGTAGCCTCCCCTTTCCTATGAGGTTCTCTGTTGCAAACCCAGAGGTTGTAGATTTTAATTCTTGATATGTAAACTCCCTATAAGTTTTATTTTTACAGGCATATTGTAACCTCTAGATCAAGGATTTTTCTTCATCTCGAGGATCAATGTCTTGTGTGGAAGTAGTAGAGCTATAAAAAGGGTCTCTTTCACCTCTAATTACCTCACATTAATATGTCAATCCAGGAGCGTTTTGTCATTACAAAGAGTGACTCAATCCGAGGCTATCATTTGTCAGAGTAATGCTAGTAGTACAGTGCATAAGAAATACAAGAGTAAACGGATGCTTGCTTGTAACTAAATTACTTCAAAGAATAAATCACACACTCAGAAAACTCAACAGCTTATCAGTCAAGGGTTCGGCAGTGATAACCCATCCCTTCGGAAACTGATGGAAGGAAACTAGAGCATGGATCACGAGCCTGGGAGCTAGACAGTGACTGCCAATACTCACTACAGCCTTAGATCATCTCTCACACCAAACCAACAACTGCAAGTAAATGGAACAGCAAAGCGAATAAAGGATTGAACAACAATTCTGGAATAGAACAGCAAGTCTAAAATGGAACAGCAATTGAAATAACTAAGTCCCGCGGGTTGTAACCTATTAACTCAAATACTCTCTATGCAATCAAATAACATTCTTTCACTCTAAAGGCAATTCACACGAATCACACTAAAGGAACAGCAACAACGATTAATGAATTATGGAATAGTACTGATGAATTAGAAACGCACACAACACGAACGTTTAATATAACAGCTCTGTAACATAACAGTAAGAACATGCAATGAACTCTTGAAAGGATTAATAACTTGATGCGGAGTCAACACACGATTTTATCTGCAAAAACTTCAATGATTCAATCTTTAACAGAGCATGTAATATGAACTTATAAAACATACCAAATTACCAAATAACAATGATAAACAAACCACATAGAAATAAAGCCGTAATGGTACAGAAGCAAGTGTCCTTCGGGGCCAGGCCCTTAGCCTCCAAGGATACACCGCTTGAAGTTAATCCAGTCGCAGAGATGAAATAATCACCAAACTTTCATTAATGCATCGGTCAAAAATACATTGAACCAGTTCTCAACGAAACTTAATAATCAAAGCTGATTTTTTACAGAAATTACATAAAACGTATCCTTCATCTCTATATCTATCTTCCTTAAACCAAACTAACAGGGCTGTCTCTTTATATAAAGACGATGGCGGAGATGTCCAAGTGACAAGGTAAATAAAGCAGCGATCCCTCAGGATCGAAGATCCTGAGGGATTCGTCAAACTGTTAACTCTTCATCCTGTCTTTTCTTTTGCGCTGAGCTGGTGTCTTCTCCTTCTTTTCCGAGCCGATTTGCTTTGATCTGTTTATCTTTGTTTGCATTCGGTTCTCGTCCAGAGGGACAGCAGTTATCTCAACTTTGTCCTTTCCTTTGGAACGGCAATCCCTCGTTTTCTCCTTTTCCTGTATAGAAAATAACCATTATCAATGGCCAAGTCTTGCATATCAATTCTCATGTGTTTTGTTATAGTTCCTTATTACTTTCCAAATTCATGACACAAAAAGGTTCACAAATTCTATTAAAAAGCCACTGAAATAATGATCAAAAGCATACCTTTTTAGTACTCCACTGAAGTAAGACCACTCTCTGCAGAGTTTTACTGTGTTAGAATTATCTTATTTAAAACGTCAGGTTCTCTCTTGTTGTTACACTCTGCTTGACTAATATTTTTCTTTCCTGAAAGGTCTCCTACAATCAGAGAACGTATATCTGGTAGTTTCAATGTCCATTCAACCATAGACATTTCTCTGGTTGTAGATCTAGGAAAACGAATTTTGTTCACTGTAATGGCCTTTTTCAATAAGGGCCATTTAGGAGGGAATTATTCTCTTTGAGAAACTTCTCTTGAAGTAGCATGCTTGTTGGAAGAGATTCCTGTGTCATCCCTTATTTTGGAAACTTGACAAGCGATGCTTGAAATTTTCCAAAAGGAATCATAGGAAAAATGTCTCTCTGAATTTTTAGTGTCATCTACAAAGTTATCCTTATTATCCCCAAAATGACTACAAGGCTTGTACTTGTGGAATGCACAAGATGAATTTAGAGGAAAACCTATATTGAAGGCTTCCAATTTCATTGGGACAATGTCCTGCCTATTAGGGCAGTAAACAGGAGTTGATGTTATTGCTTCCTCTGAAATATTTCCTGCACTATCAACAGGACATTCTGGTTTGTACCAAGCTTCCTCTATATTATCATCTTGATCTACATAATCTTCATTGACATCATTTTCATCTAGATCATCAAGGCCTTGAGGTACTAAAAGTTTAGAATTACAAATCTTTGTCCAATTTAATGGTTGACATGAACTCCTTCAAGGGAGAAATTTTTTAATTACACTTTTAAAAGGCTTGGCTTGCAGAAGTTTTTTTTTGTGAAATTGAAAAACTTGACCTTCTTACTAAAGGTGGTTTCATTGGTTGCTGCCAAGAAGCATCATTACAATTATCTTTACCATTATCATAATCTAGACCATCTTTATTTTTAAGGCCATCTTCATCTTTATGTGGATCTTCTTCATTATGATAATGTTTATCTCCTCCATTATTAAATGCAATGTTTTGTGCATTACTCTCATCATTTTGATTCTAGTTTTCTTCATCCTCTTTCCCATAATCCACTTTTTCCTTCTCAAACATGTCATATTCATAATTATCTTCACAAATATCTTCTTTTTTTTCTTCTCCCACATTTTCCTCCTCATAATCATCATCAATTTCAGCTACTTCAACAGATTTCGTTATGATGCAGTAGAATCAAAGATAAATTTTCATTATTCATTTGGGTAATTAATGGGGTGAGGCATTTTAATTATTTTATTAATTATTTTGATCATTTTTAATAAATTAAGAGAGAAAATATAAATGTGATGATTATTGTAAATATTCCTTAAATAATTAAGGATATGAGTGGAGTTGAATTAGGTAGATAATCTAGAGATTAGGAATTCCATAAATGGGACTTAGTTTAGTCCAAAATAAGATAAATATAAATTATATTTTAGTTGAGATTTGTGTGGAGGAATTTATGGAGAGGAATAAATTCATATTTATGTAGAAATAGGAAGGCTGTGTGAGGATGAAAAATAAGTGAGACAAGTGAGGAAGTGAGAAATATAGAGAGAGTGAGGAATGGGTTGAGAGTTTTATATAAAGGGCCGAGAGCCGAAAGGCCATCCACTGTAATATTTGGCCAATGAATTGCTTGTATTATTGTATATCAACATTTTTTTGTTGTATGGCTCTCTTTTCCTTTATGTATATTTTGAGCTGCATCAAGTGTGTTTTGTTTTGAAGAATTAGATGAGATTTTTACTGAAGAAGGATGCACACGAGTTTTTATATGCTAGGATCTGTCTAACCCAGTAACCTGGCATCATTTGGTATCCGAGCATAAGGTTGGAGAAGAATGTGTGGAATTTTAGGTGAAAATAGTCCACAACCTTGCAATTGATGTTAAAAATGTCTATATCTTAAATATCATTGGAAAATAGGTCAGAGTACCAGATTTGTTTTATTTAAACTATTTTTTCCAGCTATCTAGTTCAAAACTATTACAGCTTATGAAATTTGAGGGAAAAAGTATTCAACAGCATTACATTTGATGTTAAAGAAGTCCATATTCTTAACTTCCAGTTGAAAATAGATCAAAGCGTCTGGTCTTGTGCAGTTTAAATAATCATTTCCAATGACTTGGGCCAAACCTGGTACATTTTGTGAGATTTATTGTGAAAACAGGGCATAGAATTCCGCTTGATTTTAAATGAGTCTATATTCGCAAATTTTTCATGCAAAATAGGTCAGAATGGATGATTTATGTTTCATCTAGGATTTCTGAAGGAAGCTAGACTTCGAATGTTGCATGCCTATGTGGTTGCTTATGTTCAAATTCATTGTCTGGAAAGTAGCAGGATTGGAGTAATTGTAACGGAGAAATGTGATATTATCAAATGAAGCCGCAAAGTTCTATGATACAGGTGCATGGAGAGTTTTGGTTCAGGAGTCCCTCATTTGACTATGCTATTAGGTTATTTGTAGACTAGTAGCACTGAGAAGCGTTAACAGTCTTAGAAATAAGCCTCTCATTTTCTCAATGGTTCTTTGGGTTGTTATGACATGATGTTTGCAATCCAGGGTGTGATTTTCAGGGTATGTGTGAGGTTGTTGAAGTTCTTGTATATTTTTGTGGGGAATTTGCTGCGATGGTCACTATAACTCACTGGAAGCATATATTATAGAAAATTTTGCACTGAATCACACTAGCTTCTCCATATGAACCTTCGTTCTAAATGATATTGGCAGAAGTCTTGCAATAGTGGTCTTGATAATCAGGTGTAATTATAGGAGATTTTTCAATTGTAAAGAATATTTTTCAGGGTTGCAATGAAGAACCTGCCAGGAATGCTAGGGACAACTAGCGGCCTCGTGCTTCGGATAGGACAGTTTGTGTTTGTTGGAGCTTCAATTGCTATTATGGTGTCTAGATTTTTTTTCTTCAAATTATACAAAATTATGGCTGGAGTGGAAGTAATAGGCATAGTTTCCATTGGAGTCGAAACCTTGAAGACAGTCAGTGAATGGTGGAAATCTGTCTTCGTAAGCTGGAGAGACTGCAGACGTTAGACAAAGATGTTGGAGAAGTTGGGGTCACGTCACAAAGCTAGAGCTAGAATACGATGGTGGAATAGCACTGACACTCCTGTAGAAGAGTGCACTAGCAGCGTGTGACTCTAGCAGTTGTGTAAGAGTTTGATTACACTATCCGTAACATGGAGTAAATAATGGTAATTACATTGAGAATTAGTGCAATCTGCTTGGAAGCCCATTGTCACTGCTACTAGAATGTTGGAATCCATGATTAAGTCTCCTCGCCTACCCATGTTGAAGCTACATATGTGGCTAATGCTATTATGGATGGGACTGATTATGTTATGCTTAGTGGTGAGAGTGTAGCAAGGGCATATCCTTAGGTGGCAGTGAAGAGCCTCTGACCAAAATTACAAATTGTTCGATAAAACGAGTTCAAAGTGTAAAACCATTATGCTCTGTAAAGGAAGTGTGGTAAATGTCGAGAAAAGGTATGTTAAGTGAAATGTGGGGTGAACATATCATATGTTGACATTTTTGGGTTTTCTTAACCAAAATCAAATTTGTAGATGAGTATTTCTGTAGGAATAATTTATAGATATGTCAACATGCTATTCAAAATTAAAGTGAAAATGTTGCAAATGCGGAGGTATAAATGAATGGAAAATGAATAAAAAATGCGCTATCCTAGGTGATATAAAAAGAAGTATGCATTTTTATGTGAGAGGGTTTATTATGCATAATGTGGGTTCTTCGCAGTTTTGGTTAAGTCATTTTGGTCCAAAGCTTGTAGTTGGAAGTGGAAGAATTCTTTTGATTTGTGTTTTAAGATTGTAAACACAATTGCTTGATGTTGTAGAAACGTTTTTTTTACCATGATGTGGCGGAACCTAAGGAGAAGTTATTCAGGAGGGACACAATGAATGAATTGTACATTATTCATTAAAGAGGTTGAAAACATGTTCTCTGTACACATGTGAAGAGATGTGAATTGATGTTGTATGGTGCATAAAAGTGTAGGAAAATGTTTGCACTAAAATGATGAGCTTATGGTATGAAGGGCATGCAAGTATTCACAATGACAAAGACAACACAGAAGAGTGGAGGCCAGAGAGTTGCAATTGCAAAAAGAAGGTTTATTGATAACCTTAATGGGAGCATAAGGTATGATACATCATTTCGAGAAGGTATTTTTTAATGTTCGAAATTGTATGGTTTATTTATTTTCACCATAAAATAATACTTGGAAAACATTGATTGCATTTCGACTAAAGAATTCAGTATCATGTGAAATTATAATGGGAAGCTGATGATTTTTCATAAGAATGAAGTATCAAAGAGAGTGAAGATTTTACATCCTAAAATGTATTAGGGTTGTATGTTCATTGGAATATTTTATCACTTGAGTTAAGTCAAAAGATCCACTATCATAATTATTAGGGCAAGCCTTGAAGTCAAAATATATGTTAGGGTCAAATGAAAGTTTGGATAGTTTGAGTTAATATTGAGTATTTTTCATCCAAGATGAAAATTTGATGTAAATTCTGAAGTCAAACAGTCGTAAACCAAAGTTAAAGGTTTGAATGTAATTGGGTGCATGATCGGCAGAGCCCAACACCCAAAGAGTTTGGTCATTGTAACACAAGCATTACTAAAGTGTTGTTTGTAGCAAAGTGAAGCAAGAGAAATGCCTAGAAATGATTCCAAGACAGAGAACTGAAAGTGATCAAGCATGGGAAGAGAGCTTGCATTGGTAAATGGCAAGTATGGAGGCTTGCTGAGAAGTGGATTGAATGAAATCCACACGTGAACAGATGAAGTTTACAAAGGAGGAGAAGATGACTGTTGATAGTCATTTCAGAGGTTCTGAGAAAGACCTCAACCGAAGAAGGAAGAAGGAAAATGCCAAGGTAAGTGGCATATGTGAGATGTTGACTGATGAATATTATGAGAGAAAGAAAGCTAAGATAACAGTTCACCTTGAATTGTAGATGGAATTGTTGTAGAGGAATATAAAAGACTAGACACATGGTTGGACCATGAGGGAAAAAGTGAAGTGGCAGAGACTACACACAAAGAGAGAACAACAGGTAAACATACAGCTGACAGAAGAGCTGAGGAAGCTCAAGCAGATGTTAAGTGTTCAAAAGAGGTGTGAAGAACTCAGAGAGGTTGAGTTGGAAATGGATATTTCCATTTGTGGCCCAGAACAGGGTGGAATTTTGGGTGAAGAGATCAATGAGGAAGATCTCATGAACTATTGGAATAGTTCAGAAGAATCTGAAGATGTGTTATTGAGAGAAGAAGATGAGGCTATGAAGCCTTGCATTTTTAAATCTCACAGTTTATGTATGTTTTTAGGATGTGCGAAAGATGGTGGACAGTCTGGTGAAATTATCACAAAGATGACGGAAACTCTTGAGGGGAAGTGTGATGGAGAATGCCTTTCAGAGGAGGAAGGTACTAATTTTTTGCAGCAAGAAGAAACCATAATTGAATTCTTGTTTCGGGTAAGACAACCAGTTGAAGCTATTATGGAGAAAAATCATAATGGGAATGCCGAAGAGATATTCCAAGGAGGTAAACAAGTGTATTTGTTTAATGACATTGCTAACAGAATTTTGCAGTGCGATGAAACAGAAAACATGATAACTCAGGAAGATTTCCAGAAGAATAATGAAGCTGGGAATGAAGGTTGTGATTAGGTGTTGGAAATATTTCACATGGAAATTGATTTCTTGGAACGATGGCTTAAGGAACCCGAGGGAGAAATAAAGCTTGCAAAACCTGATCCAGAAGAAATAACAGTTACTATGCATGATAGAGATGAAATGTTTTTAACATTTATAGAGTTCAATTAATGTTATAACTTTTCAGATAGTAATGTAACTGTAGATACAGAAAATGACATTAACAGATATGATGTTGAAATCAGAGAAATTGAGGAGAAAATATTTGGCATTGAGTTGGAAGATCAGGGGCAGCAAGAAAATTATGTCCGTAAAGACATAAAGGAGACAAATATATTGGTCCAGCAGGATAAAGATGAAAGCAGCTAGCAATTCAAAACAGAATCTATTGAAATCCAGAAATTCGATGATGGGAGATTGGTACTTGAAGCATCAAAAGAGACCGAAAAGTCTTATCTTTTTAAAATTAATAGTTTGTTGATGAATGTAGGTACAACACTGGATGAGGAAATTTTTGCTATAAAAGAAATCAAATAATATAATTGTAATCAAGAAGGAGTTTTTGATTATTCTTCATGTCAGAAAGATGAGTGTTCAACATAGTTGGAGACAAAATAATTCGACAAAGAGGAATTACTCTGAGGAATTGGCGAAAGAAAGTGTTGGAGAAGCTGATGGAATCTGATTGAAAAAGTGAGTGATGAGTTACCAAATCGAGTCGATACTTTGAAGGACCAGTGGTAGAACAGAGTTGGAATCCTGGAGGGAGAAATTCATCAGGACTTGTGGTTGTCGCATTATTACAGAAAAGCGACAGACCTCATAGACAGGAGTCTACGGAAACTTCTCTACATGGGAGTCTGATGCAGGAGCATCAAAGCTAAATTTTCATTATTCATTTGTGTCATTTAGGGGGTGAGGTGTTTTAACTATTTTGCTCATTTTTAATAAAGTAAGAGAGAAAATATAAATGTGATTATTATTGTAAATATTCTTTAATAATTAAGGATATGAGTGGAGTTGAATTAGGTAGATAATCTAGGGATTAGAAATTTCATAAACAGGACTTAATTGGGTCCAAAAAAATATAAATCTAATTTAGATTTTAGTTGAGATTTTTATGGATGAAATTATGGAGTGGAATAAACTCATATTTATGTATAAATAGGAGGATTGTGTGAGGATGAAAAATAAGTGAGGAAGTGAGAAATACAGAGAGAGTGAGGAATGGGTTGAGAGTTTTTGTAAAGGGTCGAGAGCCGAAAGGCCATCCACTGTAATATTTGGCCAAGGAATTTCTTGTGTATTTATATATTAGTATATTTGTATTTGTATAAGCTCTCTTTTATTTATGTACATTTTAGGGAGTTGCAAATGTTTGTTTAATGAAGAGTTTTTTTGACAATTTTAAATCGGAAGAAAGCACACGAGTTTTTAAATATGCTAGGATCTTATTTAACCCAGTATCCTGGCTTCAGCTAGTAGGCTCATATTTTTTTTTAATATCACCTTCATCATAATTTGAAATTTTCATAACTTGATCTTTTGCAGAATGTAGTGATTCTTCATGATTATATTCTGAATTCTCTGAATCAGCTGAATTGTTCTGTTGATTATGTCCAATATTCAAGGATATTGGTTCTTGTGTTAGATTTATCTTGTCACAAATGGTGTTTAACTTCTGCATTGCTTTGTTATGATTGTTTGTGGACTCGCTATGGTTTTTCCAAATTTTTCTTTCTATCCGATTTGTCGTGTCTTGAAGTTTTTTTATCTCTTCAGACTGTCCTGTAACCTTATCCTCAAGATTGATTAATATTTTAGTGAATTCATTGGAATTATTGATCTTACTCTCAAGATCGATCAACCTTTTGTTGAAATCGACCATCAACATTGATGAAGACATCTAGCGGCAATGATTTCAAGGCACCGCATGTAACAGGTGAAGGCAGCCAGCAGCAGTGGCGTAGGTGTTTTCTTCCAGGCGAGAAGATCGCCGCTTTGATACCAAATGGAGCAACAAAACTGTAGGATTTTTGACTTAATTGTAAAATACACAAGAGGTATTCGTAATAATAATTTATTATATATAAAATGTATAAGTGATGATAAAATGTTACAATGAGGCCCTGCTTATATACCTAGGTAGGTGGCCTTTCATGACTGGGCATGTCTTTTAGACATGCCCTTTCACTAACTTAATGACTACTTACATAATCATTATTTGAATATCAATAATTATATTTATTCTATTTGTTATGAATTATATTCATAATAGCCTTTTTGTATTCAAAATCAAGTTTTGTAATCTATGATGTAAGAAGAGACTTCTTATTAATGGAAACAATGCTTTATTATTATTTTTTTAACCAAGGTGAATCAGTAACTCATTGGACTAATCTAGGGGAGGTACAAGATCAAACCTAGTGGCTGCCTTATAACACCAAGAGTATATCCAACAAATTGCAAGCCAGATATACCAGATCTTATGATTTAACAAGAGCTAAAACTAGATAAAAGAACTTTTGGATTAATCACATCATTAGGATTAGGTCTTAGATCTAAATCTAAGACCTAATCCTAATGATGTGATTAATCCAAAAGTTCTTTTATCTACATTATGGATCACAAAAGTCTTAGATCTAACAAGAGCTAAGACTCTCGAAAATGGATAATTACGCCGATAGGAAGTGGCAACTTTAATTCTTTTTCTAATTAATTTTTTTCATCATATGGTCTAGATTGAAAGATGCCAGTATATTCTCGTCATTGCCACTAGATCAATGAATGAAATTAAAAGTTATAACTTCCTTGCATGTTTAAATCACATGTTTAAACCATAACTAAATTAATTTTTTACAAAGCATGATTAAAAATTTACTGTGCCTCTCGTTGTTAACCACATATGATCATTAATGAGAAACGAATTGAAAAAATAGAATGTGCATTTATTTTGAAACGTACATTGTGAAACATATGCCTAATAAACTATTTTCCAAGTGTCAACTATTTGCCAAGTGTTTTAATGTAACATTTATCTCATTGTGAAACGTATGGGTAATCAACTATTTGTCAAGTGTTGACAGTTATCTCATTGTGAAACTTATGGGTAATCAACTATTTGCCAAGTGTTGTATCTGTAATCAACTATTTGCCAAGTGTTTTAAGGTAACTAGGGTGGATTATTAATTCCATCTTATACCATTTCACATTATCAAAGGTGTCGGTGGTCATCCATTTTCCAAGTGTATAATGATTACTTGTATGGCTCTCTATGGGTTATAGAGTTTAATTTTAATTTTTAATTTGTTTTTATAAAGTTTTAGGTTTAACATGAAGTGTTATTATCATAATGACATAAATAGATTTATTTTCATAATTATATAAATTAAGACATAAACATTTATATTTATATAAACATAAAGACAATGATAATAGTAGTGATAATATTAAATTTTAATTTGTTTTTTATTTAATTTATAATATAACATTTTAGCTTTGCTCATGCCAAATGGATTGGCATCCATCATTGTAATGACCATACTTATAATGCAATAGCTATTCAACTTGTTACATATTAGTATAAATAATTGAGTTTATATAAAGATGAAAATATAGTAATACATAATTACATTTTTATTTTTTTAGACATAAAATAATATATATTAATTATTTGAAAGTGTACATTATTATAATTATGTAAACTATGATTAATAATAATTATTATATTTAATAATTATTTTTATTATTACATTATTATTACCATAATTATATTTAATTATTTGAATCTACTTAAAATAGAATGCAAAATTTATATCTAAATGATTCACATTGTAGAAATAGTCTACGTGAAGGCCAACAATTTTCTTTTGCATTTTTATTAATAATGCTCTTTTGTATTTCTTAAAAATAATCATTGATAAAAAATATATTAAGTAATTTTATATAAATTTAATACTCTAAATTTAAAATATAATTGTATTATTAAATTGTATTTTACATAATGTAACTTAGAATTTATTATGTGGGTTACAATTAAAATTATGGCTCATCATCCATATTTTTTACTTAATACACTTCTTTAAATTGAAACAGCTCTCATTTCAGTAGGTGTGCGCCTCATCTTCCATATTCTTTAATTAATATACTTCTTTAAATTGAAACATATCTCATTCAAATTACATAAAGAAATCGAACAAATTGAGACAATTTCATTTCATATTTCATAAACATGATCTGTTGTGCAGGTTTATTGTTTCTTCACATGTTTCAATTTGATATCCAGGTTAGTACAATTTTTTGGTTCATTGATTTTTCCAAAATTATAGCGAAATTTTTTAAGTTTCATAGATTGAATGGTATATAATAAATTGACTGGTAAACATGTATGCGTATCTTCTGCGTATAACTAGGTTCAGTGCCATATATTGTGCCTTAAAGCTTTATTAAATTGTTAACAGTGTCAATTTGATTTGTTTTGATAATTCAAATATTTATTATTTCATATTTTTATCATATTCCTCTATTTCATTTGTAAGTTTTGAATGTTAAATATGCATAGACTCGTTCCACTAAGTATCAATATTATCACAGTTTTGCTTTATAAACCCAATTCTAATTCTTATGGCCATGCTGCCAGTGATTTGGGAATTAATAAAAATGAAAAAATATTCTCTGTATCCTATGAAGATGGAAAAATATAGTTTTTTTGGCTGAGGTGAAGAGGCAAGGTTTTCTGAAACATTTTCCTGAAATCTGTGTTCAATTTTCTTAATTTGCCACAAGATTTTCTAGCGACCATTTTCTGAGGATTTGGAATTTAAACTATTAAAAAAAAAAAAAAAAAAAAACTATCCTGTGAATAATACTTCCTCTTAAATGTTTGAATATTACAAAGACAATCGAATGGAAGGAAAAAAACAAACTGTAGCCACATCCTTTAAAAGACTATTTTCAAAGAACATGACTAAAATGTAGATGGTGAAGTGTACAACATCGTTTAAAAGACGATTTTCAAACTCTTAATTAGCAACAAGAACATGACTACAATGCAGATTGTGAAGTGTACGAGGAAATGAGATCAACTCTGTGAATATAATCTACTTTTTGGAATTCTTTATTTTGGATATGGTTCCATAGATCGATCTAAACAAATGAGTCTATCGTCACTCCAATTTACAAAATTATATTTATATACTCTAGCAACGTTATATATATATATATATATATTGCATTTGCTATTACAGCTATAACTCTTGATCAATGGAAAAAAATTGTAAGCTAATGATATATATTCCCTGAAACATAGTTACCCATTAATCGCTAAGTATCTCAGAAATATAGACCGTAACTTAAAAAGAAGACATGGCTTTCACGTGAAAGAAATAAAATACAAAAGGCTAATCATATTTAATCCCGTAGTTTCTTTATTTCTGTCTTCTGTTATGTAAAGTTGTATGGTATATAAGGTGATTGTCAATATTTTTAAACAGCTTTAGGAAATTTTAAAATTTGTGCCATGCCATGTCTTTAGCTCGGAAATTATTTTAACACTACTAACCTTCCACAACGGTCTTCATAGAATCTATGATGAAAGTCTCATTCACAAAATTCTCCATATCAACAATTCATGCGACTTTACCATTTTAATTTTGTTCAATTTTTTTTACCTACGTCAACATTGGGTGCTAGAGAATTTATAAACTCCCTTCAACCCATTTTCTTGAATAGGGCTAGGTATTCTTCATATGCCTCAATGGTTTCAACTCTAATAGGTTTCGGTGGATTGTAGAACTAGAGCCATAGAAAAAGTGTGTGGATAGTAGAGACTTGATTTAAGGTTTCAAAAACCAAGAAAAAAAAAACTCACTAGGGTTTGGTAAAAAAGCATCAACATAAAGACATACTAAGAACCTTTCTGAAATAACCATGGTTTCAAATGAAAAATGAATAAAGGTATACAGAACTCTTGGAGTGTTTTGGAAATTAGGTGGCTTGAAATGATAAAAGGAAATGGGTATTAGCAGTAAATGGTGGTAATCCAACTCTTTCATAATCATAATGAAATGAATTGGTTTCTAGATATTTCACAACAACCTTACATTGTATAGAAAAATACTATCTAGTGAAGTAATCATTTTTTATTTTTGTGTTTATATATAAAAAATAATAATAAATGTAATTATAATTTCGATATTAATATGTATAATTAATTGATTGTTATTGTTGTGTAGTTGATCTTTGGTAGTTGTATTTTATATTTCGCCTATACAATTTTATATACAAAATGTGTTTAATTGTATATGCAAATTTTGGGAGTTGTATTTCATATTTTTAGTTTTTTTTTTTAAGTTTAGTAGAATATCCATGTTAGTGCTATTAATAACCAATCAAGATCTATCTTAACCTTGGATCTATCAAGAACCTTATTGAACTTTTTGACCCCAATACATTCATTACATAGAAGTCAAAATCCTCCAATCACAAATATATTTTTGTTATTTGTTGGCTCTTTGGGACAATATACTTTCAGAGCTAGTGGACTCACCTTATCACATATCTTCGCTCTTATAACACCTACAAATCTCCCCCAAAATACATATTATCAAGATGAAATTATATTTGTAAATATATATTTAATATTATTATGAAATTATCATTTAAGTTATTAAATAATAAATTCTATAAAAATTTATAGAATTAATATTGATGCATGACTAACATTCATCGGCCAATCATGTAATACAAATAATATATATTACTAGATATTAAAGAATTTTTCTTTTCATTACTTTTCACTAAAGAGATTTTATTATTATTTATTTATAAATATTTATTATTTAATATTATTGTTAATATTGATACTCTTAATATAATATAATTAATTCAATTAATATATAATACTATCAATATATTCATACATTAATATAATACAATTAATACATTTTATATTATTATTGCAATCTATATCAATAAAATTTCAAATGTTTATTATTTCATATTTTTATATTTATATTTTTTTATAATTTAATTAAATTAGACTAAATTAATATATATTTATTATAATTATGAAATTATTTTTTAATTGTTAAATAATACATTATATAAAAATTTATAGAATTAATATTGATGTATGAGTGAGATTCATCCATATACAAAAAGGGGGTCATTCATGTAATACACATAATGGATATTATTGGATATTACTAAGTTTTCTTATTTTTAACTTTAATTTTTTCAATATTTAAGCTTTTTATTAATATTAATAAACATTGATAAACATAAATGTTTAAAATTAACATATAAAGTATTAATATTAATATAAATATTATTACTATTATGAATATTTTGATGACTAATATTAATTACTAAAATTAATATTGATTGATATTAATATCCATAATTTATTAATATACATTGATATTAACATTAATAATAAATATAAAAATTTCAAATTAAATAAGAAATTATTAATATTAAAATTAAATATCAATATTTTCTTTACTCTTAATTAATATTAATATTATTAAAAAATACATTTGTTAATGTTAAACTTAGAAATTTATATAAAAGTAAATTTCATATTTAAACATTAATGTTAACATTGACGTTAGACATCAATATAGATATTTCATTAAAGAATAGGATTGATAAATTTAGGTTTACTTAGGTTTTCATGCATTAATAGAAGTTAACTTTATGTTTTTTTAGATTCATTGATATTATTATATCAATAAATTGCATTTTTATATCATTTGGTCCATGTAGCATTATGTTATTTTATTATATAAAAATTGTTGGAGTTAATGTTTACATCCCGTATTTATAGTTGGTTTGCATGATTGAGAAATTTCTCAACCACTCTCTAAATTAGGAATAAGTTGATCCTCGAAACTCTATTTAATAGAGTAATCTAAATGTAATCGTGTGTGTGTAGTGTTTACACATACACCATTTGTGTATAATATATGAGTGTGTTTAGTAATTGAGTGATTTTAGTTATGTCTATCATATATCGTGAGCACAACATTAGAGGTCGTGTGTGTGGTTGCTGTGAGGAAATTCCTAAAAGCTGTGTGGTGCTTTGCTGAGTGGTATTTTTTTTTTAGCCCTTTCCGTTGCTGTAGTAATTGAGTGATTTTAGTTATTTCTATCATGGTATCGGAGCACAGGATCAGAGGCCTATGTGTGTGTTGTGTTGTGAGGAAATTCCTAGAGCTGTGTGGTGCTTTGTTGAGTGGTTTTTATTTGTTTAATGTGTTTGATCCCTTTCCTCGTTTCTCAGGATTTTTTGCGTCATGATCGACAAAGAGTTTGAGCCGACCGTCCATCCATATCGCCATATTGGAATACAATTTGCTATGCCACAGATAATTTGATGCATATAGATCCGGTTTTGTGGATTTTGCGATTACTCCAGATCTTCTAGAAGTTTGTTGGAAATTCCATATTGGTTTCAATTTGAGAGCAGCCCCTGTTATCTCTACAGAAGACCTGTTCGATGCAGAGCAAGGAAAATTCAAAAGTGTGATGTACAGAGGTTTTATGTCTGAGATGTTTGTGCCTTGCATGGATCCAACGTAGGATTGGTATTACAAAACATTTATAGATGCTAGCGAATTTGGTATGGGGTTAACTACCTCTTCTCTTGAGCCACTCAATGATTGTCCTCAAAATGCTTATTACATGGATGCATTCTACACAGGAACCGATGGAGAACCAGTGAACATATCTAATGCATTCTGCGTTTTTTGAAAGGTACGCTGGAGATACTTCATGGCGTCATACAGAAGTGGCGATTCCAAACATGGTGGTTTTCAAGAGTTTCTTGGTGATATTCATTGGGGCTGATATTCGTTGTCTGTCCCATAAAAATCAAATAGAGAAAAATGCAAATCAAATAGAATTATTTTTTTTATAAATAAGGTCATTTTGTAATATTGATTTTAGATACATTTTGTATCTAGATGGCTTCTCTAGATAACTGGGGTGGCGAGTACAACAGTTAGCACCCATGTATCTCGGTAGATGGGAGCTCGTCCATAAAATGACTAGGAGTTCAGCTATTGCAAATATGCAATCAATTGTATTTGAAGGTGGTAGTAAGGCTCAATATGGATGGTTGTAGAGATAGTATGGCAGTTGCGGATCTAAGGAAGAATATCTGACCTGGTATTGACATTGAGTGGTCTCATGAGGTTATGACGAGATTGGGATGTTGTCAGTGTTGACTTGGAGGTGTAAGTTTGGGGGTTGAGGAAGCAAACTCGGGAATCCAACTTGCCAACATCGCCTTTACGAGGGTTATGAGGCAACTCGATGGAGCATCTACTGGTAAGCTAAAGAATGATTGATTATTTTGTTATTTATGAGTGATTTCAATAAATTCATGTAATGTAATCATTAAGGGGGGATGTTGGAGTTAATGCTTACATCTTATATTTGAGAAGTTCGTTTGTGATGGTTTAGAAATTCTCTGAACCACTCTCTCTAAATTAGGAATAAGTTGGATCTCAGAAACTCTATTTAATAGAGTAATCTAAATGTAATCAGTGTGTGTGAGTGTCTTTACACATACACCATTTGTTTATAATATATGAGTGTGTTTAGTAATTGAGTGATTTTAGTCATTTCTATCAAAAATTTATAGAATTAATATTGATGCATGAGTAAAATAATTTTTCTTTTCATTACCCTTCACTAAAGAATTTATTTATTTATCTATTTATAAATATTTAGTATTTATTATTATTTTTAATATTGATACTCTTAATATAATATAATTAATTCAATTAATATAGTTATTATTAATATATAGTACTAGCAATATATTGGTACATTAATATAATACAATTAATAAAATTTATATTATCATTGCAAATTATATGAATAAAATTTAAATGTTTATTATTTTATATTTATACATTTATATTATCTTTTATCATTTAATTAAATTAGATCAAATTAATATATATTTATTATAATTATGAAATTCAATTTTTAATTATTAAATAATACATTATATAAAAATTTATAGAATTAATATTGATGTATGAGTGAGATTCATCCATATACAAAAAGGGTCATGCATATAATACACATAATGGATATTACTTGATATTGCTAAGTTTTCTTATTATTAATTTCAAATTTTTCAATATTTAGGCTTTTTTTAATATTAATAAAAATTGATAAAGATAAATGTATTAATAAATATTAATGTTAATATAAATATTATTACTATTATAAATATTTTCATGATTAATATTAATTACTAAAATTAATATTGATTGATATTAATATAAATAATTTAATAATATATATTGATATTAATAATAAATATAAAAAATTCAAATTAAATAAGAAATTATTAATATTAAAATTAAATATCAATATATATTTTAATATTAATATTAATAATAAATACATATGTTAATGTTAAACGTATAAATTTATATAAAAGTAAATTTCACGTTTAGATATTTCATTAAAGAATGGGATTGATAACTTTAGGTTTATTTAAGTTTTATGACATTAGAATTTAACTTTATGTTTTTTTAGGTTCATTGATATTAGAATTTAAAAAAAAAAAAAAAAATGTATTTTTATATCATTTGATCCATGTAGCATTATGTTATTTTCTAAAGCTAGGTTTATAAGATAAAGCTTTTTAGTATTAAAAAAAAAATCTTTTAACTTAATATTTATATTGAACATCAAACATTTACATCAATATTAAACATAGACATTAATAGAGACATAAAAATAGATTTATTAAGATTAATAATATTGGCTTATAAACATTAGGTTTATAATATTGTGAGTTCTTTTTAACTATTGTAATAATGTTCTTATGGCCCATATGATTTTCTACATTATGTATCTATGAATTTTACTATATTTGTAGATGGAAAATTCCTTATGTATGTTAGCTTTAATTCTACTCACCATTAATTGAAAAATGTTTTGTTGATATCATGTGTGTTTTCTTTTATTTTAGGTGATTTCCTTGTTTTATCATGGATCCAACTATTTGGAGTTGTATTCCATTTGAAATTCTTGAAATTTTCTTCCTCTAGCTCCCTTTATCAGTTCTCATAAAGTTTAGCACAATTTGTAAGAAATGGAAGAATGTTTTGCAAGGCCCTTCTTTCTTATTGGGTTGTAAGCATTTGTGTACAAATCAATTTGGATTTATGGTTCCTTTCCTCAATAATGAAGACGATTATTTTGCTGCTGAATACCTTAATCAGAATGGGTGTGTATCTCATTTTCATTTGCAATTCATAGATTCAAGATACAAAGTAGAATCTATTGTTGGACCAATGGTAGTTTTATCCTTACCAACAGAATTCTCCCATTCACGAAACTATTTTGTAATGAATCCATTTACAAAGGCCTTGAAAAACATTAGGCGAATACAAATTGGAGACTGGGGATTCTTTTCATTATTGGAAAATGTAAGCAACAAGAAATATGACTGGGTTGTTATAAAACATATCTATGATAGAATTCAGTGTAAATTTTATGTTTATAGTAGTCTTGATAGGGTTTGGCGAAGGGCTGAGCTTTCATTTGGTGGCACTTCACCCCCTCAGAATGGAGTGTTTTATAAAATTAAATCGTTTTGACTCTATCTGGACACAGAGTATGAAGATTATCCTCAATATGGGTATACAACCTACTGGTTTGATGTAATAAAAAATGAATGGGGTTTTGCATTTGTTCCAATCACTAACATATAGTGTATTTCATTGGCAATATGAAAGAATCATTTGATATGTCTTATCAATGATGGCTCCACTTCTGTATGGTCAATTGAAGAAATAGATAATTTGCAATTTGGTCACCCATGTGTTGAACGCGGAATTGACTACTTTAAGGATGAGTGGGGCTTCAGATGGAATTTGTTGGAAGAAATTTCTATAGATATAAACAGCAAATGTCCTAGTTATCTTCCATTTCGAACAGTCCAAAGTGTGGTTCTTATGTGCAACTATAGTGAAGTTCCTTTCCTATTATATGACATGATGAATAGCCTTTGTTTTCCAACAGATATGGATAATGCAACTAATCAACACATGTATGGGTTTTGGTCTCCAACGCTACAAGAGTGCAACGATTTGATAGAGTCTAGAAATGCTTTTGCAATTGCTCACCATATGGATTCTATTGATGAGATTCCACCATTAGATATGGACATGGAGTCTTAGGCTATTACTCATGTTAGGATTTCTTATATATATTTTCATTTTATATTCTCTCTGTCGTTGTGGAAAATATCTCCATTTTTTTTTTACTTTACGTACTTTTGGGTATGTATGATAAGACTTTAAAATTACAATTCAATGGATATTTATGTGGCTCCATTCTGAGGGGGTTTCTTCTATATGTGTATGTATCGGATGTTGGATATTGAATTCCATTGCAATTTGCTCTAAAATATTTATTTTTGTGTCCCCTTTAGATCTCTTAATTGCATTTGAATGTGTTTGTATGTTATCCATTTTTCTTTGTTTTTATAATTATAATTACTATGACTTATTTTATACATGGTGTTTGCATTAGTTTTTTCTCATTGATTCTCAAACAATGTTATATCTTTAGGTTAATTTTATTATTTACATCTATATTTTGATGGTATATACTTCCCAATATTTAGATATATTTCCAATTCATATAATTCTTATAGTATTTTGTTCCAGTTATATGGGTTTCCCATTACAATTATAATATGAGACATGAGATTTTATCCTTTTTTGTTTTGGCCATTTTAAAAAATCCATTTTTCTTTTTATCCATTTGGAAAAATAATTTTATGTTTTCATAACTTTATATGGTTGGAAAAATACGTATACGATTTTAATGTTTTTATGTGGTTGGAAAAAAAATGTGTTCCTTTTTCATTATTTTGTGTTTATTTATATTGGATATATTATATGTTCCATGTTTATGGTTCCATAATAAATATGTCATTATTCGTTGTAGACATGTCATCTGAAGGCACAAGCAAGCGTACAAGAAAAAGGAATCTGTCACCAGCATCGCGTGACAAGTCTACTGAAATTCATCGTTTACGGTATCAAAAAAATAAGGACACAATAAATGAGCATAGGAGAGCTACATATCATAGAAGAATGAGTGAAACAACTCTTAAAAATGATTTTATGATTCCTCGTAAGTATCGTACTATGGATGATATCATGGAAAGAACATTTCCCCTTGATAGTTCATTGCCAGAATATGCTCCTCGTCCGCATAATTTTGTTTTTCGATGCTCTCCTAAAATTTTTCATAATATTGGGGAAAAATATTGCAGTAGGGAAGAACATCATATTGATAATGTGGACGCAAATGTTCACCCTAACCCTTCTGTCTCAACAATTGCATCTTGTGAGAAAGGATAAAGGTTGCAAAATATCCATGGTGGAGGCAATGATGACATTGTATGTGATGACTTGGATGATAGTTTGATTGACCATTTGTTTTATAATTTGGATCCAGCTGGTTGAAACATCATATCTTCCAATCTCCCTTCTCAAAATAATGTTGTCCCATGAACAGAATCAGTCATCCCTGATAGCATTTCATGTGGAACAATGGAGGTAACCCAATGATATTTTTACAGCTGTTGCAATAGTGGTTGTTTTATTACATTCCTCTATTTACATTTTTTTTAACTAAAATTATAAGGTATGTTATTCTCTTGGAATAGGATACACCTCATTTTAATAGAGGTTTAGAAATTATCTCCCTGAGTCTTCCATCTACTAATCTGAGAATTGAATATGAAGCACATCATAACCTTCCACTGCATTCTCTTCAACAATCAAATCAACAAAATAATGTAAATGTTCAATGTATTTTATTTGATTTTTCATTTTTTGAATTTTTAGTACATTGGACATGAATTTTATTGCATAATTTATTTTCTTCAAACATGACACAATTCATTTCAATAGAGGCATACAAATTAACTTCATAGATGTTTCATCTACTGATATTATAAGTGAAGAGGAACCATCTCATAGCGTTCATCCACATCGCCAACAAAATGTAAATGTTGAATGAATTTGATATTTTCCTCCTTTTTTCATTTATTGTTAGTTGTACAATTTTAAATCTTGATTGGTTGGACATTTAGTTTTATAATGAATTTTATTTTGTTTAAGGAAACAAATCATTTGAATAGAGGCATCGAAACTAACTCCCCAAATTTTTTATCCATTGATGTTAGAAGTGAAGAGAAACCATCTCGTACCCTTCATCTACATCGCCAAAAAAATGTAAATATTGAATGAAATTGATTTTTTTTTTCATTTTTTCATTTCTAATTATTTGGAAATTAAATTTAAAAATAATTATGCTAAAGAAACTGTATCATCCTCTCAGGTTCCGGAAATGCAAACCATAAATTTGGAAAGACCATGTCATAGATTTGTTCCACATGTTTCAAATTTGGGAGGGGAATCTCATGGTGCTGAAAATCAAGTACATTTTAGAAGAAATTATACTCTTCCACATCATTCTCCACATGGTCCAACCAATACAAATAATATTCATTTTGATGAAAACATGATTGGAGTGCATAAAATATTTCGAGAAAAGATAGATAGCTTGTCAGTTGTCCAAATGTGCCACATCTGCCAAGAATCATATCCTGGAATCCAGGTTTTGAGAGATTCTGAAGGACTTGTTTGCGGACGATGTAAGAATGAAAGAGGTTCACATCACTTTTCTAGATATAATAACATGGATCTTGGTGAGCAACGTCATATTTTAAGAATTCTTACTCAAGTTGAATAAATGTTAATAGCACGTGTAAATCATATTTTGCAAGTGACACATGCTCGAGGTGGGAAATATAAGTATAATGGACACACAATTAGCTTTCCCCAAGATATTTCTACAATTGCACAAAGTCTTCCCCGACATGTTGAAAATCTTGACTTTCTAATTGTGAGGAGACATGCTGCTCAGTCTAAATATTATGAATGTTATGTAAAAATATCTCGAGTCACGGCTGCATTGCTTTTCAAAATTGAACGTGATCAATATTATCGAGATGTTGTAATTGACTATGATTTAGTGAATGCTCTACCCGAAATATCAACAGATGTCTCCTCCAGGCTTAAATTTGTTGATTGTGATATTGCAAAATCTGAGATCAATGCATCTAATAATGAAGGGTTTCCTCTTGAGCATTTTCCCTCTCATCCTTTTTCTTTTGTTGCTCGCCTACCCAATGAACGGAGAGAAGTGGAGGAAATTAGAGAATTTCTTGATAATGTTGATTCTTCACATATTCAAGAAATGGATTGGCCCAGTATTGGAACATCTATGGTGAATGAATATAATATTGAGGGGTTATTAGATACGGCATTCCCCACATTGTTCCCCACTGGTGATGCTGATTGGTTGCAACCACGCATTTGTACTGTTGAACTTCATGAGTATGCATTGCATCTTCTTAGATACTATGATCAGAGGTTTGGAAGCCATCCTTGCTTCTGATATTACCTATTGAACATGATAATTCGGCATCATAGCCAAGCAATTGCTTCAGTTTTTGTGAAGAAAAATTTACATGATAACTCACCCACAACAATTAAAAACTTGCGTCACCAACTTTGTGATTTACCAGATAATAATTTGGTTGAGCATCTTATGTAGTTTGGGTATTCTCTAAGAGGTAAAAGGGCATACTGGACTAAATTTTGGGCTAAATTTACTGACATGATTACTCAGTTGGGATGTCCATCTTTATTTTTTACTTTGAGTGCAACTGACACAAAGTGGCCAGAGCTGCATAGCCTCATGCATGTACCCTCACATTCTCATTCCTTAAATGAGCATCGTAAGAAAATTGAGAATTTTATCCAGTACCCTCATATTTTTGCCACATTTATGCACCATAGATTCAATATATTTCGAAAGGAAGTTATCCAAAAATATCTTAAAGTGAAAGACTTCTGCTACAGGTATGTTTTGTTGAATTTATTTTCTATTCATTGTCAATTTCTTATTATTGTTCTATTTATATTTTTTGTGGTAACTCTATATTAATTTTCTTAAAATATGAGTGGCAATGTAGAGGTTCAACACATATCCATGGTTTCCTATGGTTGCAAGGAGCTCCTAACATGGAAAGACTTGATTGGTCAAATTATTGTGATTTACAACATACAAAGAGATTCTTTGACAATTGTGTAACTGCATGGAATCCACGTGAAATACATCGTCGCAATATAATGGTTCCAAGAAGTCTCAATGATGACCCTTTCCTATTGAATAGTGATCAGGTTTTCTCTTTCAATCCTCATAATGATTATGAAGAATTGTTGAACCGTGTCCAAAGGCACACAAAGTGTAGTGTAGGTTCTTGTTTGCACAAAAAGGGCACTATTTTCTCGCTTGTCGGTACAATGCTCCATGGGATCTTTTTGAGGAATCAAGATTATTCATAGATGATCAAGGAAGAAAAAAATATGACCTGACAATAAATGATGATAGGCTCAATGGACATAACATTGACCTTCTAACAATGTGGTGTGAAAATGTTGATTTCCAACCAGTCTTTATTGGCATGCTGTCCTGAAATATATTGCTAAGTATGCATCAAAAGCAGAGAAAAGGTTAAAAAGTTATCATGATATGTTAACTAGAATTTCAAATTCTATTGCCTCTAAGGATCATGCTTTATGTGCTTATAGAAGGTTTCTTGCAGAAACGATTGTTGAACATGACATTGGAGCACAAGAAACATGCCATATGTTGCTTAAGCTACCTCTTGTTGTTTGAAGTCAAAAATTTGTTTCAATAAATGTTGGAAGAAAGGTTTTCAGGAAAATAGGAAGGGATGGCATGCAATGTTCATCTAAAAATAATTTTGTTCAACATTATCAGAAGAGGCCTTCTTTCCTTGAACATCTATCTTTGATAGAAACAACAATATCTTGGACATTTGATAGCAAGCGTAAAAAATATCCCTAGAAGCCTAGAGATGTTCATGCGATTGTTCGGGGTTGGCCACGATTTTATTCTATTCTTAGTGACGGTTTAGATGAATTTGAAACCTTTTGTTGGACATAATTGCTCTTTTACAAGCCATTTCGTGACATTTCTGCGGAGATTGGGCTTTCAACTGAAATTATTGTTGAAAATTGGAGGAATTTCCGATATTGAGCATGGCATGTTGATCGAAATCCATCAATTGTTGAAAATATTAAAGATGGAGAAGATGGTGATTTTGCTAACCAGGAAATGAATCTTGAATATTATTTTCAAGAATGGCAACTTTTCTCTCGCTTTGTTCCACCAAGTAATGTCAATGTTTGAAGTCTTCACACCCTTGGTGAAGAGATTTTCATTAGGGGAATTTTGAAGTCTAAAATTGGCCTCCTAAGGAAATAATAAAATAATAGCAAAACCAATAAAATAATATTTATGAATTTTCAATTCACTTTTTGCACCAAAATCCATGTAACAATGGTTAAATTCAATTCAAAGTTGTACCAAAATAAAAATAATAATAAATTTGTATTGATGTGACTATAAATAAGAATGATATTTTCAAGAAAAAATCATTATCATTGCACAACTAATGCATTTGTCCTTTGTACTTAAATAATTTAAAATAAAATATAAATATAAATTCATAAATTCTTAATTATAGAATATACTATTAATTAAAATTTATATTATTTAAATTATATAATAACATGTAATTAATATACTATATAAAAGTAATATAATATAATATATTGTTTTATGTATGAATTTTATATTATATATTGAATTGATTTGATTTATAAATAAATATTTGAAAATATACAAATATAATATTTATTTAAAAGTGTGTAAATACATGAAGATTGTGTAGGGATATGCATTGTTTCTTTCAAAAAATATGAAATGACAATAATAATATTTTATTCAAAAAGTGTGAAATGACATTTATTATGAATACTTTACTCTATGACTTTAAAAGTACTTAGAGCACTACCATGGTTAACCATGAGTTTTTATCCACCATTGAGAATGTGACAAGTAAGTACCTTTAACTCAAGCAATTCCACCTCAACCATTAGGGATGATATCATCCCCTAAAATGTGATTGGTTCTCATAAAGTGAATTTTGATTGTACATTTTCCTTAGGAGGCCCATTTTAGACCTCAAAATTCTCCTAATATGGATATATCCTTTGACTGGCAAAGTACAACTATTTCTGATGATGTGGCTGAAGAAGCTATTAATTTTATAAGGAATGGAATATCAAGGGGTGATATGGTTGACCTTTCAAATGGAACATTTTCCTCTCCAGATTCATTGGCAGAAAAACAACATCTTTCTTTTGAAATTGTTTTAAGGCATGTTGTTGAACATGAGATTCGTGAAGCTCTTCTTATGATTGTTCAAGGCACTGCAGGCACTGGAAAGTCTTTCCTTATCCATTTTATTTTTGAAGCACTTTCTAATCTGTCAAGTAATGGAGAAAGTCCTTTGCTTCTTCTTGCCCCAACAGGAATTGTTGCTTTTAATATACATGTAAAAACAATACACTCCACTCTGAAAATCTGGATTAAAGATATGAAACCACTACAAGGTCAATCACTGGCAATATTCCAAGAATAAATGAGGCATATTCGATATATATTGATTAATGAAATGAGCTTTTTAGGATCAAGGTTATTCATGCAAATAGATGCTCGATTACGAGAAGCATTTCCAGAGAAAAAAAATTTTCCTTTTGGTGGAAGATCCATCATCCTTGTGGGTGACCTTGGCCAGCTACCTCCTGTGAGAGATAAGCCTTTGTATGCAGGTAATATAGTAGGGAAAGTCTTGTGGCAAAAATTCAACATTGTTGTCACTCTTGACACAATATTTCGCCAACAAGGGAATAATGAGAAACAATCTTGTTTTCGTAGAGTCCTCAATAACACAAGAAACGTGGAACCTATTATTGATGATTGGGAGTTTCTTATGTCCCGAGCTGATATGAGGTTTCATCCTAGAGAAAGGGATTTATTTAATGCAGCAGCTCACATGTTTCGAACAAATAATTTGGTCTCCTTCCATAACAGGCATATGTTGAAATCATTAAATTCTCCAATTGCATGATGTATTGCTATGAATTCAAGGCGTTCAGAAATCAGTGGTGTCGATGATGACCAACTGGACCGTGAAGTTTTTTTGTGTCATGGCCAACGTGTTATGTTGACATGTAATTTGTGGGTTGAAGCTGGTTTGGTGAATGGTGCACTTGGGTATGTGAAGGAAATATTTTATATGGCTACCTCTAAGCCACTTGAGCTTCCAATGTTCACAACTCTTGTTTTTGATAAGTATGTTGGTATTACATTTGATGCAAGCAATTTAAACATTGTACCTATCGCACCAGTGATAAGAGGAAATCAAAAATAAATTCCTTTAAAGATGGCATGGGCCCTTACAATTCACAAGTCACAAGGTTTGACTTTAGAACGAGCATCAATTGATATCGGGAATAAAGAGCAACAAGGCCTAACCTTCACAACCATATCAAGAGTGAAATCAATAGATGGTTTACGCATTGCACCGCCTTTCTCTTATCAACGTTATGCCAAGATGAAAGATAATGCATATGTTACAATTAGGAAGAAATAAGAGGAGAGATTAAAGTCCAATCGTTATGACATGCAACTATTGATACTTTTAGCTCTTTATAGAATTTTTTTTAAATTTCTTTTATTGTCCTCTTTATTTACTTTTAATATAATAATTCTTTTGATATATTAATGAGATGAATACATTCATCAAATTCATAGTAGTATTTTGGAATGTTGTTTACATTTTTTTCATGTTTTTTAATTTTCTTATTTTTTTTAAGTGGTTTTTGTTATTTTTCTTGCAATGAACCATTCAAAGATAAAAAACCAGTTATATGAGCCAATTATTAAAAATCAAGATGGAATTCCATATCACTGTGACATGCAACTAATAGTATTGTGACATATTTTTAGAATGCTTTTTAAAAAAAAATTATTGTCCTCTCTATTTCCATTTAGTATAATAATTATTTTCATGTGTTAATGAAATGAATACATTCATGAGATCCAATATAGTAATATATGAGAAATTTCTTACATTGTTTTTCATGTTGTTCAATTTACCTCTTTTTTTTTAATCGCTATTGTTCTTTTGTTTACAATAAACCATTCAGACATATACAGGAAATTATATGAGCCAATCGTTAAAAGTCAAGATTGAAGTCCATATCCCTATGACATGAAACTAAAAATAATTATCAATGTGGTTTGCTAAATATGTTTTAGTTTGGTTCAATGACAACATATTTATATTTGATAATTATATTAAACTAAAATTAATATATACACTGACATTAATTTAAATACAAATATAGAATTGCTAACATTGTTAGTATTTCATTTTAAAAATTATGTTTGAAAATTTGTGATTTCTTGTTGATTATTGTAATAGGTGTCATATCACTCATTTAATTTCATCACTCATTTCATGTGTACAATATGTATTTCTAATGAGGTTTATATTTGTAGGGAAATTTATATCATTTTGTTCATGTAAGCGTTGTATTTATTTTATAGCATGACGTTTTTAGATTAAGTTTTTTAACAACAATACAAATGGGGGTGTTCTATAGATATGCCTAGATGTTTCTATCTCTTTGTGTATTAATTTTTATTTTGTCATGTTTCCTTTCAAATGAAGATATGGATAATAATGATGGCATCTATTATAATCAAGCGGTGGCAAATATTTCTAGACTGATCAGTTTTCTTTCGTATCTTCGGAACAAGCTCGATAGAAAGCATGGCTTCCATCCTACTTTTATTGATGAGCATCTTCGTGTGCTAGATGAAATGAAAATGAATGTAAAATACTTGTTGCATGTGCACATGAGGGAGGCTGGGATAAAAACAAGAAGGGATTGGTTGGAAAGTGTTAAGTATCGTGATCATTATCCTGTTGATTTGAATTTGTGTTCCTTTTGTGGTTGGTCTGGTTGTGTTCTCGAAGAGGCTATTTGATAAATGACCTTTGATGGAGAGTTTCGAGTCCATTTTTGTAGTGGGATTTCTTTATGTAAAGACAACAAAAAACATATGTTAATTTCAATGTTATTTTTTTGGTTTCACTGATGGTGGAATTGAATATCACTTTAGTTTATTAATTCATTCAGTTTATAATATTAACAATCAGTAAGGTTGATTGATCACTTGAGGTTATCATAATAATAATCATGTGACTTTAAAATTCCTCTGTGTTTAAAATATTGGGTCGTATTCTTTATTAAGCTCTTGTATTTTTAATATTGTTCCCTTGGCCTTATTGGTCCCTTAGGTTATTAATATTTTTCCCTTGGGTTCACCAATTCCTTTGGTTTATAATATTAAACCCTTGGGTTTATTAGTTCTTTTGGTTTATAATATGAATAATACCTTGGGTTAATTATTAGTGTTTATTAATTTCTTTGGTTTTTATATTTTTTTTTTATTAATTTTATTGATCCTTTGACTTTATTAATCACTTGAGTTTATTAATAATTTTTATTTCTAATACTAATTTGTTGGGTAATATTTTTCCCTTGGGTTCACCAATTCCTTTGGTTTATAATATTAAACCCTTCGGTTTATTATTTATTTTGGTTTATAATATGAATAATCCCTTGGGTTAATTATTAGTGTTTATTAATTTCTTCAACTTTTTTATTAATTTTATTGATCCTTTGACTTCATTAATCACTTGAGTTTATTAATATTTTTTGTTTCTAATACTAATTTGTTTGGTTTATAATATTAATAATCCCTTCGGTTTATTGATGTTTTTTGTTTATAATATTAATAATCCCTTTGCTTTATTGATGTTTTATGTTTATAATATTAATATTTCACTGTATTTGTTGATCCATTGGGTTTATAACATTGATCTCTTAATTTTTCAAATTCTTTCGGTTTGTAATATTATTCCCTTTAGTTTATTAAATCCAAATATTGGGGTTTAAATATTAGTCCTATAGTTTAAAACTAATGCATGGTCCAATGTCACATTATGAAAAACACTAAATCAATATGAAAATCAACCATGGGAAACCATTGTTAATTAGCGTTAGCCATAGTCGATCAATGTCATCCGTGGTCAAATGTCACATTCTGACAAATATTGTCTCAATATGAAAATCAGCCATGGCCTACCATGGTCATAGTTGGTCCAACATCGCATTGTGATGACAATTGTCTCAATGTTTAAATCAAGCATGGTAAACCATGTTTATTCCCCTCGGTTTATAATATTAATAATCATGTGAATTTATCAATCATTTTTATTTAAAAAATTGATTCCTAAGATTTATTAATCTCTTTATTAATCATGTGAGTTTCTCATTCATTTGTATTTAAAATATTATTTCTAGCCTTTACTAATATTTTTTGTTTTTTATATGGATCCCTTGGCCTCGTTGATCTCTTATGTTTTTAATATTTTCCCCGTAGGTTCCCCAATTCCTTTGGTTTATAATATTAATAGTCCCTTGTGTTTATTAATTAGTTGATTTTAAAATATTGATTTTTATGATTTTTTTATTTCTTAGGTTTTTGAGTTTAAAATATCTATTCTTAGGGTTTGTTAATCTATTGTATTTTTAATATTGATCCCTTGGCCTTATTTATCCCTTAAGTTTTTAATAATTTTCCCTTGGGTTCACCAATTCCTTTGGTTTATAATATTAAACCCTTGGGTTTATTATTTCTTTTGGTTTCTATTATTAATAATCCCTTGGGTTTATTAATCTCTTGAGTTTAAAATCTTAAATACTATGGTTTATTAAAGTCTTAGGTTTTGGGTTTAAACTATTAATTATTAGGGCATATTAATCTCTTGAGTTTAAAATATTAATTCTTAGGGTTTATTAATTTCTTGGTTTATAATACTCATATTTATCCCTTGGTTTATAACATTTTTCCATTGGGTTTACTAATTTCTTGGGTTTATAATACTAAATGCTTGTGTTTATTTGTTCCTTACCTTTATAATTTTAATAATTCGTTTGGTTTATAATATTACTTATTTTGTTTTACAACATTAATAATCCGTTGAGTTTATTAATCTCTTGAGTTTAAAATATTAATTCTTAGGGTTTATTAATTTCTTAGGTTTTTGAGTTTCAAATATTAATTACTAGGGTTTATTGATCTCTTGTGTTTTTAATATTGATTCGTTGGCATTATTCATACCTTAGGTTTTTAATAATTATCCTTGGGCTCCCCAATTCCTTTGGTTTATAATATTAAACCCTTGGGTTTACTAGTTCTTTTGTTTTATAATATTAATAACCCCTTGGGTTTTTTTAGTCATTAGTAATTTTTACTATCTATAGATGACTAAATATTGGTTCTAGTTTTCCAAAAAAAAAAATTCCTGAATATTGTGAGTTTTAGAAATCTCACTGCCTTCATTATCCTTGTAGAAAATTTTTCACTATTCCACTAGCTTGCCATTCCATGGTCACCCTGCTGCTCCTAAAGGACTTCTTATGTGCTTTTACCTACCATTGTTAGCCTCCATTCATACTTATAACTTCATTGCATCATTTTCCCCTATCTTTAATATACCTTCCTAAACACTTCCCATCACTCTTATCCCTCAAACGCATCATTTTTCTACAAAACCTAGCCTATTGCTACAATTTGACACTTTTCGAGACTAGGCCTGTGCTTTTCCATTTTGGATCCCTTCCCCTCACTCAATCCTTGAAATTACACTTTCCCCTACTCTATAACATCTATCCCTATCCCCAAAAATTTCCCCAAGAATTTATAAAACCCTTAACCCCTTCATTCCCCTCCCTCTACAAGGTACTCCTAAATTCCCTATTTTGCCTACACCAAACCCTAATTTCCTCTTCCAACTAAGCTAGGGTTTGTTATGGAAAAGTGACATAGGATAAAAGGATCCATATGATAGGTAATATCAGCAAGCATAAATCCATACCAACTCATAAACATCATGCCTCCATCATTTTCCAAGAATTCATTCCAAGAGTCAAGCCATTTGTCACTCATAAGGCCAATTTTGCTTCAAATTGTGTTTCTTATCCAAAAAAGATGAATTTGACAAAAGTGAGAGAGGTTTGTTTCCATAATAGGTCCAAGAATAAAAAACGCCTTCAGATTTTATACAAGTGTCATAGTTTTATAGCAATGTCAAAAATACAGGTGTCACGAGAAAATTGCTACACTTCTGGAGTGACCTTGGGAAAATCAGGTTTTCTCATAGATAGTGTGTCCAAATGACTTGCTTGATGGGTCAAAAGACAACTAGACTAGAATCTCTTTAGAATGAGATATCATGAGATAAATTGGAAGTTGAGGAAGGCCTCCAAAAGTTGTCTGCACCAGCACTCTGCATTTCTGCACCATCATTCAACACTTTTTGACCAGGCTTCGGAGAATCAACTTTTGACAGGTCAAATCAACTCCAATCAGAAAAAAAAGGTATATGTCGAAAGTAGACAGGATAATATTTCCAACAAGCTATCATGGGCCCAATTTGGATACCGGGAAGGCCTCCAAATACCCTCTACAAAAATGAGTTGTGCGTTTAGGGCAACACTACGCGTTCAGGGTCGGGCGCTGTGCCTTCGGAGGAATTTCCTTTGTTAAATTTCACTTTGTTGCACATTCATAGGCACGCGCTGCACGTTCATAGGTGCACTAATCGTTCACCCGGGAAGCGCGACAGGCCCATGCAAAAGCATTCTGGTAGGAGCTGCTCTTTCGACAGACCCGACAAGCCCGAATACGCGTGTAGGAATTGCACTTTTGGCAGACTCGACAGGCCCGAATACACGTGCAGGAACTATGCCTTCGGCAGACCCAACAGGCCCAAATACGCGTTTAGGCACTGCGTGTTGGACCTGAAGCTCCTCCTACACCTGCAAACACTCAAAAAACATTAAAAATACCTCCAAGCTGCCATCAAAGGGTCTTCAAAGAATTGCTAATTCGTAAGAGGATGTAATACCTTTTCCTCCAGTGCATTTTGATGATTTAAAGTGAAGAGAAATTGAAAAAACCCTAAAGGAGTGAAAACCTGAGTGTTCATGCTAAAAACCCTTTTTAAGCCTCCCTCATCTACAAACAAGAAGATATCAGTCAAACAGGGATAATCAAGGTGGTTGCATTGGTTTAAAAGTTTTTCATCCATAAAGGCTTGACATGACACTCATTCCCTTATATGAAAAAAGAGAGTGACATCACATGCCCTCTTTCCTATCAGTTTGACATCAGTGAAGTGAGGAGGCAAATATCAATGAGACAGAGAGTGATAAAGCAGAGAACAGCAGAGATGTTGATGGCAATAAGACAAAGAGCCCTGATGACAGTGAGGCTAACAATGAGGCACACAACTGTGGTGATGAGAATAATGATAGTATTCATGAGATCAGTAAGGTCATTGAAGTAAATAGTAGTAAGGGCAATGCAGAAAGCAGTAAAAATAATAGCAGCAAGGAAGAAAAAACCAATGAAGATAAAAGCAATGAATAAATCAGTGAGACAGATGCCAATGAGGGAAAGTCCTCAAGAAGACAAAAGAACAAATGAAACCTTGAAATTCTTGTTGATCTATCCCCTACTAGACATTCCAAACATAATCAAAAAAACAATTTCAAATTTTGGCAAGTTTTTGACATTTTTGGTTTTTTGACTAATATTAAGGGCCGAAAGCATAGCACCCTTGTCCCTATGTTTTTACTACATGCATCCATTGGAGGTAAAGTTTACATTTTTGGATTCATTATCCAAAGGACATCATCCACACCAAATTTCAGATCATTTGGAGCATTTGTTGTCCTCCAAAGCACCCAAAAACATGCCAATTTTCACCTTTCTGCCATGTTTTGGGGCTGGTGTTGTGCCTTCCATAGCCTTGGGAGATTTTATTTTTGAATAGGTTAATGGAATCCAATCCAAAAACCAAGGGAATTTTTGGAAATTATACTTGACATACTTTCCAACGAGCCATCATGGAGCCAATTCCAACATCGAGAAGGCCTTCAAAGCTTGGCTACAAGATGAATTAGTTTTCCTGTGCAGGCGCTGTGCTTTCAGACCTCTGAAGCTGCCCCCTTGCAAAAAAGTCAAAAAAACACACTGAAGGATATTTTCGAGATTTTTTGGGAAAATAATTTCAAATTTGGTTGAGGAGTTATGTTTAGGTTATCTTTCATTTATTACATTAGATATTTTGTGCCTTGGGCCTTGCATGATCTTAATGGACAAATTTGGCATTTATGATGCATTTATGGTTTCTAGAAGCCTCTTAGGGTTTCCACCTCCTCATTTTTTGGTTAAAAAGAGCCTTGAGGCATCATTGTAATTTTTGGTTGGCTACTGAGCATAATATGATGTAGACTCTGAGTTTATTTTTGAAATTGGCTTTGATGTCTTGTGATGGCTTTGGACTGAGCGGCTCTGGATTAAGCTCATTCTTAGGATTCATTAAGCTTTGTTATATGGTGATGTATTCCATGTTTTTGTTTGTTTTCTTCATTTATTCATTATGTTTATGGTTCATTTAGTCATAGGATAGAAATAGAGAATAGTATTTTCGTTCTTGGTACCCTACTTCTGCCTTCTTCCTTGATTTCTATGTTTTCTTCTTCAAAGTTTTGCTAAAGAATCCTTGAATGCTCTTTAGTGTTACTAAGATGTTATGTTAAATTTCTATTTGTTTGCAAGAAATTCTTAGAGAATCCTTGATTTCTCTCTTAGCTTACTTATCTATTGTTTTTAAGGTTTGCTTAGTATTGTTTGGTTGATGAATCCTTTATTTCTCTTCAAGTTTATTATGCTATCATCTTAGAAGCTTTTTCTTGTTTATTATTTTTTTAAAGGATCCTTGATTTCCCCTTAACATATTGTATTCACACCTCCATGTTAATTTCATTCTCCCTAGACCTACTTAGATCCATTTGGCCTTGTCAACTTTCCCTTTGAACTATCCTTGACTCATTTTTATACTTTTCAAAATCTTTGTAGACTCCATAGCCCAATGGATTGATCCTCTCTTACTCTACCTATTCTTCTTGACAACTTATCCAACCAAACAAACAAACAAGCAAACCCTAATCCCTACAACTAGCCTAAAATCAAACTCTAAAATCAAACAAGTTAAATCCTTTACATAAGTATAGAGAGAGCCCTCTCTGAGCCTAGGAAGGCTAGGTCCTAGGACTCCAAATATTAGTTTGATGTTACCCTTTTATTTTTGCTCACTGCCGATCTGCCAAAACTACGGGGAGTTAAGA
>JAXQQM020061347.1:0-46418 GCA_034641835.2 Pinus albicaulis | reverse complement strand
TGCTGAGAGAGAGTGTTGAGAATGCAGCAAGATGATGGAGCTTAGTGAAATGAAGTCGCCTTCACTAAGTGGGCCCGCAGGCAAATTCTGGCGCAAAGTCTATTTTTAGACTATGTCTATTTTTAGACATACTGAGCATAATTTGGGAATTCTACTTGGAGATTCTTGGAGTATGCGACATGTCGGTAAAAATAGATGAGACCCTAATTTTTAGGACCCAGGCTATTTTTAGACTGATCTCCTAAAAATATGGAAGTCAAATATTATTTACCCTTAATATTATTTTGACTATAAACAACAGTTTACTCTCTTGGCGCACTTCAGTTTGAGTCATGGAGGTGGCTCATGCAACTGACACAAGGAATCACGTGGTTCCTAGGGCTTGATGGCATCTTGCATGGTTGGCTTCAGTTAGACTTCAGTGGCAGAAGTTTTGGAGGAGTTAACGGGACAGATAGTGGAGTTGTGTTCTGTTTGTTTTAGTTGAACTAGTTGGGATTAGTTAACTAAATAATCAACTAGATATGAGTGGAGTGAATTAAATAATATTTAATTCACTAAATATTAACTCATTATTCAACTCAAGAACACTTCAGTTCACTACAGTGCATGATCAGTTCAGTGGAGACCAGTGGAAGAGGTAGATGAAAGGGTAAGTAAAGCTATCTGTTGGAGGATCAGTTTTGCATGGGATTTGCATTACACTTGGAGGAATTTTCCATGACAATTGCGCAGTCAAGCCAAGGAGATTCTAACCTTGGATCTCTTCATATACAGGCCATGATTGCGCAATAGAGGCAAGGCAGTCAGCAGTGAGTTTTGAACCCGAGACTTGTTCAAAACTGAGTTAGATTGTGTGTGACTTTATGAGAAAGTACTGAGTACTTGTGAGGAGTATTGTACTTTGTTGGTTACATGATTTATCCATTATAATATACACAATAGCTGCGGGGTTTTCAGCTATAGGCTTTCCCCATACATTCTGAGTTAATGTGTGATTGATTTGATGTGAGATTGCTTCTATTATTTCCGCATGTGACAATTAATTGTAGAAGAAGGTTATGTGTTATGCATGCAATTCAAAATTGATGTATGATCGGGTTAATATTCATTGAATAAGTGATTTATTCAGCTAATTTCTACATGGTATCGGAGCAAGATTAATTGTCGAGATCTATTACGGTGATTGCAAACTTATTTCCTCGGACAGAGTCTGCATGCGGGCCAGGTAGCCTCCGGAATATTCATCCTTCTTTGTAAGGTGAAAGATCTCGTGAATGCCCTTTGCAGTCAATCTCTGATTTGGAAATAATTTGTTTTCAAGTGTAGATCGGAAGCGATAGAGCTTGGAGTTTGGAATTCGAATTTTGCAGAAGGTTGTTCTTCTTGGTGCCGGTGTTGAAAGATGTCTTCTTTCAATGGTTTGCGACTCAAATATGCTCTTGAAGGCAGTTCGAACTATGTTGCATGGAAGGATCGAATGGAAGCAGTGTTAGAAGATAATGGTCTGAAGGAGTTCGTGGATGCGGATGTCCCAAAGCCCACCGATGCAGCTTTGGTCGATGCATGGCAAAAGAAGATCGCGAAATGTCGAAGGATCCTGTTGGAGGGCGTCAAGGATCATATTGTATCCAGCCTGCATGGAAAGGCTACTCCATATTTAATGTGGAAAGCTTTGACGGGTCTATTCCAGAGTAAGAGTGACCAAAGGAAGCTGGCGCTCAAAGATAAGCTCAGGAACATCAAGATGGAGAAGGGCGACAGTATCACCAAATACCTCACGAAGTTCACTCAATGCAGAGATGAGATGGGAAGTGTGGGGGTGACTGTCGAAGATGAGGACATGGTCGATCTGGCTCTCCTTGGTCTTCCAAAGGCTTGGCACTCATATCAAGATAGTGTCAATGGTCGGGAGAAGCTGCCGGGATGGGAGCGCCTTTGGGTGGATCTCATGCAGGAGGAGATAAGGAGGACTACTTGTGATGGATCTTCATCAAAGGGAGCTGATGAAGAAAACTGCGCTTTGGTGGCCAAAGCAAAGAAGGGGAAGGGTAAGAAAACTTCTCATTCCGGTGCAAAGGGCAAGAAGCAGGATATGGCGAAAGTGAAGTGTTTTCACTGCCATGATCACGGACATTATGCTACCAATTTTCCAAAGAAGAAGAAGAACAAGCAAGCGGGAAGATCTGCAGATGGAGAAGCTTTGGCTTCACAGTTCGAGCTTGACTTTTCACTGATTGCATGCTTGGTTTCAAGTGTGATGGAATCGGTGTGGTTCTTGGACAGCGGTGCGTCATTTCATATGACGGGAGATCGGGAGTTGTTCTCAGATCTGGAGGACAAGGATTTGGGCATGCACATCGAGATGGGCGATGACGGTAGATACAGTGCGACTGGTATCGGTACCGTATCCTTTCAGAGGGAGTCTGGTAAACCCTTTGTCTTAAAGGATGTCATGCATGCACCTGGATTGAAGAAGAACCTGATTTCAGTAGCGATGTTGGAGGATAAGGGTTATGATGTGGTCTTCAGCGAAGGAAAAGCTTTCCTGCGCAGTAAGACTACTGGAGAGACCCGGAAGATAGGGGTTCGAACTCTGAACCTTTATCAGTTGCAGGTAGATGACTGCGCAGCTATGGCATGCAAGGCTGGAGATGTGGTGAGCCGGGATGATGAGGGCGAACTATGGCACAGGAGATTGGGTCATCTTCACCATGGAGCTTTGAAGATTCTGCAGCAGATTTCTACTGGACTTCCTAAGGGCACCCTTGCGCAGTCAGATCAGTGCAAGGGGTGTACTTTAGGGAAGTATGTGAAAGCCACCCTTCACGAGAAGGATAGTTGCGCCACGACGATCCTTGAGAGAGTTCACACAGACGTGTGTGGTCCTTTCTCAGTTGCTTCGACAGCAAAGCACAAGTATTATGTGATCTTTGTTGATGATTTCTCTCGAAAGTGTTACACTGAAAAACTGTCACCTTGACATTTTGCTGACTGTATGAGCTCAGTAACACTCATACATGCCTCCTCTGCAAGTCTTACAACCTTTGGTCCTCATTCCATGCCCTGAAAATGAAGGAAAAACCCTAAAAAGCTCAAAAACCTTGGGTACGCAGTTAATATGAAGCCTACCTGCGTTTTTAGCTAGGGTACGCAGGTAAGGTGAAGATAAACTGCGTTCTAGAACGCATTTTTCCAGTGTTATAGGTGCGGTACCCCTGTAAAGTCAAAAATGCGCGAAATTAAACCAAAAAAGTTGAATTTTGGTCAATTCTAGAAGGTTCTGGATGAGATTTTTGGGGATGAGTACGCTTTGGTAAGGTGCATGTATCCCACACCTTAAGGAACTAATCCCTTGATGTGAGGAGCCTATCCCTTTGAAGGAGGGTTCTATCCCTTTAAAGGTGGAATCCTAACCTCCTCATCTGCTCTATAAAAGGAGGCATTGGGTAGCCTTTTGGGTTAAGTTAAGAAGTTAAGCTGTTGGAGATTGAGATTGAAGTGCTGTTGAGATTTAGAATTCTTTCTGCTGAGCTTTTGAGAGGAAAGATCACATACCTCTTTATGCTTCTGGAGGAAGAGTGCAAGACTTATCAAAGTAGAGGAGACTCCTGCTTCGGACCCCGGGAAGGCCTTTCGAACATCAAGGCTAAGGTTGTAAGGTTCTTCTGTATATTTTTAATATTAATACAATCAAGTTTTGTTTTTCTCAATAAATTGTCGCTCGATTGTTTATTTCAATAAGCTGTCGTTTGATCGTTTATTTCATAGATTCCTTGATCACTATGATAGGTATGTTTTATGATTATTTGTTATACAAGTGCTATTTGATATTTTCTTGTTTGTGATTGCAGATCAACGAAAGATGATACTTTCTTGTGATAAAAGGGCCCTTGTTGCGATGAAGGATTATTGATGCAATGGAAGCACTGCGACCGCAAATAAGCATTTTGATCTAAGGTAGGATCGACACCTTCATAGCATTTATTTGTAAAATGAATATACTTAGAGAAAGACAAACTTAGTTGTTCGTTTGTTGCTAGATTGTCTTCTGACACTAGGGAGATCGGTCTTGTCCGCAAGAACGATTTATCCGTCCAACAAATTGGCGACTCCGCTGGGGAAAGAAACTTGTTGTTTTTGGTTCTCTTTTATTTTGATTTGAGGAAAATTTTTTCCTGGTTTTTGATTGATGGATATCTGCCTGGGTAGCTTAGGTTTTCTCTGTTTTTGAAAATTTTGAAATCTTTTATGTTTTTCTTGAAGTTTTCAGGGGACCGCACTTTGTCTTCACACACAGTGCGGGAATCTCCGCACTTTCCTTAAGTAACCAGTGCGGGACCGCACCTGTTACTTTTGGGACCTGCGGACCTTGTTAAAAGTCTTGAAAAACTTAGATTTCTTCTTTCAGTTTAGTTTAGATTTAATTTAGGATTCTTAGCATCTACCCAGATCTGTATTTTTCTGTCAAAAATCTCTTGTTTCTAAGTTTCTTTCAGCAAATTCTTCATCTCATTAATCTCCATTAAGTTAATTGGGTGTTTTGAGTCTCTTTTTTGAGAAATTCTTAATTTGATTTCCTTTGTTCATTACTTGAAGGTTTGTCTCAGTCTTTTCACAATTTTGCATCTTTTTGCTTTTGTTTTTGCAAAAAGATGCAAAAACAAATTGTGTATGAGTGTTAATCGCCTTTGAGTGTTTTTTGATCTTTGGAACTCTCACCCGATTTTCTTGACTTCCACTTGATTGGTTCTTAGATTACATTAGAATCATCTTGTGTTTGAGAATTCTCTTGCATAGATCACATGTGCATAATTAGAATTCTCATTTTCAGAATATGAATGAAAAATGTGCATAGATTACATTTGCATACTTTTCATGTGAATTGTGCATAGATTACAATTGCATAGTTTACATTCTGAAAAATAAATTGTAGATTTAGATCATTTTTTCTTTGATTTGAAATTAGATGTTTTTATGTTTGTTTTTAAAAAAAAAAAATATATTGTTTTGGGATTGATTAGCATTAGTTTTTCTTGATGAAATTAGTGCATTAGAGAATTTGTTATATTTTCTCTTATTTATCAATCTTTGCATTGTTGGAAGTGGATGGAAACTCTCTCCTTACTTTAGGTACGATTCATCGAATTGAAAAGATTACATTATCATATTCGATTGCATTCAGTTTTGGGTCGGGTCATAACACCATTGGTTTCATATCCATTTACCTTTTGAGTAAAAACAGCCTAAATAACACAGCGCTTAATTAAAATTCATCTAGTAATTTTTACATTTTTAGGGTTCTTTCCACCAATCTAGCTTAGGCTAGTGTCTTGGAATAGGTTTTAGTTAACTCTCCAAGACAGTAAAACAAACAAGTAGTCGATCTTGCGGTAGGAAAAATTCCAATTGTTGCATGTATGCTCTGGGAAGCTCCTCCTAAAGGAGTCAAGCACGAGATCATATCTGAACCAATGAGGTAATCAATCCTTCCTCATTGGGAACGATAGAAGATATACACGTATTAACAACGGTAAACCTCGGATTGACCATTGTCGAGGAGCCTGGGGTCACTTGTCGGTAAACCTTGGATTATGTCAAGGAACCTTCAAGGGGATTGAGCTTTGTTACTCTGCCCTTGCGTGTGTGTCGGATCGTAGACTGTTCCCCCAGGTATATTTGTTTCTGTTGGTAACCTTAGTGGCCATAATCTATAGGGTTTTTTCCTAAGGTGACGGTGGAGGGAAGATCCCACTGTACCTGGAGCAGACGTCGACTAGACTCACTTGGACTCTCTGGGGGGTTCTCTTCACACGAGATGGTTTTGTGAAGAAACTTGTGCCAGTCTGTTTCATTAAGCAGGTTGTCGGGGTAACTGTTCCAACCGTCCTTTCTGTATTAAATTCTACGATGTTGGATTTCATCACCAACTAGTGTTTTTAGTACGGGAAGTTACTATTTGTGTGTGGTTTGACTCCTAGATTTGATAGCGCGTGTTAATTTGTTTGTTTTTACTTTTAGAGACCATAGGTGTGAATTGTGAATTTTAATTGTTAGTTGTTAATTGTTAATTGTTATTTTAGTTTTTAGTTTGTTAATAAAATTCACTGAAGTTGAATAGAATGGCAACTGTTCCGGAATTTACCAACCAAGGAACCCCTCTTAACGAGAATCCTAGTACTTTTCCTTGCTTTGGAAATGTTGGTCCTCCTTATATGGCTACATTGTCATTACCTGGATTTACAATAGGTTTACCTATATGGTTATTTTCAACTTCGTTGGCCCCGAACACTCCATTTGTTCCACCTCAACCGGATGCTTCACAGAGTTCACCATCTCAACATCACAAACCTTCTGTTGACCCTTTACCTTCTTCGCCTAATATTTCTTCCTCCATTTCTTCCTCTTCGCTTAGTAAAAGCCTTGACACTAGTAACCAGGTGGTTAAGAAGAAGAAGAAAGGGAAGAAGAAAGGGAAGAAGAAGAGCCAAGATAAGAAAGAAGTCAACCAACCAACCATGGCTGTAAGTGTTAGTAATGTTGAGGAAACCTCCAACATGCATCGTAAACCAAAATACCCTTGCAGACTTTGTAAGGGTGACCACTTCCTTGTTAATTGTCCTGGTATTCCAAAGGTCTTGGAAGTTTGGTCAGAAAAATCTCATCAACTTTCCGTTGATCCATCAACCAGTGATAGTCAGGTTCCTGGGAAAAAGGGTAAAGTTAGGTTTCCTTGTAAGTTATGCAAAGGGAGTCATCAAACTCACATTTTCCCTCACATGGATGAAGCCTCAAAATTGTTTGAAAACCTTACTGTTCCACAGCAAGAATTTCCAACTGGTTACCATAAACTTTCTCCCAACCTACCGTCAACTGACGGAGTGATTGATCTAATTTCAAGTACAGTCGATCCCACTCTTCCATTGGAGAGTGAAACTCATATCACTCAGGTTGATGATCCATTAGTTGATCAAGTGGTCGATTCGATTTCACATTCGGTCGATCCCATTCTCCCTGTAGAGAGTGAAATTCATACCGCTCAGGTTCTTCTTGTTACATCAGATTCTTCTACGCCGGGGGGAATTTCACCTGTTTCTACGGAACCCCCTCCAAGTACTGAGGTCTTTTCCTTTGATTGGAATAGACTGACAGAACCTCGTCTTCCTCCCTCCATCCCTTTCCAAATCATTGTGAAGTTTGGTGGTAGGGACATACACCGCACACAGGTAGATGAAGGTGCTTCTGTTAGTATTTTATCCTCAACTGCTTGGAAAGCTTTGGGTTCTCCTCATCTTGTGCCTATTACGCAGAATCTGAAAGCTTTTAACAGAACCATTAGTGAACCTTTAGGGATCCTTCCTAAATTTTCTATTACTTTGGAAGGTAAAACTGTCTGTATTGATCTTATGGTAGTTCGAGGTCCCTTGGATTTCAATTTACTCCTTGGGCGAGACTATGTTTATGCAATGAAAGCTGTCGTATCGACACTCTTTCGGGTGATGTCTTTCCCTCACAATGGAAATATTGTGACTGTAGATCAGCTTTCATTTGCTAGTCTTGATTCGACTACCAATTATCCGACATCCCTAAATGTTCCTGATTCTAAAGTGGTATCTACCCCGCCACGGGTTAATTATGTGGCAACTAGTCCCATGTTTTCAGTTACCGATGGAAGCGAGCCTCTCACTGTTTGCTCGACTTCTTATGACTTAGATCCGGTAATTGACATGGAAAACTCTATGGGATTATTTGAACGCGATGTTCTTATCCCTTTTGAGTCCCATGACATGTGTTCCTTCCAGAGAACTTTTCTTCCTTCTGATGAAGACCTCTTGGAAGCTATGATCAAGGTGTGTCCATTGACATGTGTTTCTTCTTGTTGGAAGCCATGATCAGTGGGTGAGGAGAGTTCCTTGTACTGTGTCAACCTCGTTAAAAAATGAATCAGTGAGTGAGGAGAGTTCCTTGTACTGTGTCAACCTCGTTAAAAAATGAATCAGTGAGTGAGGAGAGTTCCTTGTACTGTGTCAACCTCGTTAAAAAATGAATCAGTGAGGCTGAGGAGAGTTCCTTGTACTGTGTCAACCTCGTTAAAAAATGAATCAGTGAGTCTGAGGAAAGTTCCTTTTACTGTGTCAACCTCGTTAAAAAATGAATCAGTTAGTGTGAGGAGAGTTCCTTTTACTGTGTCAACCTCGTTAAAAAATGAATCAGTGGCTGGTGAGGATAGTTCTTTTCCTGTGCCAACCTCATTAAAAAATGAAACAGGTGTCTGGAGCAGAGTTCTTGTCTTGTGTCAAGCTCCTTAAAAAATGAAACATGTAGGTAGATTGTAGAGAGTAGATTAATAGATTAGAAATAGGTAGTTTTCGAGGACAGTTCTTTTCCTGTGTCAACCTCGTTAAAAAATGAATCAGTTGGCCTGAGGATAGTTCCTGTTACTGAGTCAACCTCATTAAAAAATGAATTAGGTTCGAGGACAGTTCTTTTCCTGTGTCAACCTCGTTAAAAAATGAATCAGTTGGTTTGAGGAAAGTTCTTTTTGCTGTGTCAACCTCATTAAAAAATGAATCAGTAGTCTGAGGATAGTTCTTTTCCTGTGTCAACCTCGTTAAAAAATGAATCAGTTAGTCGAGAGCATAGTTCCTTTTCTTGTGTCAAGCTCATTTAAAAAATGAAACAAGCTTCTCTGAGGACGGTTCTTTTCCTGTGTCAACCTCGTTAAAAAAATGAATCAGTTGGTCTGAGGATGGTTCCTGTTACTAAGTCAACCTCGTTAAAAAATGAATTAGGTATGAGGACAGTTCTTTTCCTGTGTCAACCTCATTAAAAAATGAATCAGTAGGTTATGTAGGTAGATTAGAAATAAGTAGTTTTTGAGGATAGTTCCTTTTACTGTGTCAACCTCGTTAAAAAATGAAACAAGTTGTCATGAGCATAGTTCTTTTCCTGTGTCAAGCTCATTAAAAAATGAAACAAATCCTCCCCTAATTGAGTCGAGTCTTTGAATAAACCTCGTAAATGTTAGATTTAGGTTAGTTTTTAGGTTGGGTCTTTCATATGATCTCGTAAATGAACCTTCATTCCATCCAGCTATTTATTACTAGTGTACTTAGTTGAATGAAATGAAGCTGGGGGGGCATGCGCTCTAGCAGTTACGCTTAGGGGGCATCAAGCACAGTTTTCTCTCTGTTTCAAGCTTGTGAAAAAATGAAACTACTCTGAAGCATAGTTTTTCTCTGTTTCAAGATTTTGTAAAAATGAAACTTATCTTGAGTCAATTTTGGTTATTTTCAAGACTCGTTAAACTCATGAAAATCCCGAGATCATTTTGCTATTTTTCATTCTCGTAAAACATATAAAAATTCCGAGTTCTTTCCGTCTTTTCCTGCTCGTAAATTAAATTGAAAGTCGGCCATATGAGTACATTTTTATCCCTTTTTCGAACTCGTTAAAACTTACGAAAAAGTGAAAACCATGAGTACATTTTTATCCCTTTTTCGAACTCGTTAAAACTTACGAAAAAGTGAAAACTACTGAGTACATTTTTATCCCTTTTTCGAACTCATTAAAACTTACAGAAAAAGCGAAACCATGGAGTCCTCTTTTAAGCCCTTTTCAGACTCTCTAAACATGAAAAGATCGCCGAGTACTTGATTATTCGAACTCGTTAAAGTAAATGAATGATCATCCATTCAGTATAAGTTTACCCCTTTTACGGACTGAAATGGACTATTTACGAAAAAGGTATACGTTGACTAATTACGGTCAATAGAGTTCTCTCCTGCATTATTTTATCCTTTTTCGGGCTCGAGAGACGAAATTTACGAAAAAGTACACCCACGGAGTTTTCTTAAGTTTTTCTTCTGACTCCCTAAAACTGAAAAACACCGAGTTTCTCCTATACTGGACTCGTTAAAACTTAACAGTAAAGGACCTGTTTAATTTTCAACAAGAACGAACCACTCCTTCTTAGGGTTCGAATTTTAAACTAAGTTGGACTCATCCGAAGGATGAGCTTATAATCAAGCAAATGTTATCCTCCTCAAGCTTGTCAAAAATAAAGAGGTACTTGCCAGAAATGGTGGGGGAAAAGAGAGAAAAACGAACCTGTTTGTTGTATTTTGATTATTCGGAAAACCGTTAACCACTCTTGAACACGACACTTTTTGTTCACTTGGGTTGGGAAAATCCTTTGCCTAACAGTTAATCAAACCACATTGAAAGTCTTCAGCCGGTTTCTGGGTATTAGCTTTGGGTCAATTGTCACCAAGCCATCTGTAGTGTTGTTATGTGTTCGAGAGGACAGTTCAAACAAACCATTCATCTGCAAAATATCTGTCATCCATTTTGACCATCCCTGAGTCAGTCCTTGCCAATATATTTTCAAAACTTGATCTATGATTTCGTGTTGTGGGCTTGCCTACAACTGATCACTTTCTATCGACGACAACTAATTATCTAGGAAGTTGATCCAGAAATCGTCAGTACCTTGGAATCTGCATGCCTTAATGGCAGGTTTCTCGCATTCGACGACAGGTTGCATCATTGACCTTCGATCGAATGATTCCGTGACATGTTCGACTTCAGCTCATTGATTCACATTTCATGGATTGTACTGAGTACTTTGAGAGCCATTGACATTACTGGTGGTTTCTCTCACACTTGTTAACAGTTTACATTGTTGACTGGTAATCAAGTGGTTTCTACCATGTTCGACTTCAACACATTTATTCACATGGATAGAATCGTACTAGTTCGAGATGCGGAAATCAAGACCCTGGATCTAGTTTCTACCATCCAGGCTGCGAGGAATTTTGTTATCATTTATAGAGTGGACTATTCATAGACAGATGGCTGCGTCCATGCTGTGTCTACAAATGTCTATACTGTGATGTATTCAAAATCATTCCTGTATCAGAACAGTTTAGATTAGTTTCTAGTTAGTTTTGATATGAGTATGGGAATGCCTACCTCAGCGATGATATGATTACATATATATATATTTTGCATTGAATGTTTTGACAGGTTCCGACTGGGGTGTCCACAGGATGATCCTTGAAATGATAAAGTACTTCACTCTTCATATATGACAAACTTCATCTTCATCTATTTCAGACTTCGCACTTTAGGGGGCAATTTGTTACACTGAAAACTGTCACCTTGACATTTTGCTGACTGTATGAGCTCATTAACACTCATACATGCCTCCTTTGCAAGTCTACAACCTTTGTTCCTCATTCCATGCCCTGAAATTGGAGAAAAAACCCTAAAAAGCTCAAAAAACCTTGGGTACGCAGTTACTATGAAGCCTACCTGCGTTTTTAGCTAGGGTATGCAGGTAATGTGAAGAGAAAATGCGGTCTAGAACGCACTTTCTCTGTGTTATAGGTGCGGTACCCCTGTAAAGTCAAAAAGCGCGAAAGAAAAGATTAAAAAGTTGAATTTTGGTCAATTCTGGAAGGTTCCGGATGAGATTTTTTGGGGATGAGTACGCTTTAGTAAGGTGCATGTATCCCACACCTTAAGGAACTAATCCCTTGATGTGAGGAGCCTATCCCTTTGAAGGAGGGTTCTATCCCTTTAATGGTGGAATCCTAACCTCTTCATCTGTTCTATAAAAGGAGGCATTGGGTAGTCTTTTGGGGTTAAGTCAAGAAGTTCAAGAACAAAAGTTAAGCTGTTGGAGATTGAGATTGAAATGTTGTTGAGATTTAGAATTCTTTCTGCTGAGCTTTTGAGAGGAAAGATCACATACCTCTTTATGCTTCTGGAGGAAGAGTGCAAGACTTATCAGAGTAGAGGAGATTCCTGCTTCGGACCCCGGGAAGGCCTTTCGAACATCAAGGCTAAGGTTTTAAGGTTCTTCTGTATATTTTGAGATTAATACAATCAAGTTCTGTTTTTCTCAATAAATTGTCGTTCGATTGTTTATTTCAATAAGCTGTCGTTTGATCATTTATTTCATAGATTCCTTGATCACTATGATAGGTATGTTTTATAATTATTTGTTATAATAAAAGTATTGATATTTTCTTGTTTGTGATTGCAGATCAACGAAAGATGATACTTTCTGTGACAAGGGCCTTGTTGCTAATGCATGATTATTGATGCAATCTAAGACTCATGACCGCAAACAAGCATTTGGATCTAAGGTAGGATCGACACCTTCATAACATTTATTTGTAAAACGAATATATCTAGAGAAAGACAAACTTAGTTGTTCGTTTGTTGCTAGAATTGTCTTCTCGACACTAGGGAGATTGGTCTGTCCGCAAGAACGTATTTATCCGTCCAATGGTAGGTGCGGATCTTCTATGCGTAAGAAGAGCGATACATCGCTGCTCCGTGAGTTTAAGCACTGGCCGAGAAGGAGGCCTGGGAAGAAGGTGGGACGGCTTCAAGGAGGATAACGGTATAACTCCATCTCGCTGAATTCAAGGAGTTCTCATGTCGCAGAAGGAGCCCGTGAGAGAGCTCATCGCACCCCAGCAAACCCACAGCAGACCCGTGGTGGCCGAGCGAAGAACAGAACGATCGTGTGCCGGCGGCGATGTTGCATGATCAGCTCACCCTCACTTAGGGCCGAGGCATGGCGATAATAAGAGCGATGAAGAACCCGTCCTCGCAAGGTTCTGGCATGAGCACACCAGAGGAGGCTTATTCTCGGCAGTGGCCCGATATTTCCCATTTGCGGATTTCTGATCTCCCGTCTACATGCATGTGACGAAGGATGCAAGAAGGGAAGCTCGGGATCCAACCTGGGCCGAGGCGGGGAATATCGGTGGGGTACACGATACACCTCATAACTATTTAGGAGTGGGAAGTGCATGCAAATGAAGACTATGGCAGAATGACATAAAATTGTGAGGAGCAAAGCCATGTGCAAAGCAGCTCACGAGAGCCACACTTCCATGCGTATGAGGAGTCGTTAGTTCCTAAGGAGGGAGCTTCGTGGATGTGGATCAGCCACAAGAGGAGGTTCAGTAGTGTAAGAAAAAACCGACCAGTACGCCAACCACGTAGGCTATGCGCACTACAGAGCGAGAATAGACTGCCTGGGATGGGAGAAGGTAGGACCCACCCATGACAAATAAGTACAGACAACACCTGATCTAAGATGTACTGATACATGGCCTTTGTGAGTCAATGTGTTGTGACGAGCCATCCTCTTTTGAGGAAGTCGTGGACCTAACCCGTATGGGTTGATGCCATGATCGGCTGATTATATCCACTACTGTGAACAGCTGGCATGGGAGATCGTCCCCAAGACCGGGTTAAAAAGTCCATGGTAGGTTCATGGATCTACAAGGAAGGTGCTGGCCGACTTGGGAGGGGGAGGAAGTACAAGGCGAGATTTGTCGCTCGTGGCTTCTCGTAGAGACGAGGGATCGACTTATGAGGGAGACTTTTTGCACCGTCGGGAAGGTACTCTCTTCCATACCGACGATCCTCTTTCTCTCTCGGGCCACAGTATGGGGTACATTCATCGATGGATGTGAAGACCGCATTCCCAATGGAGTTATTGAGGAGGAGGTGTACATAGAGCAAATGGGACGTTTGAGATCTTCATCGGGGCTGAGTCGCATGTGCCACTCGAAGAGAGCACCGTGACGGGGCTGAGCAAACACCTAAGCGAGACACTGATAGACAAAGACACCGGCTGGATTCTCCAAGAGTGAGGCGGATCCAAACCTGCACTTACTGTGGTGGAGGGAGCCGCGATCATCAGACCGTATGTAGATGATCTGATTTTGACTCGGCGACGAGCAGCTGATACTATGCAAGGATGATTCGCACGAGAGTTTTAGATGAATGGGAATCTCGGCATCCTTCATTATTTCGGGATTGAGATTTGGCAACAGCATGGAGGATCTGTTGTTTCTGTGCAAGTATGCCCTGGAGACTCGGAGAGGTTCAAATACGGCCGCAAGCCTATTGGATACCCCTTCCGGTGGAGGAGGCGGGAGATACTTGAGGAGGTAGTGGAGGCCAATCGTTCATCGACGCTGGTGGGTCGTTGATGTATCTAGTCAATACCGACCCGATATGCGAGGAAGTAACACGTGTTATGGTTAAGCCTACCAAGCTCTTTTGGAAGGCGGCAAGCATGTATTGCGCTATATCGAGGCACATCGGGATATGGCTTCCATGCAGACAAGAGGGATGGAGTGAAGCTTTCGGCTTCATCGAGCGCAGACAAGTGGAGCCCAATGGCATCGGAAGAGCACTTTCCCTTGGAGGAGTTTTCAAAGATTAACACAGAAGCCCCGGCACACTGGTGAAGCAGTAGATCCAAGTGGCACTCGCTTCAGAGGCCGAGTACATGGCAGCAAGTCGACTGGATGCGAGGCTATTTGGATGAGGTGGGAAGATCCTCGGCAGTTTGTTCAAAGCAGATTGAGTCATGAAGGATCTACCCGTGGATAAATCCGTAGCCGTAGATCAAGCTCTGGCCAATCCATTTCATCATAGGTCCAAACATATCGACATCAGTACCATCACATCGTATTTGTTTTCAACGAGGATCATAGATGCTTTCATATGTTCTACCTGAGATCAGATGCGACATCCTCGATTGGCCATGCCACTGTGAGCAAGTTCGAATTCCACGAGGGCAGATAGGGGTTGCGCATAATCCATATCTTGGCTTAGAGGGAGTGTTGAGAATGCGAAGATGATGGAGCTAGTGAAGTCAAGTCATTACCAAGTGGGGCTCACAGGTGCAAATTCTCGGCGCAAAGTCTATTTTAGACACACGAGCATACCTAAATCTTCACTTGGATACACAGTGCGACACGTGCCTGTGAAAAATAGATGAGACCCTAATTTTTAGACCTGTGGTATTTTAGACCAAAGATTCCTGTACAAAGCTTCAAATATTATTTACCTTTAATAATATTTTGACTATAAACAAGAAGGCATCTCTTTGAGCACTTGGGCTTGAGTTTATGGAGGTGGCTCTGCAATCAAGACACAAGGAATCACGTGGTTCAGGTTTGATGTGAATCTGTATGGTTGGTTTTATTAGGACTTCAAAGGGGCGTGTTTTGAGGAGTTAACTTATTTATAGTGGAGTTGAAGTTCTGCTTGTTTTAGTTGAACTAGTTGGGATTAGTTAACTAACTAATCAACTGAGGAGGGAGGAACAAATAATATTTAATTCACTACAAAATTAACTCATTATTCAACTCAAGCAGTCATCGCTCACCACAGCATGACTGGCTCAAGGAGACTGGAAGAGGTAGGGATGAAAGGTAAGAAAGCCATTCGTTGGAGGACCGCCTGCATGGGATTTGCATTACACTTGGAGGAATTTTCCATGACAATTATGCAATGCCGTTTAAGGAGATTCTAACCTGACTTTCATATAGTTGTGCCATGATTACAATAGAGGCAAGGGTTAAATACAGTGAGTTTTGAACCCAGACTTGTTCAAAACCCGAGTTAGATTGGGGCAGACTTCATGAGAAAGTACCACTTGTGAGGAGTATTGTACTTGTTTTGCTACATGATTTCTCCATTATAATATACACAATAGCCGGCGGGTTTTCAGCTATAGGCTTTCTCCATACATACTCGAGTTAATGTGTGATTGATTTGATGTGAGATTGCTTCGTATTTCCTTATGTGAGCAATAATTGTAGAAGAAGGTTATGTAAGAAAAGATGCAATTCGAAATTGATGTATGATCGGGTTAATATCATTGAATAAGTACTATTCAGCTAATTTCACATGCATCGAGCAGATGACGGTCGAGATCTATTGTTGCATTGCAAACTATTCTTGGATATTCGCATGCGCGTAGCTTCCGGAATATTCATCCTTCTTGTAAGGTGAAAGATCCGGTGAATGCTCCTCAAAATAATCGATTTGGAACAATTTGCTTCTCATGTAGATCGTGATAGAGCTGAGCTTGGAATTTAATTTTGGTAATAAGAATTGCTTTCTTTGGTGCCAAAGAAGTTGAAGATGTCTTTCAAACTGGCGAAGAATTCGAATATGCTCTAAGGCGTCAATATGTTGCATGGAAGGATCGCATGGAAGGTGCATAGGAAGATAATGGTCTCATGAGTTCGTGGATGCGATGTCCCAGCCCATCGATGCAGCTTTCTGGTCTATGCACATGGCAAAAGAAGATCGCGAAATGTCGAAGATCTCATGGAGGGCGCCAAGGATCATATTGTATCTCACTTCGTATGGAAAGGCTACTCATATTTAATGTGGAAAGCTTTGACGATCTATTCAGAGTAAGAGTGACTAAAAGGAAGCTAAAGCGCTCAAAGATAAGCCTGTGGAAACACTGTGATGGAGAAGGGCGACAAGACGCTAAATACTCTCACGAAGTTCACTCACGCAGAGATGAAATCGGGAAGTGTGGGGGTTATCACATGAAGAGGACATGGTCGACCTGGCTCTCCTTGTCTAAGGCTTTGCATATGATTAAGATAGGTGTCACGGGTCGGGAGAAGCTACCTGGAGTGGGAGCGCCGGGGGTTGATCTCATGCAGGAGGAGATATGAGACTACTGAGATGGATTTTCATCAGTGAGCCGATGGAAGAATCGGCAAGGCTTGGTGTCCGTGCTGTGTGAAAGGGGAAGGCAAGAAAACTTCTCTATTCTGGAAAAAGTTAAGGGCAGAAGCAGGATATGGCGAAAGTGAAGTGTTTTCACCGCTATGATCACAGACAGGTTACAAATTGTCCAGTAAGAAGAAGAACAAGCAAGCTGAAGATCTCACAGATGGGAGAAACATTTGGCTTCACGCTCAAGCTGACTTTTCACTAATTGCATGCTGGTTCTGGTGTGATGGGATCGGTGGGGTTTCTTGGACGCCGTTATTTGATATGATTTGGAGATCAGAGTTAGTTCTCGATCCGGAGGACAAGGATTTGCGATGCAACATCGAGATGGGCGATGACAGAGATACAGCGGTGGACTGGTATCGCATCGTATCCTTTCGTAGGAGTCTGCAAACCTTTGTCTTAAAGGATGGCCGTATGTACCGATTGGGTGAAGAACCCGATTCGTAGCGATGCTGGAGGATAAGGGGAAGTTATGATGTGGTCTTCATGGAAGGAAAGTTTTCTCGCGGCAGAGAAGACTACCGGAGAGACCCAAGATAGGGGTTCGAACCTGGAACCTTATCGCTTGGTATGTAGATGATCGCGCACTATGGCATGCAAGCAAGGAGATGTGGTGGAGTCGGATGATGAGGGCGAACTATGGAAGAAAGGAGATTGGGGCCATCTTCACCATGAGCTGAACATCTCTCATGCAGATACCGGACTTAAGGGCACTGCGTTGTACCGTACTGGGGCATGTACTTTAGGGAAGTATGTGAAAGCCACCTTCACGAGTTAGTCGTTGTCAATGACGATCCTTGAGATTTCACAGATTGTGGTCCTTTCATTGTTTCGGGACAAAGAGCTACAAGTATTATGTGATCTGCTGATGATTTCTCTCGAAAGGCTGATCTTCTTCTGCGTAAGAAGAGCGAAGGCGGCCTCGCGAAGTTCGTGAGTTTAAAGCACCGTCGAGAAGCGGAGCCTGGAAGAAGGTGATTGTCGAAGGAGGATACCCATGGTGGAATTCATCTCGGCTGAATTCGTGAGTTCTCGCAGCCGTTGCATGATTCTCGAGAGAGCTCATCGCACCCCATGTTCCATGCCAGTAATCGGTGGCCGAGCGAAGAACGTAATGATCGTGGGTGCCGTGACGGCGATGTTGCATGATCGTGGCCTACCCTTCACTTCGTGGGCTAAGGCATGCAACATAGCCAGTTGCATGTGCGTAACCGTTGTCCCCACAAGGTTCTTGGCATGAGTACACCGTGAGGAGGCTTATTCTGCAAGAGGCTTGATATTTCATTTGCGTAGATTTTCTGATTCTCCCGTCTCTACATGCATGTGACGAAGGATGCAAGAAGGAGTCGGGATCCAGAATCGCCGGAGGTTGGAATATTTGTGGTACATCGATACACCTCATAAATTCATATCGAGGTATGTGCGCGTACGCCGCAATAATGCCAGTGACTCGGACATAAAATTTCAGGAGGAGAAAGCCACAAAGGTTCGCCAGAGGGAGCTACACTTGCATGCATGAGGAGTTCAGTTCCTATGAGAGTTTACTAAGGTGGATCAAACGGCAAGAGGAGGTTCAGAGGTGGAAGAAACCACACCTGCAGCGCCAACCACTCGGGGGAGGCCGATGCGCACGGCTAAGCCGAGCGACTGCCTGGATGCGTAGAAGGTTGGTAGACCACCTACAAGACAGCAACAAGAGACAGAGACAAGCCACCGGATCGCATAATCGGATACATGGCTCTGTGGAGTCAATGTGTGACGGGAGCCATCCTCTTTGAGGAAGTCAGGGACCTAACCCGCAAGGGTTGATGCCATGATCAAGAATATGATTCACTATCAGAATAGCTGTATGGGAGATTGTCCCAAGACCGGGCAGTCCGTGGTAGGTTCATGGATCTACAAGGTGAAGCAAAGGTCGACGGGAGTGTGAGCACAAGGCGAGATTTGTCGTCGTGGGCTTCGCGTATCGAGGGGATCGGCTAGATAAGGACTTTTCACCGTCGCAAGGTACCTTCCACACTGACGATCCTTGCCTCTCGCCCTAGAGGGCACATTCATCAGATGATGTGAAGACCGTTGCTCTCAATGGAGTTATTGAGGAGGAGGTGTACATAGAGCAGCTCGAAGGTTTTTGAGATTCCCATCAGTGAGTCGCATGTGTGCCGACTCAAGAGATAATTGTACGTCCAAGTGCTAATTCCCGTGTCAAACGGGATGCAGTATTGGGCCTGTCCACCGGGCTTGGATTCTCCAAGAGTGAGGCGGATCCAAACTCGTACCGTATTGTGAAGAGGGGAAGCCGTCGATCATCGTATCGTATGTAGATGATCCTGATTTGACTCGCGCATTTGTGTTAGTTGATACTTTCTAAGTGTAAGGATGATCTGCACGAGAGTTTTAGATGAAGGACCCGGGCATCCTTCATTATTTCCCCGGGATTGGAGATTTGGCGTCAAGTAGTTGAGGATCGTTTTGTTTCTCAGGCAAGTATGCCCGGAGATTCTCGGAGAGGTTCACACAAGGCTCAGTTCGTTGATACCCTTCCTGGGTGATGGAGGAAGGATATCGAGGAGGTAGTGGATGCCATCGTCTATCCACAGCTGTGGGGTCAATATGTATCTAGTCAACACTGGACCCGACATATGCTATGCGTTTAACCAAATTTTCGTGCTATATGCCTCTACCAAGCTCTTTTGGAAGGCGGAGCGTTATGTATTGCGTTTACACGGGAGGGGTGAACATCTGGATATGTCTATGGCATGGGTGACAGAGGATGAGTGGGAAGCTTTCTCAAGCCCACTGGCGTGTGTATTGGGCAGTGGAGCCGAAACGACCGGAAGAGCACTCGGGAGAGCTTTCAGCATGGTCGAGCAACTAGCCTCGGCACAACAGTAGCGGCAGACCGTGGCACTCCGCCCAACAGAGGCTGAGCACATGGCGTGTTAGCCGTACATGTGAGGCTATTTGGATGAGGAAGATCCTCGCAGTTTGTTCAAAGGCATTTGGAGCCATAGTGACGGTATCAGGATAACTGTAGTTGCATCAAGCTCTCGCCTAATCCGTACTCATGATAGGTCCAAATATATCTACATCAGTACCAGCTTCCACATCATAGATTGTGTTCAAGTGAGGATCAGTGATGCTTTCATATGTTCCTTGAATGAGACCGGATGCCGATATCCTCGACGAAGGCGCCAACAGAGCAAGTTCGAATTCCACAGAGGCGGATAGGGTTGCATATAGTCCATATCTTGCTAAGAGGGAGTGTTGAGAATGCAGCAAGATGATGGAGCTTAGGTGAAATGAAGTCGCCTTCATTTGCGGGCCCGCAGTAAATTTCGGCGCAAAGTCTATTTTTAGACCAGGCTCATTTTTAGACACAATTGTCATTCTGGGAATTCTACTTTGGATATTTTGTGTAGGCGACATGTCGGTAAAATAGATGAGACCCTAATTTTAGGGACCTGGTGCTATTTACCGTATCTCCTGTAATATAAGTTTCAAATATTATTTACCCTTACAATATTTTGACTATAAACAAGAAGCATCTGGAGCATCACTTGAGCTGAGGTGGTTTCAACCCACACAAGGAATCACGTGGTTCCTTTAGGTTTGATGGCATCTTGCATGGTTGGCTTCAGCTAGACTTGGCAAGGTAATGGAGGAGTTAACGGATGAGCAGTGGAGCTGTGTTCTATTGTTTTAGTTGAACTAGCTGGATTAGTTAACTAACTAATCAATTAGATATATTATGAATTAAAATAATATTTAATTCACTAAATATTAGCCCATTAGTCAACCTAAGAACACTACCACTACGTTGCATGACTGCCTGGAGACCATGGAAGAGGTAGATGAAAGGTGTTATCTGAGGATCAAGTGAATGGGATTTGCATTACACTGGAGGAATTGTCTCGCACACTGGGTACGCTCAAGCCAAGGGGATTCGAACCTTGGATCTCTTCATGGATGATACGGTGCCATGATTGTGCAGAGGCAAGGTGACAGTGAGTTTGAACCCGAGACTTGTTCAAAATCGAGTTAGAATTGTGTGTGACTTTATGAGAAAGTACTGAGTACTTGTGAGGAGTATTGTACTTGTTTGGTTACATGATTTTTCCATTATAATATACACAATAGCTGCGGGGTTTTCAGCTATAGGCTTTCCCCATACATACTGAGTTAATGTGTGATTGATTTGATGGGAGATTGCTTCTGTTATTTCCGCATGTGACAATTAATTGTAGAAGAAGGTTATGTGTTATGCATGCAATTCGAAATTGATGTATGATCGGGTTAATCTTCATTGAATAAGTGATTTATTCAGCTAATTTCTACACTTTTAATCTGGAAAGTGAAATTGCCAAAATCAAAATTTGTGTCCCTCTCACTGAGTTAGCCACCCAGGATACTTATAAATATCAAATCTTGAAAGCTTTAAACTTAGGAGAAAACAGTGACTCTGTCAACCTAAATGATGATCAAGCAGCTCTCTTGTTTGGCCCAAAAATTGAAGGGAAATTTCAGGAATGAGTAGTGCCTCCTTTCTATGTCAGTCTAAACATCCATGACAAGATCCTACATAATGCTATGCATGACTCAGGAGCCTCACACAATCTCATGCCAAAGGTGATCATGGAAAAATTAGGCCTAGAGATAACCAGACCATATAAGGATTTATATTCCTTTGACTCTAGCAGAGTGAAGTGTTTGGGCCTGATAAAAGATCTCTGTGTAAATCTGACCCAAATCCCAACCAAGTGCATGGTAATGGATGTGGTAGTGGCAGATGTACCTCCTAAGTATGGCATGTTGTTGTCGAGATCATGGGGTGCCAAGCTATAGGGTACAATGCAGATGGACATGACATATGCCACTATCCCTATTTTCAGCCAGCTTAGAAGACTATATAGGGAAACACACATGAAGTTCATGGTAAGTAGTCCAGAAAAACCAAAAAAATCCCCTCTTTACTCTGTCCATACAGACCTAGACTCTTTTATCCTTTACACTGATGAGTTTACAAATGAGCAAGAGCTAGAGAATAAGCATTCAAACAACAGGGTAGAGGCCAGAAATCTAAACATAATGGCATCTTTGGATACAGAGGAGAACAAGGGAGAAATAGCTAAACAATCTACAGAGTTAGAAATCAGTACCAAGACTGTAGAGAGTGGATTACCCATCATCTTGCTAACCTCAGGAAACAAGATGACAGTAGGGATGAAACTGATAACAACATGCAAACAATCCCTTATGGTGCATGAGCTTTGATGGGTCTTGCACTAGAAGGAGTGCAGGAGCTGGGGTATGGTTGCACAATACTGAAAATGATTATACTGAGAGTCATGCCTTCAAGCTAAATTTCAAATGTACAAACAACATAGAAGAATATGAAGCTCTCCTCTTAGGATTGCATCTACTGAAAAAACTAGGGGCTGAGAGAATAGTTGTTCATGGGAACTTAGAACTGGTCATCAAACAAATAAATGGAGAGTACACTGCAAAAAATCCTAGACTAAGGGCATACAGAAATGATGCCATGGACCTTTTGAAAAAATTTGTAGAATATGAGCTTGTGTTTGTCGTTAGAAGCCCAAATATAATTGCCAATGGATTGGCTTGTGCTGCTAGTTCATATCAGAGACCACTTGGTGAAAAACAGCTCATTGTTCAAACAAAACATAGGCCAGCAGTACCAGATAATGAAAAATATTGGCAGGTCTTTGAGGGTGATAAACAAATAGAGGATTTCTTGCTATCTAGGAATGAGTTTGAATTGCCAGATTCAAACTCTGAGTCTGAAGAAAACTGTCTGGATAAAGAACCCCCTGATGAAGATAAACCATCCCCGATTTCCGAAATAAACATGCTGGCCAAATAATTTGAAAACTAAACAGAAGAATACCAGAACAAAGATAAAGAAGACATAGAGGTAGTGCAGTCCAAAGACAGAAACATACCCAGACGACTAGCACCCCTTGAGGACCTCTTTGATTTTAATGATGTGGCAAAGAAACCTACCATAGAGCCCATTGAATCTGACATTGAAGAATGCAATATAGGCAGCAAAGACAAGCCTAAAATGATCAAATCATCTAAGTCTTTGCCTGCGCATATCAAACAGAAATACATTGACTTATTTAAAGAGTTTGTGGATGTTTTTTCTTGGATTTATGAAGATTTTAAAGCCTATGACACAAAAATCATCCAACATAATATTCCATTGAAAGAAAACTAGAAACCTTTTAGGCAAAAGCTGCGTAGAATAAACCCTGCACAGCTACCTCTGGTAGAAAAAGAGATTAAGAAAATGTACAAGGCTGGAATCATAGTGCCTGTGAGGTTTTCAAATTGGGTATCTAACCTTGTGGCTGTAAGGAAAAAGACTGGAGAAATAAGGTTGTGCATTGATTTTAGCAACTTAAACAGAGCCTGCTTAAAAGACAATTACCCCTTGCCTAAAATGGAACACATCCTACAAAGGGTAGTTGGGTCTAAGAGGATTTCTCTGTTAAATGGCTTTTCAAGGTATAACCAGGTCTTATTACTCCCAGTAGATCAACTTAAAACAACTTTCACCACTCCTTGGGGCACTTTCATGTATGTGAAAATGCCTTTTGGATTAATGAATGTTGTGGCCACTTTTCAAAGGGCCATGGACATTGTGTTCTCTGAGGAAATAGGCCACTTCATCATAATTTACCTTGATGGCATAATAGTTTATTCCAAAACTGATGAAGAGCACCTTAAACATTTGAGAAAAGTTTTTGAAAAATGCAGAAGGTTTGGGTTATATTTAAATCCCAAAAAGACAGTGTTTGGTCTTCAAGAAGGTAAACTTCTTAGTCATATAATATCTGAAAGGGGGATTAAAATAGACCTGAAAAGAGTTGAGGGAATACTGCAGATTAGCCACCCACGAAACATCAAGGAATCACAGTCCTTTATTGGGAAGATTAACTTCTTGAGGAGATTTATACCCAGCCTAGCAGAAATCCTTATGAATATGAATAACATGCTCAAGAAAGAGGTAGGATTTAAATGGACTCTAGAAGCCAAGCAGTCTTTTGAATCAATCAAACATGCACTCACCCAGGCACCAGTTCTCATCAGCCCAGACTTTACTAAAGATTTCCTCATCTTATCATTTGCATCAGAACATACTATGGCTGTTGTCTTATTGCAGAAAAATCCATAGGGACATGAACAACCAATAGCCTTTTTTATCAAGGCTTTAAGAGAAGCGCCCTTGAAATACAATATCATGGAAAAACAGGCCTATGCTTTGGTAAAGGCCTTAAAGGATTTTAGGGTGTATATTTTACACTCCCATATTATTTCCTTTTTTCCTAACATAGTGGTAAAGGACATTTTGTCACAAGATCCAGATGGAAAGAGAGGCAAGTGGATTGTTGTAATATTAGAATATGATTTGGAAATAAAACCCACTATGCTCATTAAAGTTCAAGGCTTAGCACAAATAATGGTTGAATCTAACTTACAAGCCCTTGATATTAATATGGTAGATGCTTTAGATGAATAGGAAGAATTACCAACTCCCACTGTAGAAGAACAGTTCCAAAACTCACCGTGGTATGCTGATATCTTGTATGTGCTTGTAAATCTTAACACTCCTCCTGATTTATCTAAGACAAAGGCAAGGTTTTTTAAGTTAAAAGCTAGAAATTATTGCATTCTAAATGAATTTTTATATTGGAAAAATGCCAATGGTTTTTTTCTTAAATGTTTTCCTGAAGTGGATGCAGAGAGAATCAAACATGAGTTCCATGAAGGAGAGTGTGGAGGCCATCTCTACTGGAAAACCACTGCCAATAAAATCCTTAGAGATGGCTATTACTGGACCACCCTCTTCCAAGATGTCCATAAGATGATAGTTGTCTGCCACAAGTGCCAGATCTTTGAGGGAAAAAGAAAACTTCTTCCTTTACCTTTACAACCCATCACTGTTGAAGCTCCTTTTCAACAGTGGGGCCTAGGCTTCATAGGGGAGATCCATCTTGCTTCATCTTCCCAACATAAATGGATTCTCACAGCCACTGACTATTTCACCAAGTGGATAAAGGCCATCCCTTCTAGGAATGCCATAGACTCAGTCATTATTAAATTCCTTGAAGACCATATCCTATCTAGATTTGGTTGCCCTAGAAATATTATCACTGACAATATAGTTGCATTTGGTTCCAAAAGGATGATTGATTTTGTCACAGGTATCAAATTTCACTTGGTCATTCTACTACTTATTATCCTCAGGGTAATGGGTTAGCATAATCATCAAATAAGAGTTTGGTGACCATCATTAAGAATTTGCTGGAAGAAAATAAAAAATCATGGCATAACAAGTTGGTGCATGCTCTGTGGGCTGACAGTTTGACAACAAAGAAATCCATCAGAATGTCTCCATATCAGCTTGTCTATGGGGCAGATGCAGTATTCCCTACCAGCTTGGGAGTACCAGTGATAAAATTGTTCCAAGAAATACAGTCAAAATAAGACAGCGTGGTAAGGAGGATCAATCAGACCATACATCTCTAGCAGACAAGGGAAGAAGTCTACAACAGAGCTCAGAAAGTGCAAGAGAACATCAAAAAGTTGTTTGATAAGAGAAAAAAGGCTTGTGACTTCAAAATTGGAGATAAGGTACTAAAGTGGGACTATAGAAGAGAGGATAAGGGTAAGCATGGAAAATTTGATAGTTTGTGGCAAGGTCCTTACATTATTCAGTCTGCAATTGGTCCAAATGCATTTTTTCTGCAAGAATTTGATGGTACAGATCTGTTTGGGGGTCCTTTCCATGGCAGGATGCTCAAACATTATTACTGCTGAAGTTCAGTTTAAATTTTTCACTTCCATTGTAAATACCATTGCTCTGTTTTGTTCAGAAAAAGAAAAATAAAAAAAATATTGAAGAAAGGTTCAGACATGCTCAAAACTTGAACCTATGAAGTTCTGAAAGGCTGGTTGTAACATGCTCAAAACTTGAATCAGTAGAGAAAGAAGAGGAAACAACTCTAATAGGGTCAAAATCAGAGCTAAAATGAAGAAAGAAAGGTGACTCTAATAAGCTGAAAACCTGAGTCACAAAGAGAAAGAAGGATGCTCTTAAATTTCAGAATTTCAAGCCTTCAAAATTTTGCTTTTAGTTTCTACAAAGTTTAGTTCAAGTGTAGCTTGTCTTTATGCCTTGGACCCACAAAAAAACCGTCTAACCCTGGTTTGGCTGTGTTTCAATTTCTGTTGTAGAATGTAGAGAATGAAGTCTACCAGACAGTTTAATCCTATTAGATATTAGTTTAGGTAGAGAAACTATGAGTCCAACGGTTTAATCTAGTCTCATGGAGAAATAAGGGTAGAATTAGATTAGTTTTTTCTTTTAATAAAAAATAATGATGAAGAAGGTCTGCAAGTCTAAATGCACCATGAAGAAAAAATGTTAGGACAGTAGGATGGGTAGGTAGATTGTTTTGGGAAGTGTTGCTGCTAATATAATGCTTTCATGTTTATAGCAGCTGATCAAAGAAGAGAAATATGGTCAAGGATCATGCTCTGGCCTACTTCCAAAGATTATTTCTGAGATTCTTGACACCTTCAAGAAGATGCCATCCCCATGTGGAGCCACTGTTAGCCACCTATAAAAAAATTTCAAGCAAACAGGTGGCTAAATATTTTTCTGAGCCTTCAAGAGAAACATTTCCTTTGAAAATATATCATTCTTGAAGCCTCCATGATGTCCTTATCCTACAAAGTTACCTTCACTTTTTTTTCCAGTAAAGAACCCTGTTGTTTTGTGAAAGAAACTGTCTTCAAAAGGCCTCCATTTTCCCTTTTTTCACTCCCACAAAATTCCCATCTTCATCCCTGTTTCCTTCAAAGGATCCCTTTGAAAAATCCCCTTTTAAAACATTTATTTCCCTTTATCTGGTTTTAAAATCCCTCCTTTTGCCTACTGAAACCCCTCATTTGGCATAAAAAACACTAATTTTAGGCCTAAAACAACCATTTTTACATTAAGGCCTTAACACCCTTTCAGTTTAGCCCTTAGCCCCTTTTCCGCATGTGACCCGCACTATGACCAAGCGCTAAGGCCCAATCGTAGATCGCAATTGGGGCTTTCATTTTGGCTTTTCCCTTTGTTCTTCAAAATTTTCCGATGCGATGAGCTTTTCCTTTGCTGATTGCCGATTCAATCTGGACTGTTGATCTCTCTGATCCAACGGTCAGGATCACATCGCGCTCCATCGAAAGTGTTAGCACCCTGTAATCAACAAGATTGGAAAAATTTTGACTGCAGGGAGAACATCGTTTCAACCACTTTGGGATTCTAGAATCTAGCCCTCCTGAATCGGGAGAGGGATCTCTCCAATAAGTGCAAAGATGGATTTGTCTTTGAAATTTTTGGTAATGATGTTAGGCTAGTTATGAAGGCGAAGGGTTTTGTTTGTTTTTGGATGGTTGAGCATGATTATTATTTGAGGTGGAAAGTTCTAAATGCAAATATTTTCAAAGGTGTGAAGTTGCAAGCAAATAGAACAAGATTTGGCCAAGAAGATAGATAATTGCATGTTTTAGTCCATTGGGATATGGATTCATGATAGGATTTAATTGAAACAATCAGGTTCAAGAGTGGTCCATGGGGCAAGTCATCTATGTCTAAGGATCTCTTCAAAGTTTGATTTATGGAATGAAATGAAACAATAAGAAGGGGAATTAAACAGATGAAGAACAAAGAGCAGCCCAAGATCAGGTAAGTACTTCTAAACTAGCCTGCTTTTGACATACGCTTAAGAAAGACATAAAATTAATCTAATATTAGGTAAGTACTTCTAAACTAGCCTGCTTTTCATGCACTTTCAATAGAAAACATTTAAAACAAAGGGAAACTTGAAGGCAACCGTTGGAGAAGAAACTAGCGGGCCGAGCTCACCACAAATCCTCTCCTAGCTCTACTTTACTAGGTAACTTTCAAGACAAACACAAAGATAACAAAGAATGGCCTAAGATCTGGTAAGCACTTTCAAAATAGCCATCTTTTAACACATTCCAAGGGAGACATTCAGACAATCTTTGGGGATAAAACTAGGACCAGGGCACACCATATCTTCCTTAGTTCATCTCTATTTAACATATACTGAAAACAATATTTAAGAATAACAATTAGCTAAACAGGAGGATGAGGGAACGCCATCATTCCTACTTCTTAAACTAAATTAAATCATTCCAAAATAACACAGATTGGAAGAAAACATTTAGATAAATATTTTCAATCAGATAAGGGTACTGATATACAGTAGGTCCTAACTCTATGCATTCTGTTCTTTATAAGAGAAGATGAACACAGTGAAAACAGAAATAAAATAAAAATTTACAATAAGAAATAACATCACCGTCGACATAGACCAAGATCCCATAAATCAGCTTGTATTGATGCTCCAAACCAGTTATAGCTTTAAGTCCAATGCTTTATATTAACAATCATCTACACTTCCCAGACTAACTTATCTATTACAAGCAGAGCTCCAAGAGCCAGTGAACACTATTTAGAATCAGAAGTTCTAGCTCAAGTATATTTCAAAGTTCTGCAACCAACCCCTCTCTCATCTTCTCCAGAAGTATTTATAGGAGAATGAGGAGGTGGGATATAATAAAATATCTCCTGGATCAATTAATACAGACTTAATGTCTTCTCGGCCTTTGAGGGGCTCAATGAAGAAATTTACAAATGTTTTTGTCTGTATTAATGTTTTTCATTTAAGATTAAGCTCGGTGGGAGCTCTTATTGACTTTTTGAGGCTCTGTGTCATATTAAAGTAATTCTGCTGATATTTTGTCATTAATTTTATTTGCAGAATTAACTTTCTGGTTGCGTTGAGGCAAATGTTTCTTTTGATTCATAACTTTGGCCTGCGTTTGAATGCCTTGAGGCACAAGTGGCACTGTGGTAGCGGGGAGGAATCAATTTGCCTCAGATGTGGCGGTGGAGGCCTTACTGTCTGATAAAACACTTATGGTTTTCCTTTGACTGTGTCTTAATTGGGAGGATTAGGCTTTTGATAATAAATATTAGTCGTAATCCCCACAAATTTGTCTTCAATCTTCCATTCTGGTGCGTTCTGTCTTCAACCCTGATACTCTTTGATTTGTGATTGACTTACTGTGTTTTGTCGGTGTGCAGCGTGTTAGTGTCGATATCTTCATCCCTCCGTCAGTGATCAAAATCCTCTTGTTGCATTGCATATTAGGTGTCTTAATTGGTCAGCTGCATTCCATTAGGAGCATGGATTATTTGACGGTAGTGGCTTATCCATATCCCTCATGTCCTTTACCTGCTGGCCCATTTCCTTTTATTAAGATCATTTGCAGTCACTTTTTGTCTCATAGTTTGCAAAGAGTCATTTTTAGGGTTTTAGTGTCATTAGGTCTAGGGTTTCATTAATAAGGTCTTAAAAATGCCCAAAAATGGTCAGCAGGCATATGAGGAGTTTGAAATAAGTTTTTAGTACTAAAAACTTCATCATCATATGCTTAATAATGTATTTTTCTTCAAAACTCTGTTTTGAAGAAAAATAGAGTATTTCATCTTTTTATGTATAAATGCAATGTAATTTCAAGTTTTCTCAGTTGTAAAATAATTTAACTGGCAACCCTGGTCACCTTTGTCAAACTCCAGCAAATCCATTCCCTGCAGGACAAACAGAAAGCACATCATTCAGTCAAAAATCCAAAATGAAGCAAGCTGTTTAAAACAGAGTTTTAAAAAGTGTCAAAATCTGAACCATTACAAAGTGGGTTTTTTTTTTGAAATGGACAATTAAAGATATTTGGTATATAAATCATTTTTATGTTTCAAGAGTTCATTTGTATGCCAAGAGGAGAGATTGAGCCAAGGAGAAACCGTGTAGAACGAAGGGAGTAGTTTGAAGGCAAATTTGTGCAAGTTTCAGTGTGCGGCGCATTGGCTGGGTGACGTGGTGCATTGGATAGGCGCAGCGCATTGGGTCGGCCTCCACTGTGTTAAGAATACACCAGCATGGCGCATAGGAGTGGTGCAGCGTGTTGGGTTGGTTGCACGACGCATAGGGCCGCAAAGCAATTTCACTATGATTTCTCTTCAAATTTCAAATCTCCTCGGTCACCTCCAGTCCAATTAAGTCAAGTAACCCCTCCACCGCCATTGAACGTGAATCTTATGATGTCTATGAGGCTTTAATAAAAAAAAATTCAAACCCTATTTTCTTGTTCAAGAAACATTTCCTTAGGGTTTAGAGTTTGGTTTCTATGCCATCACTCCCACATCCTTGTGTTTCCTAACTGTTTTTCTACTTCCATCAGCACATTTCCCTATCCCTCATATCCCTAAGTTCACTCATCCCTATCCCAATTCCCATTATCCCATCCTAATTACAAGTTTCCCAAACCCCAAATGCTATCCCAAAAACCTAGTGACTGCCCCTAAAACTCTTTAATTGGAAAATTTCAATTAGCAATATTTCCAACATTCCCCTACCCTCTCCCTCCATAGTCTCTCACATATTGTCATACATTTGGCAACAAAAACCAAAGACACCAAAACTCCTCATTTTCATCTAAGGTAACATAGACTTTGGCAAACATGGAGACAGATTCCTCTTATGACAGAGACAGTGACTCTACAACTGAATTGCATGAACCTAGGAGACCTCACAAGAGTGGTAGACATGTGAGGGAGAAGCCTACTTCACTGGCTGAGTTGCAGGCCTATCCTCTTGCTATTTCATGTTTTCAATAGCAGTCTTGTTATCAGTTTTGTGAAATGTGTTACACCATTTTTTGGTCATCTAACCTACTATCATTAGATGGACCCAAGTACACCATGTAAGACCAGTTTTACCCTACGTAAAATTGCTTTCACTATGTAAAATAACTCAATAAAACACATTTATTAGGTTGTTTATGGTCTAAACAGGAAACCCCAAAAGGAAATATTAAACAAACCTATATTTGTTTGATTTTCCTCAAGGAATAATTAATTAAACAATAATTTAATTATTATTCCTGGTCATGTTTAACCCAAAATAAAGAAATTAATTAGATAAATCTTTATTTATCTTATTATTTTCTAGGAATAATTATTTAAATCTTATTTAAATAATATTCCTTGTTAAATATGACTAAATCACCCATAAATAATTAAATAAATTATTATTTATTTGATTATCATTCAACCACTTCCTTAAAATGATAAATAAATCATTTGTTTATTTATTATTTACAAATAAAGGGATTTGACCCAAGTCAAATACCTTTTCCCTCCAACAAATATAATAAAATATTCCATAAAAGGTGGATCTAGATTTGGTTAACATTATTTTAATCATGCACCAAGATCTAGAATGACCCAATATTTTGTTATAAATAGGAGGGTTTTTCCTACCATTCTTCACCTTTGTTGCCTATTAGATCACTCTGGATCTAAACTCTTGGTCTGACTTTGAGCCATTATCATTGTCATATTTTCCATTATTTGCTGTGTGAGCTCCCTTTGAGTTCTATCTTTGTTTGGGTTTTCTACACCAACAAGAGAGAGAAATGATAGATCTGAAGTGCTGAGGACTTCCAAGAACCCATCCCATTAAGGAGAATTGGAAACATCTTCTTGTTTTCCTCCCAGGTGCCCTTAATACAAAAAATTCTTTCAAAAATTGTTCTTGTCTTGTCTATTGGATATATGGATCAAACCCTTCTTTTTATTGCTTAATGTCTTTCTATGCATAGATCTGGTTTTTTGCAGCTCTTGTCTTGATCAACTAACTGCAGATCTGAAGATATTGGCAGCCATATTTGATGTTAGGGCTATTAGTTATGCGTAGCTAAAGTGGTCTTTTTTCGTACACTTCGACAAAGGATTCATACTAACAATTAGCGACTCCACACGGGTTTTCAATTACGACCGCTGTCGTTTTTCATATTCCTACATATCCAGCTACTTCAGACCCTAGGGTTTCTTTTCAGCTTTTTGTTTTTCCTATTTTCATGTTGTTTTTCACCTATAGAACCCTAAAACATTAAAATTTCTAACTTCCGCGTGTTTCTGGCCCTATTGTGCAGGTGACAGACATCAGCTGCAACTGAGACGGCAACTTTTCCACAAATCTGCCGCCGGGACAACCGAAGTTGGAGGTCGCACTTTTCAGCCCAAAAACTGCAACCTGCAGGTCGCACTTTTCAACCCCTTTTCTGTGACCTGAACAGGAAAACAGGTCAGAACCTGCGACCTGTGCTTTTTTCTGTTGTTTTTCTGCAATTTTTCTGGGTTTTGCTGAAGCTTCTGTCAGGGTTTTCCATCCTCTATCTCCGCCCGTTTTGACCTGTTTCTAATCTGTTTTGCTCATCTAAGTGGGAACCTAGCCCCCTAGGGCTTCAGTACCCTCCACTTTTGGTGGAAGAGTTTTAGATATTTCAGGTGTCATATTTTTCAGAGTTTCAGCCTTCCCTTTTTCAGATCTGATACCTCATTCTCAGATCCCTTTAAATCAACTCTTCTTCCTTTCAAACCACCTCTTGTAGTTTTGTTTGGACCTCCCTGTAGGAACTCCTCCTTGTCCTCTCTGCTTTTTGCTGATTTCCTCCTTTTTTCCAGCCACCTTGCCTCTGCCTTTTGGCTGTGATCTGCACCTCTTTTCAGCAGCTTTCTCCTTTAGATCCCTGTCCCTTTCGACCCTAGATCTATTAGCCTATTTTTAGTGTGTTTTGACTAGATTTTTTCCCTCTTTTAGATTAGTTTTGAGAGACCCGCCTTTTTGGGTTGAATCGATGCACTAGTAGCTGTTAATTTTCTGTTATTTCAGCATTATATACTGTTTTTGCTGCATTATTTTCAGTTACGCAGCACACTTTTTCTCTTGCTCTCAAAACGAAAAGGGTTTAAAAATTAAAATTAACGCACACCATACACTCACCCTAAGCAAAGAAGAGCCTGATTTACACCACCAGGAAAAGACTTTAAAATCAATTGACACTGCACCTTTTTTCCCTTGTTTTGACATTGTAATCACTTGATTCTGCACCTCCCTGCCCTTGTCGGTCGTTCTTCTTCCCCTCGTGCCGTGTTTGTGTTGTCACCATTTCGCCCCCAAGGCGCGCCTCCTGGAGACTTCTTGGCTTTCACCCTCAGTTTCTGGTCGGTCGACCTGCTCCGTCCCGCCGTCGTCAAGCCAGTCCTCCTCCGAGTCCGCATTCCGACTCCTCTTCTGATTCATTGGGTTCTCCTTTTACTTCTGGTTCTCCCCCTGTCACCTTCACTATGTCTGGTCCAGGGCTTAACGCTAGCGGTAATCCCGGCCCTAATGCCAGAACTACTACTAGCGGAACCGCCACATGAACTACCTCAGCCGCACCCTTGCTACCGTACATCGCAGGCCTCAGCCTCCCCGATTTCAATCAGTTGATCAATGACCCTATCAACCACGATGTTGGTTGGCCTACTATGCTAACCAAGCTCCCCTCTGACATCCCCAAGTTTGAAGGCCTTGCTAGAGAAGATCTAACCAACCATGTCCGATCTTTCCACATGTGGTGTTCCTCCAATTCCATTACCGATGATTCCATCCGTCTTTGGTTGTTCCAATGCATGCTTACCACCGAAGCTTCTAAATGGAATGTTGACCAAGCCACCTCTTCCCATACCACCTTTGCGACCATTACCCAAGCCTTTTTATCTTATTTCTAGCTCCCTCTCCGATATGATATTGGTACGGAGCTTTTGACCTCTTTCAAGCAAACCTCTTTGACCCGCCTTTCCACTCATGTCCAGGAATGGCGAAGAAGACGGAGCTTATGTCGAGCTCCCCCCTTCGAAAATAAGGTTTATATGGATTGGTTCCTTTGCACTCTCTTAGCTCCCATTGGAAAATATGTCACCTCCCATTTCCCTCAAACCGAAGAAGCCGCCCTCCAACCATGCTGGTATGACTGATCTCACATCGTCCAGTTTTATATTGTCCTTCCTGACCTCCCCAGGCCCGAAGGCGCTAACGCCCCGAGGGCATCTCATTCCGCCGACGGTATCATTGGAGCCCTTTCTCATCCGTATGCTCAACCTCCTATGGGCTATGGTCTCCCTCAGGGAGGGGCCAACACCTCTAGCACTTTTCCCCCTCTAGGTAGCATGTATCCAGGATACGGCATGCCTCATCCTTTTGCCCAATCTCCTACTTACCTCAATGTTTCCCAACCTAACCATTACCTTATCTCGACACAGTTGGTGCCGAAGCTCACTCCGGCCCTGTCGTGCTTCCACCTCGCCTCCTCAACCCCCGCAGCACCTACAGGCCCCCTCGGGCAAGTATTTGCACGGAAGGGCCGCGAATTAATCCCCCTTCTTCTCAAAGAAAGGCGGAAACAATCAAACCAATCGCCTGGTACTCATGGACCCATCCCGAGTATGACCTGCTACAACAGCTGACAGGCCTCGGCCCAGGCTGGACGAACTCTCCTTTCATGTGCTTGTTCGACACGGTGTTTGTCGGAGGGTCTGTTGCACACACAGATTGTCCCCCTCTGCCACCACGGATGCGGCGGATGTGGGGTCTCAAGCACGGTGCCGCCAGACTGTTTGATAGTCCTTACGATGCTGGCCACTACTACGCCCGGTTGTGTTTCGCCGATCCTTTCCCTCGGCTGAGGATTGGTTGCCCAACCACGACGGACAGGTCGCCACTCCACCTTCGATTTCTGGTTCCTCCGATTACCAGATCCTCATGGTGAACTCGGATCCCTCCCCAACTGTCGACCTTCAAACTCGGTCTCACCACTACCCCAAGCCTCCCGCTCAGTCTGCCCCCGAGTCCCCTTCTTCCGGTTCTACAGAGCCTCTTTCGACATCCAACAGCCCCTTACATATCCCTCAACCCAAAGTCGAGGTCCACCCCAAGATTCCTATGTAAGGATACATTACGTGTGAAATACTGTCGGTAGAGCTTCTCTATTACGACATAACCCTTAGAATGAATTTGGCGCAATCTCCTACTTCCATTTCCACATTGGAACTCCTCCAGTCATGCCCTTCCCAAAATAAGGCTCTGCTATCTGCCATGGGCGCTGTAGATCCTGCTGATGACCAAATGATTGTTTTCAACACTCATCAATTAGACCATCCTCCTCTTCCTGCTTCCGTCGCCTTCCAAATCCCAGTCAAAATCCGGAATGCCAATGTTTCTTGGTGTATAATTGATGAGGGGGCATCCACCTGTGTGATGTCTGCTTCGGTTTGGAAGCAACTTGGATCTCCTGACTTGGCCCCTTCCATGATCACCCTTCGAGCGTGGGACGGCCACGCCTCCCAGCCCATTGGCCTTTTTCGTAATTTTCCTATCACCCTTGCCGATAAGACTGTTTGCGTTGACGTCGAAGTCATCGACGCCCCTCTAAAATACAACATTCTATTGGGACAAAGCTACACCTATTCCATGTCTGCTGTCCCATCCGCGGTTTTTCATAAGATGACTTTTCCTCACAATGGAAAGATAGTCACCATCGACCAGTTGACTTATCATGAGCCAAAGTCTCAGACCTCCCCTGAGACGACCATCTCTTCTGTAGCCAATAAGCAAACCATCGATTCCTTTACCAGTGTCTCTCTCGGCATCTATAAAGATTCCTCTTTGCTTGGAACTTTTTCTGGTCTCCCTCCTCCTCCTATCTCTGATCCCAGCTTATCGAATGTTTGCATGATGCAATCGTCTCAAGCTGCCCTTAAGCAACCCACCTCGGCTAGTCAGCAACCTCAGACACAACCTCGCCCACCGCAACCTGCTCCTAGCCCTTCATCTCCGCCAGCCAGACCTCCTCCTTCTGGCCCTTCTCCTATAGCTGGTATCCCTGAACCCCTTTATCCCCCTAGATCGGTTCCCCCAGGTAATAACCATCTCGGAGCTATCCCTCCTGTTCATTACCCCGCTGGTCAGATACCTTTCCTGGCTCACCCTCCCGAAGTCTATTCAGTCCCTGTCATGGCCACCCTCTCTCTCCCTAACCTGACCTTGGGTATACCCGTCTGGTACCTTGACCCTCCAGCCGCTACCCCTCCTGGTCACCCCAAACCCTATCTTGCTTTGACACCGGTTCAACCGGTCCCCCTTGCTTCCTCTGTTGCTACCATGCCCCCTGCACCTCCCCAAGACCCTACCCTTGTGGTGACAGCTCCAGGAAAGAAAGGCAAAGCTCGCAAGGGGGCATCCAAAGACAAGGTCACCCCGACTGACCCGGTACCTCCTCCGCCCGCAAAGCCTTGCGCCTTGTGTGATTTCGTCGGTCACGCCACCCATACTTGTCCTAAATTTCCCCGCATTCAACCCATGGTTAAAGTCACATTCCCTGAGTCTATGATCCCTGACCCCTCTCTCCCATCCTCGTCCGTAACCAAGAACCCAAAAACTATTCGCACCAGCAAACCCTGTGCTTTGTGCGGTGTCCATGGCCATTATTCCCACCATTTTCCTCACCTGACACATTACCGTGCCTCTTTAGAAGTAGTTCGAGAGTATGAGGTTGAAAAAAATCATTCTGCCTCTCCCATACTTGCGCAGTATGCTTCAGGACAGCTTGAGGATCCCCCCGCTCCCATTGACATTTCCCCCCCTGATGTCCAGATGACGGAGTCTACTACCACCATCCTCTACCTATCATCCTCTGTGAGACCCCTGGATAACATTCCCCTTAAATCCTCCCCTATTGTTTCGCTTGATCCCCCTTCAACGACCACCCTGAGCTCAACATCATTTGACCATTTGTTTCTCTGTTCTTCCGTCCTCCCCCGCAACGATCCGTATGTGAGCCTTCCTTCCTATATGGATGATTTAGGTAGCTTTGCTGCGTCATGTGGTTTCCCTTCCATTCATCATCCCCTCTTTTCCCATCAAGATGCCCCCTTGGAAACCTTTTCCACCCATGACCCCATCCTTCCCGCCCACACACGGGATAACCCCACTCGTATCCATGTTGACCTCCGCAGCCTGAGTCCCAGCCATACCTCCTATAGCCCTCATATACCACCGTCTAGTTTGTATATGTGTCATAGCCATCCTGCCCATCACACTCCCTCCTTAGTTGCCACTCGATTTCTAGTATACACTCACACTGCCATCCTTTTTCCCCCTCCCCTCATTTTTTGTCTTGTAACATCATTCCGTAGGACCTCCTATCCACACCCTATATCGGTTACGCCGATGGTGCAAGTCGTTACTCCCAGAATCTAGCCTCGGTAGATTGGGCCATTTTCACCCCCTTGCATGCCCTTGTTCTCTCCAACGGGGTATGCATTGGTCCTACCACCAATAATCAGGCCGAATATGATGCAGTGCATGGTCTCTTATTCGATGCCCTCTTTCATCGCATCCTCCATCTGCATGTTCGTTTAGATTCCCTACTTCTTGTCATGCAACTAAGAATAGTAATTCTCTATCGTTGATTTGTTGATACATAATCCTTGTCCCTGAACTTGTGATGATATTGCAATTGAAACTCTTGATACGTGAGTTGAAACCATAACTTTCTTGTAGCCTGCGAGGAACAAAATCACTATATGAGTAAGCAGCTACAAACCTTGTTCTAGATTGGCATTTATCACATGCATTTCATACAAGACAATAACATTTATAACCATTAAAAACGATGCATATCCATAATATGTGTCGCAAAACATGTGTTTAGAGTCCATCTACTCTGATACATATGACATGCCCATAGCATGTTACAAAAAACTCAAAACTGCGGGCACCACCTGCCCCTACATACACACTAGGGGGCACCACATGCCCCACACCTAATCACTATCTGGCGGATCTAAGAGCCAATGGCTGCGCTCCTGGCCGACACCGTGAATCCACGTGTCCACCGACAAGCGCCATCGCCTGCGCCGCCGGCCTGTGACATTCCGAGGGTAGACTAATACACGGCTCTGTGCGTCGAGTCTAAGTGCGCCGCCCGCGCTCGACACTCACGGTCGACGACCTCTCGCATCTATGGTGGATGTTCTCCAGAAGGGCGGCTGCATCCTCATTATGCGCTGCTCTCGACCCACTCGGACCTGAAACTCCAGATGCTGTCGGTCGTCCCATATATCCGGCCGATTTTACCGGAGCTATATCTGCATACCAACAATACAGGAATTAGTACCCTATCTACTATTCACTAACTATAACATGCCCAAAAAAGAATAGTTACTTATCACTTACCATCAGGTCCCCATACTCAACCAGGCGGAAGTGGTAGGTCCTGATCCCCACAATAACTCATCTCACTATAGGGATATTCATCTATGTATAACGACATCTGATCCCAATGGGCAAAGAACTCAGGTCGAAACACTTGTCCGACCGCCCCTCCTCCTCCTCTGCACAGTAGCCGCCCCCACCAGCGCATCCTGGGCTCTCTTGGGCCCCCATATAGGAGCTGTATACGAGGTCGTAAGGTTGGGATCTTCTCAAAAAAGAAGGAACACAATAAAGTCCCATACGAGCAATCGTGGTTCACTTACCGCTTGCACAGCGACAGCTGTCATTTTAACGACACCAACATCATTTGGGCCCACCCATAGTAGGTCCCACTCAACACACTCTCTACGATCATCATCTGCCCCCCCAGTGATGTGATGGAATGCCTAGTTGCCCAAGATCCGCAGCACCGCTGCGGCCACTGCCCGGGTCTCCAATCTCTCTAGGTCCCCGATCAATATCCGCGTCCCTTTGACTTGGAGACCCGGTCGACAATGCCGTTCCACGAACTCCATGATGTTCCGCCCCCGCGGTAACACTGGCTGCGTATTTCCCACCATCCCAAGTGGCGGGAGACCTGTCCGGGGAAATACACGTACGGACCCATCCCGGTTAGATCCTGTGCCCTTGCACTATAAAGACCTCATGCTCTAGATCCCAATAACTGATAATCCGAGCCAACAAGGGCTCTCTAGCTCTCATCAAAGGGTTCTAAAAAAACTTCAGAACCCCAAACCTGGCCAACACATGATGGACACCCTGATCTGCCTGGATCTCTGCCCGTAATGTACCCAGGTCTTTCTCTCTCCAGTTCACCCGTATATCTACCATATCTGCACAAAAACATCATCTTTGTCAGCCTACAGATAGGGAATACTGAAACCAAACACAAAAACCCCACTCTCAGCAATCAAACAACATTAAAACCCCCTCATCTTCTAGGTCGCACTTTTCTGCCAAATCCTAGGACAGGTCGCACCTTTTTGCTCAAAACCTGCGTCCCAGGTCGCAGATTTTGGCCCACAAAGTGCGACCCGGCCAAAATGATGCAAGGGGGTTTGTTCGTGAGATTCTGGGCCCGAATCTGAACTTTCAATCCATCAAAATGAAAGAGTAAGGTTAGGCCTCTTACCTGCCACTGATGGACCTCGATTCCAATGGTCAATTTGTCTGCTACGCTCGTCGCAAGATTTAGGGCCTTCTCTCCTCTCTACATTCACCATAGAAACACTAGCAAATGACTGGATTTGGAGGGAAAACTGCCTTATTAAAAGGGAACCCTTGTTTCTTCTTTCGCCTGCTGCGACCATACCGTAGCTCCATTTGACAAACCGTCTGCACCGTTGGAAAGCTCTCACCGAGCCCTCAAATGGGTATCTATTAGTTTTTTTTGATTTGATACTTCACCAGGACACATTTTTTCCAAGATGGGTCACTTCACCTCTCCTTAAAATCACATTTCTTCACTTACAACACTTGTACTTGGGGCACCACTTTGCCTCCTTACTTGTGTCGATTTTTGTCGTGAGTTACCATCTTGTACTCATGTTTTCATGGTCCCCCATTGGACCTTTACTGTGTGGCAGCACCATCGATTCGCCCTTGTTTAGAGCATCCGAGTAAAGTCATCATCACATTCATGGAGTCTATCCCGAGTCCCTTTGTAACCCACTATAGTCCTCCATCCTTCATTACTTGGTCTCTCTCTTGTGTCGCCCATTATGGCCTTCAGTCCCACTGTCCCTTATCCCTGCTGATATTGTGTCAGTCGTTGCCATGTCATTCATGCCCTTTATGCTCTAGCAAGGGAAGTCGTCCATTCGCTACTCAGTCCCCTCCATTCCACCTTCATCATTGGTCTTAGTCTGTCTGTCGCTCTACTATTTTCTCTCGTGCCTTAGTTGAGGATCTCTCATTGCCTCACCTATGGCAGACCTCCTTCTATCGACATCAGCTCCTTCATTCCAGAAGCCAGGTCTAGAGGGCGGTGTACCTTGGTTCCAACTTCCACTCTTGCTCGATGCCTCGGATCAGGCAAAGGGATCTCTCATTTCCCTTTAACTTGATTGTTTCTTTACTCCAGCTCCTTTTAGCATGATCAAGATCCGTATACTTGATGGTTCAGTGATGCAGTAGCAGCTCTTGGTGATTCCCAGGTGTGTGTGAGATGTCTCAGCCCTCATGAGGGGGTGGCCCTGCAGGTAGTCCCCCACATGCCCGGATGACCTCTTCATTGCAGCCTTCGATGCAGCTCCATATATTTGATGATTTCGGCCTTATCCGCTTGCAGCGCCTCTTTGATTTGCATGTATCAGTCAGACTTTGTGAGCCCTTCCCCGCTTATAGGGGGCATTTGGGTTGTATTTGTATCTCATGTACTCAGATATTATTGTATAAGTCCTGGTTGTTATCCCAGGCACAGCATGTATGTGGGATTCCTCATTGTATTCTTATCTGGCTCATGTTTATGCCGGTTGTACTTTATGGTTCGGTCCCTTGTTTACTGGACACACTATTCTTTTGCACTTTGTCTCGGCGGGCATAGGTATGCCTCCCCCGCCGCCTTTAGCACAGGTACCCTCTCATAAAAAGAGACTTGTTGCACCTGTAAGTCTCGTCTCCTCAGGGTCTAGTTCTTCAGCACATTAGTCTACCTCACATTTCTCTCTCTCACTTCCCTTTTGATGTCTGGTGATTGAGTTCTTACAACGCACTTCGGTCATACGATTTTCTCCTAACACTCGCACGCTGGGGGGAAATCTGTTACACCATTTTTTGGTCATCTAACCTACTATCATTAGATGGACCCAAGTACACCATGTAAGACCAATTTTACCCTAAGTAAAATTGCTTTCATTATGTAAAATAACTTAATAAAACACATTTATTAGGTTGTTTATGGTCTAAATAGGAAACCCCAAAAGGAAATATTAAACAAACCTATATTTGTTTGATTTTCCTCAAGGAATAATTAATTAAACAATAATTTATTTATTATTCCTGGTCATGTTTAACCCAAAACAAAGAAATTAATTAGATAAATCCTTATTTATCTAATTATTTTCTAGGAATAATTGTTTAAATCTTATTTAAATAATATTCCTTGTTAAATATGACTAAATCACCCATAAATAATTAAATAAATCATTATTTATTTGATTATCTTTTAACCACCTCCTTAAAATGATAAATAAATCATTTGTTTATTTATTATTCACAAATAAAGGGATTTGACCCAAGTCAAATACTTTTTCCCTCCAAAAAATATAATAAAATATTCCATAAAAGGTGGATCTAGATTTGGTTAATGTTATTTTAATCATGCACCAAGATCTAGAATGACCCAATATTTTGTTATAAATAGGAGGGTTTTTCCTACCATTCTTCACCTTTTGTTGCCTATTAGATCACTCTGGATCTAAACTCTTGGTCCGACTTTGAGCCATTATCATTGTCATATTTTCCATTATTTGCTGTGTGAGCTCCCTTTGAGTTCTATCTTTGTCTGGGTTTTCTACACCAACAGGAGAGAGAAATGCTAGATCTGAAGTGCTGAGGACTTCCAAGAACCCATCTCATTGAGGAGAATTGGAAACACCTTCTTTTTTTCCTCCCAGGTGCCCTTAATACAAAAAATTCTTTCAAAAATTGTTCTTGTCTTGTCTATTGGATATATGGAGCAAAACCTTCTTTTTCACTGCTTAATGTCTTTCTATGCATAGATCTGGTTTTTTGCAGCACTTGTCTTGGTCAACTAACTGCAGATCTGAAGATATTGGCAGCCATATTTGATGTTAGGGCTATTATTTATGCATAGCTAAAGTGGTCTTTTTTCATACACTTCGACAAAGGATTCATACTAACAAAATGGTTGCTAGAGTCCACCACCATCATGAGCTGGCCAAATTGTTTGTGCTGCATTTACATAATGGCCAAGTCACTCTTGCAGGTGTGACATTCACTTTGACACCTGAATCTATCTCTCTAGCAACCGTAATTCCGAATGTTGGAGAACAATGGAACAAAAGGTAGCAAGTTGATAGGGAACACTATGAGCCATATATCAAGCCCGGTTTTTTGAGACAACTCAGCAGAGTTTTTCCCTTTCGATTCCTGAAAGATTCATACGCTCCTTTGATGAAACTCATTATCAAATATTTCAGTTGTGAGGGCCAGTTTTCTCGCCTCTATGCCTATCATATTAGGTTGCTGATGCATTTTACCAGGGTGAGAATGATGAACCTAACTTACTTCATGTGCCAGAATATTGAGAATATGACCTCCCTAGTGCAAAGGAAAACTCCTGAGCAGTAGTATAACAGTATCTATCACTTTGCACTCATCAAAATTGTGGTTATGCATCAGCTCGGTGTGCAGGATATTTCATGGGAGGATTTCATTTCTAATGATTTCTTCACAGCCCCTCAGGTACCTTTGGAGGCTTTTCATGAGGTAGGTGAACCTTCATATCAGCAGGAAGGTCATGAGACACAGACCACTAGTGTGTCGGTGTTTGTCACCTATCAGAGGGGCACTAGGGGGTTGTTTGTAGTAGCCAAGCGAGTATCGTTTCCTTCATCAGTGGTACAGCTACATGACAAGGGTAAGAGGCCAATCCATGATGAGGGGCCTTTAGGAGGCCAGGATACAAACTTCATACTCATTGATGATGATTTGGGCTCACCAAGCTCAAAGCTGAGAGAGATTGTTCAGGAGAAGAAGGCAGAGATGAACACTTTTTCCGTCAAGTTGCAAAGATCCCAGTGTATAATCAACTACCTTGAGCAGAGAAACAAACAGATATAAGATCAGCAAACTATCATGGAGCTACAAAACATACGTGAGAACCGGCAGGCTGCCAAAAAGAGAAAAACCGAGATGACATCCATTGAGAAAGAGATTGAGGTTGATCGTTAAAATTGGCTTGAAAGGGTAAATATTCATTTGGAAAAGCTGTTGGATAATGCCAACAAGGAAAATAACATGTTGAGGCACATGGCGAATCATTATTGGGCAAGAAATCATGTTTGCAAGGCACGAATCAAGATCCTGAAGGCTAAGTTGAAGAAGGCCTCAAAGCGTTGGAAAAGGCAAGATAGACTTAAAATTTTGGTTGAGGCTTACTTGGCCCAGCATAGTACATGATGGAGGACATTCATCCCAAATTTCAAGAAATTTGGGACACTTTTGCAAATTTTGATTTTTTGGGCTAAAAACAGGTTTTTCAGCGCTATGCACTGCACCACTTGGCGCGCACTTTTTATGGGGGACTCCTCTTGGGGAAAAATTTACATTTTTGGATTTTTCATGGAAAATTATGCATGCCTACTTATGGCCCAGATATTTTGATAGGTTTTGGGCTTCCAGAAGGGTCAAAAACACCCTAAAAATGACCTTTCTGCCCCTTTTTGGACACACAGGAAGCAGTGTTGGGAGAACTCATGTTTGGAGGGGAAAATGGAAGAAAAATTCAGACATTATACTTGTGTTGAAAAGTAGACAGGAAGACCTTTCCATCAAGCCCACTTGGAGAAAATTTGGATGCCAGGAAGGCCTTCAAAATTGGCTCCAAACTGGCGCGACGCATAGAGAAATTAGGCGCGGCGCATTGGGGATTTTTGCTCATTTTGGACTCAGTAACTCTGTTTTTCGCCTAGTTTTTGAAATTTTGACTTTCTTTCTTCCAAATGTTAAAATAATGACGTAATTTGATTTACTTTGATGTATCTTGATGTAATTTTGTTAAATTTTTACTCATGGAGGTAGATTCATCAATCAAAAGGTGAATTGCAACTGAATGAATCAGTTTCCTATCTTATAGAGGCAAGTTGTTCCACTGCATATTTTCCAGTTCTTAGTTTAGATCTTGTTGAAACAACTCCTAAACTTGTGAGATCGACCCCTAGAGGCTGGGGATGAGTTAGTGTTGTCTATATCTTGTAGTTTTTCAGTCTTTAGCATGATTGGACACTTGGGATTGTTTTGAGCATCATTGTACATTCATCTCTGCAGTTTGGCAAAGGAATAGACCAGGGTTTGTAACACTCCATGGGATTCATGTGGCTCTTTGTTTTGATGATGTGTTTCTCTCTATTAATGTAAGTTTTTTGGTGCTTTATATGTATCATCTTCCTTCTTATTTCTTCTTAAGTTAAACAAACAAGGATAAAGGTGGAATTCATTAGATTTGCAGTGCTCTACCTAGGGTTTGTTTAATTTTCTATGTTTTCAACTGTTTGAAGAGGATTCCTGAAATTTTCTTGCCCTATTAAACTCCTCAATGGTCTGAGCTATCCATTTCATTCAAAATTGAAGTGTCAAAACAATTTCCTACCTTGCCCCATTCAGATCTCTGCAAAAACTAGGCCTCATTCCCCAAACCCAAAATCTGTCTTTCCCTTTGATCCAACAAACACCCTCAAAATAAAATCAAAGTATTTTACATATATACCTAGCCTAAAATCAGTCTTCATTCAAGTCATCTCAAACCTCATTGATCATTGAGCCCTCTCCCGACCTGGTAAGGCTAGCTACCAGGTTAAGCGTGGTTTGATGTTACCCTAGATGCTACCTTCCTCAGCCTGAGGTAGATTCAGGCCATAACATAGCACTACGCAGGGATCGTGAGGCATCAGTGCCTTTGGAGTATTGACGAGGTGGAGAAATTTGAACCCATGGATGGCTTCCTTTTAAAGAATCGAAGGCATGAGAATTAAACCCCAGCCTTCGGCCTTTCTTTAGTATATAATGGAAAAACCATATAATCACCCTTTATCAAATAACATACCCGGACTTCAAAAATTTGATAAAACCAAGCTAAATAAACCATTTCGGGTCACAAAAGGTGCTTGCTGATGTCAGGGTGTTTGTGACCCGAAATTTTTATGAAATCCACCCTATAAGATCCCCGGGTCTAGATTGGGGCCTGCTGATGTTACCACAAATGTGACCCGAAATATTTATCAAATCCGACCTAAAGCATATCGGGTCTGAATTTCTTGACCATGCTAGCAACCAAAAAAGACCCGCTGCAATTAGTTGATGCCGTGTGGATGTTGACTAGGCGTTGGGACCACCGATTCTGTGGGACCGCTGACTGCTGTCGTGGCTGTGGGGGACCAGGGTGACTGATTGTGGGCCATCGATCTGCAGATCAGATCGATGGAAAAGATGTTTTGAGAAATGCACCGTACCTTAGTTTATCCCTCGAGCTTCTTTTGAGCTCGATCACCGTCCAATGAGCCAGCCTCAGATCGAACGGCGTACGTCAATATCATGCTGAGCCCACAGTCGACATTTAACGCACGGGGAGAGTGGGTTTTAAAAATTTGTTAAGGCCACGTGTCAGCTTGTGGCATTGATCGCAATAAAATGGAAAATATAGCTTATCCCACAAAGGCAGTGTGATCAAACTACCCCGGTTTTGTACAGTGAGTGACCGTGGGGACCACCAGGGTGATTGATTTGTGGGCCATTGATCTGCAGATCAGATCGATGGTGGGGATGTTTTGAGAAATGCGCCAGTGGAAAACTCTTCAAACCCTGCAAAAAACACACAAAATTAATATAAACAAAGGTTTCATGTGTCAGGATGGTTTTATATATACAAAGTGGATAGGCGTCCGACTATGGGGCCTTGGTCTATATGGGATGATAATAGGCCCGGGGTTTATATAAGAGGGATAATCGGCATCAGAGTTTTTATTTAACACACAAAAAAATGCGCTCTGTGAGTTGCTTCGACACGATAAGCGCTCAGGACCTTAGCACTTGGTTCTAGCACTGGGGCACATGGAGGGGAAAATTTTTAGATTTAGTCCAAAGGGGCTTAAACCCATAGTAAAAAATACTTATTTTTTAGGACATTTTCAAGATGTTTAGATGGATTTTGGGGGTTTCGATATAGTTCAAAATGAGTTTAAACTTTGTAAAAATGATTTTCATAAATGGAAGAAGGAGAATCATGAAAAATAGAGGAGTTTTATGGAGGAAAAGGGGAGCAAAATGGAGGTTTGTTTTTCAAGTGAGGAAAGGGAAAAAGGTGATTTTGCAGTAGTTTCTTCTCATGAAATCAGTAGAATTCCAGAGTGTAAAATGGGCACAGTAGGGAATATTTTGGACAGAGACATGAGGCCTTCAAGAGTCTTCAAGAGATAACATTTTTTAGCAATAAAACTTGTTTCTTGAAGGCTCCAAAAATGATTTAGCCAGCATTTGATATAACAAATTTTATAGCTAGCTAATAGTGGCTCCACTTGGGGATGGTGCCTTCTTGAAGGCATCAAGAACTTCAGACTTGCATTCTCTGGGAGGTTGATCAGTGCCTCATCCATTGGGCTGCCTTTCTTTCTTTGAATGATCTTGCTTTGAAAACACATTAGCAGCCATAAAAACAATGGATCTTTCATCAACAAACTTTCTACCTACCCAATCCTACTAATATAACATTTTTTCTTCATTAGAGTGCACTTGGATTGGAAAACTCTTTCACAACATTTTATTCTTTTGAAAGCAGGAATTCTAATCTATTTCTACTCCATATTTCTCCATGGACTTAGATTA
>JAXQQM020066505.1:0-66004 GCA_034641835.2 Pinus albicaulis | reverse complement strand
TTGCCCTAGGCAAGTGGAAACCCTCTCGTACGTAATAATGGCCGCAACAAGGACAAATGGGCCCCAGGAAATATAGGTCAAGACCGGAAAACAAGACCAACTCAACTCCAAACCCCTCTCCAATGAAAACGCCGTCTCCTCGCTAGTGACAAATATAAATAGATGAAGCACTGTGCACCAAAAACCTGCATGCATAGACTTCCCCGCCCCTGAAGGCTAGAAAACGCCGTTGAGCCCTCTCACATAAGCTCGCTTCCCATATCGGTCCTACCCGATGGACCGCCTCCCTAAAGCTCGTATCCGCCGGATCCGAAGCCTCAAATCGTAAGGCGCGACTATTCCTCCCGGGACCGCGCCAATCTGTCGTATCCTCGGCTACCAAACCTCCGCATCTATGGCCGGATCCTCGAATATGTCTTCAGATCTGCAGCCTCCAAGGCTGGATCTGATGTTATCTCTCCAAATCTAGGCTAGATCTGCCAATATCTCCTCAGATCTGCAATCTCCCAAGCTGGATCTAGTGCTATACCTTCAGATCTGCAACATACAAAACTAGATCTGCAAATATCTGCTCAGATCTACCCTCTCCAAGGCTGGATCTAGCAATGGCCTTCAGATCTGCATCCTCCTCTTCAGAACTGGACAGCGTCCTCACTCCCAAAGCTGATCTGCGTCCTTCCTCCTCTTGGACAGCGTTTTCCCTGCTCAGATCTGGACTGCGTCCTCCCTGGAACAGCGTCCTCACTCTCCCGGCCTGATCAGCGTCCTTCCTTCTGCAGAAACAACGTCCTTCCTCTCCTGAACTGCGCAGCCACAAGAGGGCTTCTTCTCTTCCCAGATCTGCACCAGAAACTGCTGCTACCTTGCTGCTGAAACTGAAAAGTGTACTCAGAACAAACCTTACTAGGGCGGGCACTCGAAGTCCCCCGAAGCTAAGGGTGAAACCAGAAATAACCTTACCAGGGCAGGCACTCGAAGTCCCCCGAGGCTAAGGGTGAGATCTCCGACCGAAGACACTCGTGCACTAAACAGTGCTGCAGACCGACTAAACAACCGGCGTGCTGAAGCAGACAAAAGTCTAGCTCTCAATATCAATATCAAAATATGCATGATCCAAATGAGGTGAGAACCTCTCCTTTTATAATGCCAAACTCCCTCCAAAACTTAACTGTCCTTTGACCTGCGCAGTTTACTTTGGGTCAGCCTGATGCCTCCCCCATCATACTCATGTGGACCCCCAAGGCCCCCTCTCTTAAGTTACAACGTCAATCTACTAGGAAAAGAACACTTTATTATAAAGTGAGGTGACTAAAGTGAGGTGACCCCTCTTATTTCTCACTTTATTTATTATTTCCAACTAAAGCGGCAAAATTAAACAAAAATGGAATATTCCAATTAGCAAGGCTAATTGGGAATATTACAGTCTCCCCCGGCAAAACGTTGCTTGTCCTCAAGCAACTGAAGTGATGGATGCTGTAAAGTCTGCTCGCTCTCCCATGTGGCACCCACATCCGGTAAAAATTGCTTGTTCTCAAGCAATGCTTGAACAAGCCTACTCTCTAGCTGATGCTCCCTGCCAATACTGCAAAATGTGCCTGGGTTCCACTGAAACCTCTCTGCCTCCTGCATCACCCCGATATGAAGGGATATCTCAATGCCAGGATCCCAAACTGGCCTCTCATGGTACCAGCCAATCAATAGTCCTCCCGGATCCCATCGCCGCTGTGGCCAATAATCGCCCAAGTCCCATGACTCGGACTGCTCACTGCCTCTGGCTACGACTAAAGACCATGACCGCTGCTGCTCTGCATCTATGACTGTGTAAGCTGGCCCATCAACTGTGAACCAACTCGTCACCTCTCTCCAATCAAGGCATGGAGTCGAAAATATAATGAGGAATATCTCCCTCCTGTGGATCCTCCATCTCCAAGCAATCATCCATACTAAATGAGCCACCTCCCAACAAGGCAACTCCTGGAAATCTCCTTCCACCTCAAGCTCTGGTAATGAAGGTGGGCTGGAAATATGAACTTGGCAAGCATCATAGCTTACCCCATGCTGTCCTTCTCTCCACTCATGACAAGTGTAGAGTCTATGCTGATCCTGGGCTGCAAAATCATTGCCCTCCAATGGCAAAGTGAAAAACAATCCACCATAGAAGGTTCCTCCATCGATGAAGAACAAGCTGGCCCAAAACAAACCATAGTGCAGTCTCATCCACTGCAACCTCAGGAAATCACATGGCAAGCAATGTACAAGATCCAACACATCTACTAATGGATAGCAAATGGTTGAATATGACAACAACATAGGTCCAAACACTTGCCCATGGCTGTAAATATCAATCTCATGGCCCACATCAAAAGAGAACGCATACATAGTAGTGGTGGCCATGCCTCCTCCCATGCTCCCATTAGAACATGTAGTGCAGAAATTGTGAGAATTTTTCCCACTCACGGATACATCCAGTTCATGTGTCTCCCTCATAATCAAGCCTCCCATACAAATCTGATATATATCAGCAAATGAAGACATGATCAGCAGCAAAATGAAGGAAATGCCAAAGGTCTCATGTGGTGCAAGAAGATAATCCTCCCTATGCTTGGAAACCCAAGTCAAGAAGAATAGGCCATAGATGTCTCTATCATCATTACTTCTTGTAAGTGCAACAAATATGAAGTGATCCTGGGACCTATGGGTTATAGATCCACCATATCTCTGCTGCGCATACTTCCTCCATAATGTTCTGCTCCAAGGTGACAACGCCGTGAGCTCATGCAAATGAGTTCCTGTCAGTACAAGACTCTGTTCTTTGACATGCTCCTTGTCAAAGACTCCTCTAATAATGCTGCAATAAATATGGAATACCTCCCAAGGTGGAAGTGCTTCCCAATCAAAGACCATGGAGATTGTGCCATCTCCTTCTCCCGCAACATCATACAAAGTGTGAGAGCAAATCTGCCCTTGCTCTCCTAGGAACAACCCAAGCAACAAGACATTGTGTTGCCTCTCCATACCTCCATCAAACAACTCATGTGATGAAGACACAATGAATGATATGAGTAACACATCAACACCATGCATCCAGACTCTATGCTGCTCCATGATGCAAGTATCCATCCATCTTTTCCCCATCCTCCTACTCTTAGGAAGAGTGTTTGCCAAGTGATGGCCAAACTCTTTCAAGAGTAACCAGCGCAGCCAAGCCTCCTGCTGCCTGGTGTCATAGATCTGCAAATAGCCTCCTAGCTCCTCGCTCATCAACCACATCCACTCAATACATTGTGGATGCCTCCTTCTCCTCATCCTGGTACTCCTCCCATGAGGGCTATCGTCCTCCCAAATCAAATTTCTGATTTTGCCCTTCATGGGATTTTGAAGTATAAACTTCTCAAGGATCAATGAGACCCTATCAAGAATCAAATAGGTGGTAGGCAAAAACCTCCCATCATGATGTGTATGGCTCAAGGGATGTCCAACACAAGCATGAGAGATGTTATCCATCCGAAGATGTCCCCCATTTTCTATCTGTTCTTGTGAGAAGGGAAGAAAGTCATTGCACCCCATGGTGTGTCGAAGTGCATCTCTAGTGAGCTCTCTCCTTGAGACCTCCCCTTCATCCATAGTCTGCTCCACCGAGTACCAACTCAAAATCTCTCGCCATCCAATCTCAACACGTGGCTGCTGTACCCTGTGCAACTCTGATCGTCTCATACCACTATCCAAGTCAACATATGAGACCTGACTAGGTGGCTCTTCCTCTCTATCTCCAACGGGAAGAGATGATCCAACAATACGGCTAGTCCCATCCATGCATGCCTGAAAGGGAATGATCTGATGCTGCAATGTGCCCTCAGGTTGTACCATCAGGGAATCCAGTTGTTCCCCAATGCGGACCAACTTGGCCGCCGACTTGGCACAAGTCGCTCTCATACCCTCCAGCTCCTGGTCCTGCAACAAAACGGTCTCCCGTACTGACGCGGCCTTCTCCCTCAAAACTCGAAGGTCCGTCCGAAGCCGATGATACCGCTGTCTGCGATCATCGCCCAATACCTCTGTATCCCCTAGTGCCTCATCGATAGTGGATATATCTCCCGATACCTCACCCATCTGTCGTGTGCCGCTACCACCCGAAGACTCGGACATGGCTCCAGTCATCACCTCAGTGGATGGCTCTACCGGGGTAGGCTCTACCTCCTCCACTATGATATCAACCGGCACGGTCAAGGAGGTCTCTAATGATGGTGAGTTCTGTGTCTCACTAGGTGTATCCTCGAACTCCCTGCAATCCTGCGTTCCCTCATCCTCTTCTCCACTGCTCTCGGAGAAGACCTCAATGAAGTGTGCCTTCCTTGCCGCACACCTGTGTCCTGGTGCCCATGGCTCCCGGCAAGTGAAGCAAAACCGCTTCCTCCTCAGCTCTCTCCTGGCCTCATCATCAAACTGCCCTCGTCCAGGATTCGCCTTGGGAGGCGGAGCCCTCGTGTCCTTACCCTTAGGCTGGAAGGCCCATCTCTGGGGATAAGGTGTCCGAGTCCTGGATAAGACATCCTGTAAGTCCCGAGTCCTGCTGATGGCGTCCTGAAGGGTAGCCGGTCTGTACAACCGGACTAGGCCACGAAGTGGCTCTGACAGCCCCTCCACAAACATGCCAACTATCCGAGCTGCAGATAAATCAGGTACCATCACCGAAATCCTCAAGAAGTCTGCAATGTATGTCTCTGCGCTCCCAGTCTGTTTGAGCTTGATCAGCTCACCAAAATGCTGCTCCGAATCCCTCCTGTCAAAGTGCTCTATCACCCTCCGTGTAAACTCGGCATATGTTGTCACTGTAGAATGCCCGAGTGTCGCCATCCCATGGAGCCACCAATCCTGGGCCTCACCCTCTAAATGCAATGCAGCCATCTTAATGGCCAACCTCTCTGGCATCCGGTTAAGCTGAAAGTAGAGGTCCAACTTCTCCACCCAAGACTCTGCCGTAGTCTTCTGCGATCCATCAAACATCGGCAAATGGAATTTACTTGCTGCACGGTGACTATCACGGTGGGATCCACGTCCCTTGTTTCGATCATAAGACTTGCCGCCACATCGGAACTGGATATATTGATTAAAAGGGAAAGCATCCATGAATTCCTGTCCCATGCTCCGCCAATCTGCAAGAATGGCCGCATGTTGAGCTGGACTCACATCTCCCGCCATTGGTATTTTCTGCTAGGTGCCTACAGGCTCCTCAGAAACTGCACGGCTGCTGCAAAACCATACTGCTGCTTAACTTCAACCTCCGATTTACCCACTGAAAACTATTCGGAAAATTCTAGGAATTTGGGAAAGTGATCCTCACCCAAAACCCAGAAAAACCCAGAAAACGTTTTTCCTAATTCCAAACTTCAAAATTTGACCCTTTTTATTTTGGCCCTTTTTCCAACTGCGTTTCTGGAATTGCAACTGCTATTGCTCTGTATGATTTCTTTTCTGATGTCATAGACCACAGGCTGAGCCAGAATTATGCTCTGATACCACTGTAATATCCCCAAAGGGAAATAACCAGTAATAAACAGAAATATGCCAGACAGATAAAGAAAATACAATGCTGAACCAGATCACTGAATAATGACACATAGAATTCCAGAAAACTGAGCCATTTTATTAATCTGAAAGTACATAGAGAGGAGCACAAGAAAATCAGAATAAGTGCACCTATCCTTGCCCTAGGCAAGTGGAAACCCTCTCAGACAGAATAATGGCTGCAACAAGGACAGCGTCCTAGCTGCTCTGAAGGCTGAAGACTGGGAAAACAGCTGATCTCAACTCCAAACCCCTCTCCAATGAAAAACGCTGTCTCTGCTAGTGACAGCGCAGAAACAGATGAAGCACTAGGCACCAAAAACTCCAGACAGATAGATCAGCTACTGAAGGCTAGAAAAACGCTGTTGAGCCCTCTCACATAAGCCTGCTCCCCAGATCAGCGTCCTACCTGGTGGATCTGCCCCCCGAATGCTCAGATCTGCTGGATCTGAAGCCTCAAATCAGATCTGCGTCCTATCCCTCCTGATCTGCGTCCTCCTAGATCAGATCTGCTACCAAACCCCCAGATCTATGTTGGATCTGACAATATGTCTTCAGATCTGCAGCCTCCAAGGCTGGATCTGATGTTATCTCTTCAGATCTAGGCTAGATCTGCCAATATCTCCTCAGATCTGTAATCTCCCAAGCTGGATCTAGTGCTATACCTTCAGATCTGCAACATACAAAACTAGATCTGCAAATATCTGCTCAGATCTACCCTCTCCAAGGCTGGATCTATCAATGGCCTTCAGATCTGCATCCTCCTCTTCAGAACTGGACAGCGTCCTCACTCCCAAAGTTGATCTGCGTCCTTCCTCCCCCTGGACAGCGTTTTCTCTGCCCAGATCTGGACTGCGTCCTCCCTGGGACAGCGTCCTCACTTACCCAGGCTGATCAGCGTCCTCTCTCCTGCAGAAACAACGTCCTTCCTCTCCTGAACTGCGCAGCCACAAGAGGGCTTCTTCCTCTCCAGATCTGCACCAGAAACTGCCGCTACTTTAATTCTAGGAATTTGGGAAAATGATCCTCGCCCAAAACCCAGAAAAACCCAGAAAACGTTTTTCCTAATTCCCAACTTCGAAATTTGACCCTTTTTATTTTGGCCCTTTTCAGCTAACGTTTCGGAATCTGTGTGACTATTGCTGTGTGATCTGCTGGATGCGTCACAGACACGGTACGAGCCAGGGTATGCTACGAAATGTGTGTAATATCCCCAAAGGGAAATAACCAGTAATAAACAGAAATATGCCAGACAGATATAGAAAATACAATGCTGAACCAGATCATGGAACAATTACACATAGAATGCCAGAAAACTGAGCCATTTTATTAATCTGAAAGTACATAGAGAGGAGTACAAGAAAATCAGAGTGAGTGCACCTATCCTTGCTCAAAGGCAAGTGAAGAATCCTCTCAGAAAATAGGAAATGGCTACTACAGAAACTGCATCCCAGCTGCTGGAAGAAACTGCCGTAAACTGCTGCTGCTGGAGTGAACTGAAGCTAGGGGCTGATCCCCTTGCCGGAATGAGCTAAAAATCTACGGATCACCTATACTCGCTGCTCCGGACAAAACCCAGAAACCGTGAAGCAAATGGACCACCTCCGAAAATCGCCCCCAGAAACCCTCCTCCTACAAAAACGCTGGGCCTCCAGGAAAGGCACAGAAGCTCAAGAAATATGCTGAGAAAAGGGGCTGAATCCTCCTGCAAATCCTCCAGATAAGATAACCAAACTCCTCAGGGCTGAAAACACTGAAAAACGCTGCCAAAACCCACACACATGCTCCTGCTCATCAGATCAGCGTCCTCCTAGATGAATCAGCGTCCTATATGCTCAGATTTGCTGGATCTGAAGCCTCCAATCCAGATCTGCGTCCTATCCCTCCAGATCTGCGTCCTCCTATATCAGATCTACTGCTATCTCCTCAGATCTATGCTAGATCTGCCAATATCTCCTCAGATCTGCAACCTCAAGGTACCGGATACGATGTTGTCTCTTCGGATCTAAGTGGATACCTTGGCAATATCTCCTCGGATGCGCAATCCTCCAAGGCCGGATCTAATGCTATGCTTCCGGATGCGCACCATACCAAACTAGATGCAGCAATTATGCGCTCGAGATCTATCATCCTGAGTTGGATCTATCACGCCAACCTCGGATACTGGCGTCCTCCTCTTCGAATTTGGACGGCGTCTCCGCCCGAGCTAATCGACGTTTTCTGCCTTCGAAACGGCGTCCTTCCTCCTCGAACTCGCGGCCACGGGGGGCTTTCTCCTCCTCGGTTGCTTCGAAGCGCGCTGCTCGCCTCCGGGGCGGTGGAACTCGGAGACAAAACCTTACTAGGGCGGGCACTCGAAGTCCCCCCAAGCTAAGGGTGAAACCAGAAAAACCTTACCAGGGCAGGCACTCGAAGTCCCCCGAGGCTAAGGGTGAGATCTCCGACCGGAGACACTCGTGCACTAAACAGTGCTGCAGACCGACTAAACAACCGGCGTGCTGAAGCAGACAAAAGTCTAGCTCTCAATATCAATATCAAAAATATGCATGATCCAAATGAGGTGAGAACCTCTCCTTTTATAATGCCAAACTCCCTCCAAAACTTAACTCTCCTTTGACCTGCGCAGTTTACCTTGGGTCAGCGTGAGGCCTCCCCTCATATACGTGTGGACCCCCAAGGCCCCCTCTTTAAGTTATAACGTGAATCAACTAGGAAAACACTTTATTTTATAAAGTGAGGTGACTAAAGTGAGGTGACCCCCCTTATTTCTCACTTTATTTATTATTTCCAACTAAAGCGGAAAAATTAAACAAAAATGAGATATTCCAATTAGCAAGGCTAATTGGGAATATTACGTGCAGTAATGACCTTAATCCATTCCATAAAATCAATCCAACCCTTACCAGATCAGATCAGGATTTCCCCAACTGAATTCAAACTTTCTGTTGAATAATTGTTGTGCCTTTGCATGAGGACTTCATGGCCATGTGTCACCCATTCTTGGTGTTGCGTCACTCCCTCTGGCCTCTGTGCAACCTCCTGTTCAAATTCCTCTGCCTCTCCGTTGTTTATCGTTGGCCCTGGAGAACATTCTCCTGCCAAAACTGTCTTTTACCTCAACTACAATCAAGAATCACTAAGATCGAAGTTTTCGTCTGAGCACTTTCTATGTCTGAAAATTCTATCACTAGATCCTTTTGGTGTGTCTTACAAATGACCCTCAATTCTTCCTTTATAGCCTTTTCGTTTACAATTCGATGACTGAGATTAGACCTCAAATCAATGACTAATATTATATTAGACTTGATCTACTTTTCTAGAAGTTTCACCCACAGTTTAAATTAATACTCATTACTTATTTTAATTTCTTATGTTAGACTTAGTGTCATTTTTAAAAATAATTAACTTTTCCAATAAAATTGTTTATGAGTGGAATTGCAAAAAATTATTTATGGGTTATTTGTAATGCATGTGTCTAATCCTCTCCACAAAATTTTAGACTTAGATCACATCCAATGCTACCAAAAATAAACATTCCCTCTTAGTGAGGAATGTGCTCTAATAGATATGCCCTACTGAATATTGCTCTAACTCTGAAGCATCTCCCTCTGTGTTGTTGATGATGACCATCAACCATTGCGTTGCTGCTGCACTGTACTACTAATGATCCTGTCATGATCAACACTGCATCCATACTACAAATACCTCTCAAACGTTGCATCTTCTTCTAGCAATGCCACTACTAACTCTGCACTACAAATTAGCTGCTGAGAGAAGCAACTGAAAACATCCACAAATTCTCTAGACAAGTGTTTAGGATGCATCTTGATGCTGAAGCTCTGACTATTTCTAACCTTTGGGTTGCCCCTCTAAAGCATTGTGTTGCTGCTACTCTCCACTTCGTCCCTCTGCACTACTACAACTCTGCTCTACGCTACTCAAATGTTAGTGCTGCTAACTAGTGCATCTATCATTTATGCAATCCTTTGCACCGAATGAAGAATCCTCTAGCCTACTACTAGTAATCATGGGAACCCATAGCGAGGTCATGATCTAAGAGGTGGAATCCTCAAGGATCCTGCCTAACTGAAGTTCTTGCAAAATTATAGCTCAATGTCTCCCCATCTCCCTCATGGAGATGTGTGAGCACTCATGGTGTACTCATCCTCATCGATATTCCGAGTTGCAACCTTTAGATCATGATTCTCATCGTTGTCCTTTTGCCTGAAGTGACACTGGGAAGCATAGTAATCAAATTCACCACACTTGAAGAACTTGATATTCGAGATGCCTTTGTTACGTCTTCGCTACTCCTACTGCCCTTTGGATGAAAGGGTTGCATCTTCCTCCTCCTTCTTCACCTTCATTCCACTTGCACTGGTACCATCAAGTTTTCACTTGACCAAGTCTTTCCTTAGATCTTCTTTTTGAAGAGAAGCTCACATCTCTTCCCAGCCTGGCAAGGTTTCCCTACCCAGGATACTCTGAAAAAATACCTTCCAATCATTATTGAATACATTCAATGTCAGTCTCACCATCATTATAGGATAAGGGGTAGACCCCACGGCTACAAGTTAGTCATGGATTTCATGAAGTCTAGTCAGGAATGGAATAATGTGTTCCCCTTTCCACATCTGCACCATCCTCAATTGTTTCTCCAAGTACATCTTCCGCTGCTAGGAAGATCCCTGACATAGTGTATCCAAGGATTCCCACATCTTTCTAGCAATATCTTTTCCAACTATATGGGACGCTATATGATCCTTGAGACCATCCAAGAGTAGCCTTTTTTCCTTTGCCATATTAGCCTTGTACTTATTCAATGGATCTGGATCTACAAGGATAGTGTTGGCTCGAGGGGTCCTGACCCAGGTTTAGAGGTTAAGGTTTGCCAACAAGCCCCTATACTACTAGCCCTTTCGACAGTGACCTACTTGTGCAAGGAAAAGTATCACCCAAAAAAGTATGGGAGGGTGCTGGAACCAAGTTTCTACACCCTGAGAGAGAGTAGCTAAGTCTAGCAGATCTGCATTCACAGCTTAGTGGGTTCACACATAGTAAGTGTATTCGTAGGCTTTTCACAGTCTAATCAGCTATTAACAGAGCTATTACCATTCACAGATCTAATCAGTACCTTTGCATCGACGTGCGTGACAACAATTACCAGCATATCATATCATAAATGCATCTATAGGCACATTCGCAACATAACAACTAACAGATGTATTCCCAAATTAAACAAATATTCGCATCAAGATTAACTTTAATAGATCTAGATATCACATAGATACTTCAAACATACCTTCACATTCATTAACATTTTGATCTACTTACAACTAAACCTAGCCCGTGCACACAACCTAGCGGGGTCCGCACACAATAGGATTGAGGATCTCCACACACATAGCTAGCAGGAGTCCTTACCCAAAACAACCCACGACAGATCTAAAAATTCGTATGCAGGATCAATATTAGTTCTTGCCTACCTCTAGACTCAAAAATTCTCATCTATTTATAACGACTTAGCCTACACTTTGCTATGGTCCGCAAATCATGGTTTGCGGACTTTAGGTCTACCCTTGACCCATTATAATGCATTCGAGGCTTTGACCCACCCCAAAACCCCTACGTTAGACTAATTAATACCAAAAATATACAAAATTGTACAAAATTCGCAGCTTTAGGGGATTTGGTTCCAACAGTCCCCGAACACAATCTTGTGACTCGTCTTGATTCACTGCAGTGGTGGGCTCTCCACCTTTTCTTGTAGTAGCTTGATCGCATCAATCATCTCGGGCAGCACTCCTTCACCTTGCGCAGCAACATTCTGAGCTATATCCACCAAGTTTTGTAAAGTTCGTCCCTCTATGGCCTCCGTGACATTTTCCAAACTATACTTAAGTTTCTTTACTACGAGATCAATGTCCTGGGAGAGCTTAAGGGATTCATCAGCCCAAGGCTTGAGATGGTCACCAACGGTTTTCTTCTTCTGGTGGAGCTCTTCAATTTCATCTCGCAAGGTGTGGCTGATACACAGCTGTGCCAACCATTGATTAGGGATTATAGTAGGCATCATAGCTTCCAGCTGCTCAAACTGTTCTTCCTTCTATCACATCGCCTGATTGATCTCACGTAGGAGAGGATCGCGCTGCAATTTCATCCATAACTGCATTGTTGTTTCCAACAGCTCGACACCTTGAGCGATTTGTCATGTGATAACATTTTTAGCCTCTGTAACCAGCGCGGCTCACTGGGCCCTTACCTCTGGTGGTGTTTTTGGCTGCAACTTGGCCTGTAAATTCGTAATCTGTTGTTGCACGTAGATCTCCGTTTTCGAGGCCTTTAATGCTACGACCAACCCCTCAACGTTGGCTTGGGGGTGGCAGAAGCTAGAATATATTTGGATATTTCTGCGCAGAGCCTACTAATGAGGCATTCCAGCTTCGTTTGCTGTGGGTGGCAAGGGTACATGTTGCTTGTACCTAGGAAACTTCAACATTTTTTTCCTCAATTTTTTGCTCAACTGTATTGAGCTGTTGGTGCACTCGACAGTCCCTGTGTTGAATTTGTTTGAAAAAGGAGGTGTGGACAACATGCAATGATTCATGTGGCAACCTGGCTAGATCCAGTTATACCTTTGCATAGGCTTGGACTTGTGCTCCCAAGTCGGGTGGACTTACTGCGAGGGCTGTTCCTGGCAGGGAATAGAGGTGGCTTTCCACTATAACAAGTGTTGTGCTACTAGTTGCTAAGGCCATTCATAACTTAATCATACTTGTTTGCAGCGTGTCCGGCTTTAGCTGCAGAGCTCAGAGCTTGGCCTGAAGCGTGTCGACCGTGGATTTCTATTGCTCTTCCAGAGCTATCCATTTCTCTTCTGCAGCCAAAGTGACCGCGTCTGTGATTTGCTCGAGGTCCCCTTTTGTCAGTGTAACCGCTTCATCACATTCTGGTTGTTGAGAGTGTTGCTTCTTCTGTGGCCCTTTAGCATGGTCACCCGTTCGCTTTGTTCCCCTAGGGGAGTCAGCATCTCCCACCTCCTGACCTTCGGTACCGATATCCTGTTGTGCATCCTTCTGTGTTGCTTCTTCCACGCCCTTCCCTGTACTCTTACTGGGCTGTGAACCCTTCTGTGATGTGGCTTCGACACCCTTCCTTGTGATTTTTCTCGATCCTTTGGTGTCTTTGGTGATGAAAGGTAGGGTAACCTTTGTGGTGCTCATTCCTTCAGTGTCCTTCACACCTTTTTTAAAGCCAAGCTTCCAATGAGGAGGCCATTGCGTAATGAAACGATCAATCTCTTCATCGTCAACAATATAGGGGAGAGAAAACCACGGAGGATCCTTATGGCCTAAAATTTGGACATTATGCATAGTCACTTGGAATGCAGCGATGATTTTATACTTATCGTAGACTGTTGGCAACAGACACGGCCAGGAGTTGATAGCTACTGCAAGCCCACTCTAAAAAAACACCTAGAAGACTTGATTTTCCTTGATGTACTGCGTATCCTTAGAGTCCCACAAGTTCATATATCGAGCCTCCTCACACATGTCTGGGGTGAGCTCAGGGAGGACTGATTCCTCAAGTGCTTCCCAGGCGTCCAACATGATGAGAAGCAGTAACTAGGAATAATGAAATGCTCGTCCCTAATCCTGCGATTCATGGACATTGGCCAAAAACTCATTGCACAAGTACTAGGACCAATTGAAGCAGACCCCTTTCTTGCACCATCCTGTCAACTGAATTACATATGTAGGGATGGTGCTTGTCTATAATTTTCGCATCATTTTGCATGCCAACAACAGGGTACCCAACTGCGTACTAGGTCACTGATGGTTTTGATCATGAAGCCTCGAATGTTCTGCTCCACATGGTAGGTGTCACGCACCTGGACAGTGATCTTCCCTTCATACTTCTTACAGGTGGTTCGATAGGCCCAAAGAATAGATGAGAAGCATACGTCCTAGTCGCTGCGATCAGTGTTACAGACCTTAGTTAGTGTTTGCTCCAATATTTTATTAAAATATTCTACCGCTCTATTTTCCTATTGATGATATGGAGTGCTCTTCGCATGGTGGATCTGAAATTCTTTCGTCAAGGCCTGTATTGTTTCATTGACAAAGTGCATGCCTCTATTGCTCATCAAGATCTTCGGACACCCAAACCTGGTCAGAATTTGTTCAAAAATGAAGTGCATAGCAGTATCTGTAGTGAAATATTTCACAGCTTGTGCTTTGACCCATCTAGTTACATAGTCAGTGGCAGTTATGATGTAGCGCGCACCTGTCTTCTTTCCCAATGGGTTGATAGGCCCTACGAAATCGATGGCCCACTTTTCAAATGCTTGTAAGGCCATTTGCGACTGCAAGGGAATTTCATCTCTGCGCAATGGCCTTCCTGTTCATTGGCACATATCGCAGGCTTTACAATAGTCATGAGAGTCATTATGTAGGGTTGGCCACCTTAGTCCAACTCGCAAGATCTTTTGCGTTGTTTCTTTCCCTGCGTAGTGACCTTCTGCTACACCATCATGAGCTTCTGCCAAGATTGCATGCCTTTCATGCTCCAAAAAGTATATTTTCAGCACTTCATCAACTCCCATCTTATAAAGATGTCCTGTGATGATGGTAAAATTTTTTGCACATGTTACCAACTCTTTCCTCTGTTATACTGAATACGCTATAGGTGACATGCCCATAGTTAGGAACTGAATGATGTTAGCAAAGTGCACATCCACTACCTTAACAATGAATATATGCACATCAGGAAATCCTTCTTCTAGGTTGGTCAACTCCTCGCCACTCTCAATTTGGGACAAGTGATCCAACCCAAAATTCAACTTTCCCAGCTTGACAATGATCTCAAAGTCATATTCCTGGAACAGCAGTAGCCATTGGCAGATTTTCACCCCCAACACAGGCTTATTTACCAGGTATTTCAAAGCCGAATGATCTATAAAATTTTTGAAGTGCCCTCCTAACAAATAGTGTCGATATTTCTGTAATGCATAGACCATGGCCAATCCCTTCTGCTCTATAGTGGAGTAGTTGCGCTCCATGCCAGAGAGTTTCCTACTAGAAAATGGAACCAGGTGATCAATGTCTCTGTCTCCAGGCTACTTGAGGAAAAATCCTAGGGCAATTCCTGATGCATCTACGTGAACATGAAATACCTTCGCCCAGTCAGGAAAGATGAGAATAGGCGCAAAGACCATCTTCTCCTTGACTAGCTTGAAGCTATTCTAACACTCTTCATCCCAAAAAAACAAAACATCCTTCTTAAGAAATTTCTCCATAGGTGTTGTGATCAGTGCGTACCCTTGAATGAACTTTTTGTAGTATCATGTATGTTCGAGGATGGAGCACAATTGTTTCTCCATTGTAGGTACTGCTAGGTTTACGATAACTGCGACTTTCACAGGGTCAACCATGAACCCATGTCGGCAAACTATATGTCCGAGGAAGATTCTGAAGGGTATGCAGAATATGCACTTCTTAATATTTAGGTAAATCTGGTGTTTTCTATAGGCATCCAACATCATGCGCAAGTTCGAGACGTGCTTCTTCACTAAGTCGAAGACAATCCAATCATCAAAATAAACCTCCAAAAATTTGTGTATGAACTCTTTGAACACTACGACTACTACTCGTGAAAATATGGTCGGGTCATTCTTGAGTCCAAACGGCATGACAATATACTGAAAGGATCCCCATTCAGTAGCAAACATAGTTTTTTTGCAATATTTAGGTGTGATTCTTATCTGATGGTAGCTCAAGAACCTGTCTGTAAATGAAGTTTTGTTGCGATCTTCAGGTGCGATTATGATATGATGGTAGCCCGAGAACTCGTCTGTAAATGAGTACGCTTCCCTCCCACGCTGTCAAGGATTTCGTCTGAGAACGGCATGGGAGAGGGATCATGTACGCAAGCATCATTCAGTTTGCGTAAGTCCACATAGATCTGTATCTCTCCATTCATATTTTTCTCATGAACCACCATCAGACTTACTAAGTCTGACTATTCAACCAGTTCGATGATACCTACGGTGAGCATCATGTAAATTTCTTCTTTGAAATTTTTTTTATACTTAGGGTTCAACCGATAAGGCCGCTGCTTCACAGGATGCGCATCTGGTTTTAACGTGATGCGTATGACCCCTAGGTCCCCTATGATCCCCTTCAGCTCTGAAAACTTCATCGGGAATAAGTCTTGATACTTTGTGAGTTTTTCTGCAACTTTACTAAGTGTATCATCATCCCAATAATCCCTAATTTTAGCCAACTTAGGCTACTCTTCCATGCCAATTTTTACTTCTCGAAACTTCAGAGGCTTAGTAACATTGATAGTTTGTAGTAGGGGTCGGACAATTGCGCGCTCTCTCTCTGACTCTGGGATAGAGACATTGAGTGGATCTTGATCATGCTCTTCTATTTCTATATTGTAGTAGTTGACAATATCTTGCATCTACATTTTCCATGTTGGTGCCCTAAGTGCTGCGTAAGGGCGTGATTCATCAAATACGAAGGTATCTATATCTTGCAGAGCTTCTTCAAGCGCCTTCGTTCCCCCTACTAACCCAAATGTCCCTAAAAATTAATCCTTTAATGTTTCCCAATGGTGGGTGTGATGATGTAGCTCTGCCTCTAAGTACCATGCGGTGGGAATTGGTCCCAGGGCATGAATAAACAATTGAACAAATTCTTCTGTAGTCTGATCACACCATTTCTCCATCCAAGCGAAAAAATGCTCGTGTGGGTCCCCTAGTCCAAGGAATGTCTTTATGCGCAAGTGAAATGGAGGTTCAAATCATAGGATCATCATATCTTGACACTCTTCCCAATCTTGGAACACCCCCTTATTCGTGTCCCACCACCTTGCAGGTGTTCTGTGCATGGCTAGATTAAGGGCCCATAACCTTCGCTCTCTTGGAACCTTAGCTTCAAATGCTCGCAAAAACTCCTTAATACTAACATAAACATCAAAGTAGGGTATTTATCTTACCTCGAAGAAGGTGCATCAGAAGTTCTTGGTGATTCTAAGACATCGTAGCGCAGATACATCATGTAACTAGTTCTGCCAGTTTTCCATCTCCCCATCGGAGTCAAAGAAACATTCGCTATATTTTTCCCAATAAAGCACACCATTAGCCGTGGGATTGATCCAATATTTGTCCTGCACATTTAAATTATAGATGTGATCCAGATCCTACTCTTCATGCACCAGCTCTGTATACCGTTCTCCTTCCGCGGGGTCTAATGGTACTATCACCCGTGTACCTTCATTTTCAAACACCATGCTTCTTTTCTTTAGGTTGATGATACCCCCCATATCGATGGCCCAATCCAATCCAAGGAGTGCAGGATAGGGGTCCGCATATTATACAATCTGAATGACCTCAAAGTCAGCCTAGACCTTAACTCCTGTGATATCTACCATGATATTTGATATTCTCCCCAACGGTATGATCTTCTGCTAGTTGGACATGCACAGCTAGATAGTGGACCATTCCAACTTAGGTTCTCCCATTCACTGCCAAGTTTTCTTGGGTAGTACATTCGCATATTATCCTAGGTCCAAAATAACCTGATCCATTTCATAATAGCAATTTGCGATGTTAGCCGCATTTCCCTTCTAGTGCATTTCTTATGTTTGTACAATTTGTGCACATCCTTAAATTCTAGGGGTGGATTAGTTCTTTCTGCGCAGTTGTCTATTAATTCTTGAAGAATTTCTACAGCCCTTTGGTTGCGCAGTAGCTTCATACATTCCTGCAAAAATTGTTTGACCTCGTTATCTGCTTTGAGGTTTGCGGGGGCCTGAGAAGTAGATGCCTCAGCCTTAACAAATTCTTGGTGAGCTATGACAAAGGTTTCATTTTCCTTCTGTAGGTCCAAACCTTCTTGTTTGATGGTTGTTTTCCGGATAAGAGGCTTAGCTGTAGCTTTCTCCTGAACTCCCCCAATGGCCATGCCACTACATGTTATGACATTAATGCATGGTCCTTCATCCCGAGGTTCTGCCTTAACCCTTTGCACACTCTATGTAGGTGTCTATTGCTTTTCCTGTATTTTTTCTATCATAATTGGATAGTATTCAATCACATGGTACAGCTGTCTACAGTATCTGCAATATTTCCTTGCAGGGTTAGGGTAGTCCCTCGCAAAGTGCCCTACTTCCCCACAGTTATAAGAAATCACTTGTCCTCTTCCCCGACCTGCGCTTCTAGCTCTGCCCCCTCCCCTTCCCCTAGTTGGGTAACCACCTATGCCCGAGGGGGCTCTTCGTGAAGAAGGGTCTGATTGTACCCTATACAGGTTTCCCTAGTCTATCATTAGATCATAAGTTTGGCAGTTTTTCTCATCATGTCCTACTGATCGGCAAAACTAACACCATTGTTGCTTCAGTTCTGGGACATACACACCCAGACGGGGGCAGTGGTTAGTATCATGCAGGCTGGCTACGCGATAATCATCACACCACAACGTTGGTACGCTTGGTCTCGGGTGCAATGAACTGGGTCCCCCATCCTGTAGGTAGTCTGTCAATAGTAGGCACTGATCCTTGGTATCACCTGATACCCTGCATCTTATGCACCATACATTTGGGCTAGCTTCTTTCCCTCAATCCTTTCGCAAGTTCTGGATCTCCATGTGCATCACCTCTAGTTTCCCTTGGATTTTTTGTACTCCCAGCTGGGTATCATCTCTTGGCGTAGCTTCTAACTTCACAACAATCTCCAAATATTTTTCCTACGATTCAATAGCTTGCTGACCCATAGGTATATGCACGTGAGGCAGTAACATAGCAATGAACCATTCCTTGTGTTGTCTGTCATCATACAGAAATTCTCCTTCTATAATCACCTTCTTTAACCACTGGCCAGCTTCCCATACAGACTCAAAGGGTCCTTGCTTGAAATATTTTAGGTCATTCACTATCTGAGAGTAGGAATTAGGCTTCCGAAATTATTTTTTTAGGGATTTTTTAACCTCTTGAATGGTCCCATTTGCATGCTAAGCTACATATCCCATATACCAATCCAGGGCTCTTCCTTCAAAAGAAAGGGATAGCTACATCCTTTTCAGAGCATTGCTGGCCACATTTTGTGTAGTCCATACCGACTCTACGAAAAACCAATACTAATTCATATCTTCATCCCCTACACCCTTGAAGGTAGGTAGCTTGATGTGCAAGGCCATTTTGTCTTATGATGAAGGGGGAGGTACGGGTGAGATTTTACCCCTATGTTGGCTTGAAGGTGGTGTATTTGGAGGGCTATGCACAGCTGAATCTCTTACTGGGTTTTAGATAGATATATCTCCTTCTTGATTAGTTCTGTAATATTTACCACTTCGTGTTGTGCTTTCACCCAGATCGGAGGTCATTCACTCGGTGTGGCTACATAAAATACTTTTTACGCACAACAAAATTTTCATTAATAAGGGAAGTGTTTTTAGGAACTTACCTTGGAACCCTTTGAAGAACCTCTGCTCTGCTTTTGAATAGGACACGAACTGATCAACTACAAATTCTGTCAAAAATCCTCCCAACACAATATCCACCCAGTGATCTACCGTACAAGTGATGGTATTATCAGTTCTTTCTAACTGCTGGATCAATTTTGGAGTCCATTGCATGACTCACTCATCCTTCTAACACGTCTAGAAATCTACGAGCCTTGCCAGCCACTCTTGAAGCTCGTTCGCAAATGTTACGAAGAATATTTCATAGACTTCAATGAAAATGTACTTATTCTTCCACTTCTCTGTCGTCAGCTTCGTGCTGTGATTTTATTTTATCGCAAATTCCTATACCTCTTTTTCAAACCAATCTTCAATTTCTTTCTTCTCAGGTCTGCAATGTTCTCTTGGCAGTACCTGATATCTCTCTCAAAATGCTCCCGGTCTTGGCAACAGAACCATTTGTTGGTTCGAGGGGTCCTGACCCAGGTTCAGAGGTTAAGGTTTCCCAAAAAACCCTATATGACTGGCCCTTTTGGTAGTGACCTGCTTGTGCAGGCCAAAGTCTCACCCGAAGCAGTATGGGAGGGTGCTGGAACCAGGTTTCCGCACCCGAAGATAGAGTAGGTAAGTCTAGCAGATCTGTGTTCACAGCTTATCGGGCTCGCACAGAGTAAGTGTATTTGTAAGATTTTCATAGTCTAATCAGTTATTAACATAGCTATTACCATTCAAAGATATAATCAGTACCTTCTCATCCATGTGCGTGACAACAATTACCAGCATATCATATCATAAACTCATCTATAGGCACATTCACAACATAGCATCTAACATATGTATTCACAACTTAAAAAATATTCGCATCACAGATTTGCATCAACAGTAACTTTAACAGATCCAGATATCACACATACTTTAAAAATACCTTCACATTCATTAAAATTCAAATCTACTTACAACCAAACCCAACCCGCGCACATAGCCTAGCGGGGTCCGAACACAGCAAGACTGAGGATCTCTATGTACACAACCAGCAGGAGTCTTTACCCAAAACAACCCACGACAGATCTAACAATTCGTATGCAGCATCAATCTTAGTTCTTTCCTACCTATAGACTCAAAAATGTTCATCTATTTATAACGACTTAGCCTACACTTTCCTATGGTCTGTAAACCATGTTTTACGAACTCTAGGTCTACCCTTGACCCATTACAATGAATTAAGGGCTTTGACCCACCCAAAAACCCCTGCGTTAGACTAATTAATACCAAAAATATACAAAATTCGCAGCTTTAGGGGACCCAGTTCCAACACATATCTACCGTGTTGTCCATGAAAAGCATCAGATCATACTCATCCAAAAGACAAGAGATCCTTGCCTTCTAGATCATGTAGTTGGAGGCTCCTTAAAACTGGTCCTGATCTCTAAGCTCATGAGCTTCCATGGCCATCAAATATGTCAAATATGATCCTCTTCTTCCCTCTCTATGCAATGCTAGATAGGCTTACACACTCCTTATGGAGCTCGTAGATCTATAGCTCATGTCTTGGAAAAAATGAAATTCCTCGGCTAGGAAATTCCTAAGAGAGAAAATTCCCTCACTATGTTGACTCTTCTTCTTCTCATGACTTTCCACTCGAAAAAATGAAACTCTTCCTGTAGAAACTATGTCCCACCAGCTTTGTGTTGAGGCTTTGCACTGTTCCATCTAGCTTGGAAAAATTTTGATCTAGAGATATTACCTCTCTGTTGACTCACTTAGAGAGAGATATTCCCAAAAACTTCAGCCTTCGCGGTCTGGACTGCGTAATCCCTCATGGGATTCAATTTTATACTTTTTGCAACTCTTCGAAATTCAAATTAGCACTGGATCTACTCTTCCTATTTCACAATACACCCTTTGATACCGTTTTAATATTCCTAGATCCTTTATCGAGAATTCCTACTGCAACAAGCTTAACTACTTCTCCTACTTGCCAATCTGATTTAACAATTTATTTAAAGATTAATTCTTAAAATACTGAAGCATTTACTAAATTAGACTTCTTCCATTAAAATACATTTGTGAAAATAGAAACTGAGCAAGAGAAATAACACACACAAGACATCATTGTTTTTATACAAACGTCCTCGGGAAAACCCAATGCAGGAAAACCAGTGCAACAAATCTAAGGGTTTTATTTATTAAGACACAATTATTCTGGATACAAATCTGATTGTCTCACCAAAAAAATTATTTATAGAGAATACTGACAGAGAAAGGAATCAGTGATTATAACTCACTCTACAAGTCCTCATTGATCTAGTAGCTGAACTAACAAAACCCTAGCTCCCTCTGTGGTGCCTCTTTTTAGACCTACGTGGTATCACATCTGGAATTGTGTCACCCCTTCTATGTGATATTTCAGCCCTTCCTAACTCAGATTTGGATTTCCCCAATTGAATCTAGGCTTTCTAATGAAGGACTGTGTTGCCTCTATGTGGGGCCTGTGTGGCCTTCTGTCACCCCTTATGGGTATTGTGTCACTCCCTCTAGCCTTTGTGTAGCCTCCTCTTTGAATATATCTTCCTCTCTATTGCTGATCCTTGGCCCAGGAGAAGATTCTACTTCCAAAATCATCTCTGCTCCTCAACTTAAATTGAGAATCACTTATATCAAATTTTTCATCCGAGCACTTGCTCCGTCTGAAAATTCAATCACTAGATCCTTTCGATGTGTCTTACAAATGACCCTCAAGTCTTCCTTTATAACCTTCTAGTTGACAAATAAATGGTCGATATTATATCTACAATCAATGGCTAAGATTTTATTATACTTGATATAATTTTTCTAGAAGTTTCACCCATAGTGTAAATTAATACTCATTAATTATTTTAATTTCATAAGTTAGACTTAGGGTCCTTATTAAAAATAATTAATTTTTCCAATAAAACTGTTTCTGGGTGGATTTTCTTGAAACAATTTATGGTTTATTTTTAATGCATGTGTCTAAGCCTCTCCACAAAATATGAGACTTAGAGCACATCCAATGCTACAAAAAATAAACACTCTTCATGTCACCCAAACAAATATCTCCAAGGTTACTCCATGAGGGCTTCAGGAAAGCATCATGTCTCTAAGGGTGCCCTCAAAATGTTAGCTCCAAGGTATGTTTTCATAAAACTTCAAGATTTTATTCTCAAGGTGCTTCAATAGTGTCTTGAAAATTGTATTTAAGATGCTCCAGCAAGATTTCAACTCTTCAATATCTATTGCAAAGAATCTTCTCCAAATATGTTCAAATATGAAATTTAACTTCAACCAAGCATCAAAGGATATCTCCAAAGATGGCTCACTAGATATTCTTCAACAATTCTGCTTCAATGGATGTTCCAAAAACTCAAAATGTTTTTCAACTATACTTCAAGCTTCTCTCCAAACTTCAAAGTATTCAAACAAACTCAACTCCAAATATAATGCCCAAATCCACTATTATAGTTTTTTCGTTCAAAACTTGTTTACTTCCCGTCAAAAATTAATGTTGTAAAAGTGTCATAGTTTTACTGGTTTCATACTTTTCACACATCTCAAACCCTTATGTCCAAGCTTCCACAATTGTCACATTCATAAGGTGATCTGACTTTTAATGAACCTCCACACAAAGGTCCAAGTTTGAATTTGTTATCACAGATTTGTGTCAATTTTTACCACACACCCATCTCATTTTTTGAGTTGTAATGGAGGTGGTTTAAATTTGAATAAACATCATGTCTGAGGAATATATATGATGAGCCCTCGTCATAGGACCGAGCCCTATCCACAACTAGAAATTCAAGGTTTTCATTGTTATGTTACACACAAAACTATAGGTCCGAGCTACAACAACCTTTATATAAGTGTATTCTTCCCAAAATGTAAAATTTGAGCCACTACCCACTGGACCGAGTTGCCAATTAGCTTTTTTTATGGAGGTTTGAGCTGAAAAATATTGGTGTTATCACTGATGCGGGGTAAAAAGGTGAGACACCCAACAATCTGTCTAAATCTCCATAGAATATCCTTAGAACCGAATTTTTTTGAGGACTACAATTCGCAATAGTGTTATAACTCTGTCCACATGTCTTGTTTCCATCAGTCCAATCATTACGTTCATAGGTCTGAGGGTCCTTTATGTTATAATAGTTCAACCATTCGAAATTTCAAGATTGAATCTGAGCCCCTTTTGTGGTGTAGACCATCCTTGAATGGAGTATATAGGATGATATAAATATGATTTATAACCCAAACACAATTTCCAAAATTATCTTTAAGCTTCCTCTCTTCACCCTTATGCTTTTTCTCCTCTAAGTTCACCAGTTGTGAACTATGTATCTCCCTTTGTTTTTTTTTACCGAAATTGAGTTAGAAAATTTGACAAACAAAGCTTGTATTTATATGAATTCGACTGTGGAATGAAGGGACACATCTTATGGAGAGAGGCTGACTTGGGTAACTAAGTATAGGGCAGCTAGGATACAAAAATAGGATATATGATCTTAAAATTTTGATTTATCTTAGAGAATTTGGAGTTACGAGGTGAGTGAGGGCTCATTAGAAAGGGAAAAATATCCTCTACATGATGGAGAAGGAACCATAGTGAAATGATGTCTTGAAGATGTTAAAAAATTATTTTTGTTATGATTATTTGGAGTAATAATGTGTGTACCTTTTCAAGTCACGTTGTGCCTTCTTAGTATCATTTTCCTGATCTTCTTTATATCACCCAAAAATGTGTCCATTAATGATTGTTGCGGTATGTGCACTTCTAGTAACACTACTACACAATCAAGAGAAGTGTTTTCCACATACATAGCTCACCAAGTTGCAGCCATCATATTTATTCATGTTCTTCCCACACTTGGGGCATGAGTTGGTCTTAACTAAAATCCAATTTAATGTCTCAGAATCATCCTGACATTCTTATCCCAAATATTCCAAATCGAATAGGAGGAAGGAGAGTGTGGTTAAACCAAACAATTAAGAAAAATTGATGTTCAAAACTACACTCTAGTTCACAGTAAACAACTCCTTCAACTAAAACCACATTTCAACAATGGGGAGCATTAGGGCACCACTTCACTTTGTCGTTATCATCAATATAGGACTCAAATAGGAAGCGATCAAAGTGTCAGGCTGCTTTAGGATATTTCATAGTCACTAAATTTCTTATGATGTCTTCATGAAAGATGACATTACATTTGAGATCCATGCAATTAATCTAGCTGACATTGTAGAAAGTGTGACCACAATTCATAATTGTGGTCTCATCTTCACTCAAATCTTCCTATGAATAGACAATGAAGATGGTAACTACTAGGGAATTTGTGGATTCCTCTCTAATAGCAACACCTGCTTGAGAAAAAAACCAATCATTCCCTCTTTCTACAAATGCATCAAATAATATTGCAAAATCCCAGCGATAATGAACCATGAGTGTGCGAGCAAGTTGTTATTTTATAGCAAGGATATCCATCACCCTACGTAAATCCTCTCTTTGTGTTGGAAATAAAGATTCTTGAGAGATGAGCCTGATGTTGATGTTCTATGTGACATGAGGAATGGTGGTAGAAACATCTTCTACATAGGGTGTTAGACTTCATTTTCTTCCTTTTCTTCATCACTTCTCATCAAATCCTCCTTCCCCTCCTCCTCATTTCTCATCATCCACTCCGCCATGAAAATGACAATTTCTTGTCGATATTTTTCAGATTATGCGATGAAATAATTCCTTCTCAATATTTATGAGATAAATTTGTTTCTGCTGGAAGAAAAGAAGAAGAAAAAACTGATATCAAGAGGGGAAATGAGAGGATCTTGATAAGTGTGATCATAAATTTCCACAATGTTTCCATATTTATACACATCAATATAAGCGATACTCTTTGGGGGGCACTTGATCGTGGGCCAACTTACATGGCTTTTCTTTGCACATAAGCAAAGTCTCCTGGTCAATGAAAACTATTGGTCAATGGAAATTGGACCACTTTATTTAATTTAATTTCATAATAGTTTCGAACCCCATATATTTAATTTAATTTTATTATTTTAAGTTAAAGGTTTAAAAATATTTACCCATTTATACCATTTAATGCTTAAAAGAGTAAGTTAATTCGAGTTTGGTATGAGGGTGTGATGTTCTTTGGTAAGTTATCAAATAGTTTAACATCATAAAGGAATAATAGTTAAATTTGGGAAGTTAATTATATAAAAAAATTATAAGAAATAAATAGAAAGTTTGAATATTAATATTAATGGGGTGTTGAGATATGAAAATATTGTTATTCTATTTTTAGATCACATTAATTTAATAAAACAATTTTATTTATTTTTATAAATAAGGAAATGTATTAATGGAATTTTACATTAAAATATGGAATAAAACAATTTTATAATAGTATTTCATTAGTATATTGATATAAATAGATTATTGAAAGGGTTATAAAAGCAATCGAGTGCCTTTAATTAGCGAAATGAGGCTGAAGAGAAAGCTCAGAAATCCCTCCAACTATAGAATAATTCCAAGCTTGAATTGATGCATATCAAAATTGAATGTCTACAGAGCTAATTTAGGATTGAAATGGTAGTCATTCACTAAAAATTGGTAGAAATGGAAGACACATTTGTTGTGGGATTTCAACTAGAACCATTATAGGTCGAAACTAATGAAAACAAAGAAAAGAAAAAGGGATTATATTTCAATATCTAGAGAAACAAGATTGATTAATGAGCTCCAATTTTGAAGAAGTTCCTAGCTTGGAAGGCTATTTTTTTTTTTATAGTTTCTTCTCTATTTTAGTTTATGATGTTATGTAAAAATTTATGTATCTAGGAGTTTACTACAAAGTATATAATATGCATTATATAATATTCATTGATTAGTAATTGTAGGCAAAAAAATTTCATAAGAATAGGCTTCATGTGCTTTCGGCATTTGAAATTAGAAATAGTGGAGCTAGACGAAATATGTAAGGGTTATGGTATGAAAACTAGATTTTAGTTTGAATAAAAATCTTCTAACCGTCCATTTAGAATTTTTTTTATAAAATTAAATTAAAATAAAATATTTATAAAATATTTTGATTTTGAAATGAGTTATGGTTTTTTTGCATGTGGTATTAATAAGTCATGGCATTGGCCCATGGTATTGTAAGAAATCATATTTACAAGTTAATAATATTCATTGTAAAATGGGGGTGAATATCCATGGTTAAGAATCTTGTTATATTGTAGATTATGTTTTTATGTTCTTATTAATTAAATTTAAATATTGTTAGTTCATCTTTATTTTAATTTATATGGTAAAATGGATGTTAATTTATAAGTACTATATATGTGTTATATATTTTAATATGATATTTATAGTATAATTTTAATTTATCTAAAACAGCCTAGATCCATCTTAACCTTGATTTATCAAGGGACGAGAGGGATCAAATATCCCGACATGAAAACCTATTTTTTTGTGTTCAAAACATGAGGAAAGATTTTCACCTTGATAGATTTGATCCCTCTCGACCCTTTATAGATCCAAGGTTAAGATGGATCTAGGTTGCTTATATAGTATTTATATTTTTATCTATGTGTCTCTTTCTTATTCCGCCTCTCTCCCCCTTCATATTTGTGCCTATATCCCCATCTCTCTCCTTCTATCTCTCCACCTCTCTCTCTCTCTCCCTAATATCTCTCTCTTCCCCACTCACTCTCCCCCCTATCTGTCTCTCTTTCTCCACTTATCCCTCCCTCTCTATGTCTCTCTCTTTTTGCCTCTCTCTCCCTCCACCATATATATCTATATATATCACCATCTCTTCTTCTTTATATCTCTATCTCACCTCCTCAAACACACACAGATAATCTCTCTCCATATTTATCTCTTCCTCCTTCTATATCTATCTTATTCACTCTCCCCCCTCCAAAGATATATCTATATATCTCTATCTCTCCTTCTTTGTCTCTATATTTGACCCCAAAAACATACACACACTCTCCATATCTATCTATATCTTTCTCTCCCTCTCCCTCTCTCTCTCTTCACCTTGTCTCTCTCCCCCCTCTCTCTCTAATTCTCTATCTCTTGCCTCCCACTCTTCTCTCTCTGTCACTCTCTCTCCATCCCTCCCTTTTCACTCCCTTTGTCTCTTCAACTTTCTCCCTCTATTTCTTTCCTCTTCCTTCCCTCTCTTCCCTCCTACAACTCCATATCTCTCCCTCTCTCTCTTGAGTTCTCTCTCTTCTCCTTCCTTTCTCTCCCACCTCCCTCTATCTCTCCCCTCCCATCACTCTCTCACTATCTGCCCTCTAACTCTATCACTATCTCCCTCCCTCTCTCCTTATATCTCTCCCCTCCATCTTTGTGTATCCCTCTCTCTCTCTTCCCCTTCTCTCCTTCTCTCTCTCCCCTCCATCTTTGTGTCCCCCCTATCTCTCTTCCCCTTCTCTCCTTCTCCCTCTTTCTCACTCTTCCCTCCTCTCCTCTCTCCCTAACTCTTTCTCCATCTCCACCTTTTCACTTCCTCTCTCTCCCCACCTATATCTCTCTATGTATTTGTTATTTCCTACCTATCTCCCCCCCTGCAACCCCATATATCTCCCCTCTTCTATATCTTCCTTCCTCTATCTCATTCTCTCTCCTACCTCCCTCCCTCTTTATCCACCCCTACTGTAGTGGTGTCTTCCAACCAAGACAAAGGTGGGTGCAACACCGCTAAAATTTAACATTTAACCATTTTTTAACTAAGCGTTATCATGCAATAGAAAATAATTTCATTTTTCTTTCATCAGTTAATATTCATATGTAGAGGAAATAAATATCATTCAAAAGTGTACACACATATCATAAATGGGAGAGGAAACTCTTGAATTATTATCCTCACTCAATTATAATTCAGTAATTTACAATAATAATAAAATTTACAAATTTGTCCAATTCGTGGATCCTATCAATGATCTGCACAATTTTTGTTCAACCTCCTGCACTAGTCATGCACTTCAAAAATAATATGATGTATCCCCTGCATGTTTCTTCTCGAACATTGTCATTGTTGTGGAGCTCTTGCATACCCTTCTTAACATGTTATCTCGTCGTGCATCCCTCGGCACACACTAACGTGTCACCCCACCGTGCTGCAACCTGACTCTATGTTCACCCTTCTGACTTTGTCGTATCATCATGACACCTATTCACTGCTCGATATTCAGTCTAGTCATGTTGCAGTATGCCAGCGTGGCCCACTGTAACGTAACTCTACCTGAAAACTATGTGAAAATTCCATTTATTATGTTCCACCCGCACTGTCAGTGCTGCAGTCACGTGTTGTGCTATTGTCAGGTATAATACCACCTTGCTTCATGTTCCATTCACATTCAAATCTTAACCTAACCTGTAGAAACTGCAAAAATCCACTTCAGAAATAATTCAGTCCTGCAGATCCACCGCACCTCTACCCATATTCCTCAGCCTTCTTCAGACTTCATTTAGCTATGAATTTTTGTTTTATGGTTCGATGATTCAATGCCTCCTTCTACCAAATATTTTCATTCTGAAGAGTGTCTCTCCACACAATTAATTTTTAATGAGTTGTGGAGAGGAGTTTGTGAAGGAGAAGGAGATAATGCACCTGTAAATCCCACCTCAGATAAGGAGATTTCCATTTGGGAAAATAAGAACAGCAAGGGCTATGCCTTGATTTTGGAATCTGTTAATGAAGATGTGATTCACCATATTTCACCATTCTCAAATGATTTTGAGGCCTTAAATAATTTAAAAGAACTATGACTCAAAATATGAACTTGGAATTGTAAAATTGATGATTAAATTGTTCAGCCTTGAATGGAAAAATGGTGACCCTCTTGATTTAGCATCAGAAGTAACATCCATTAGTGCCCGATAAACAATGCATAGCCTCTAGGTCCCATCCTTATTTTGTACAAGTACAATTGGGATCCCACGAGGCAAGGAACTTGGTTGGATTACCCTTTTTGTAGAGATTCCAAGATTTGCTGCTTGATCTCTTCATTTTCCATAATGGAGTGATGATGTATCAACCCGTTAGGTAGAGGTGCTCTGGGAGTCATATCGATCGAATTATTGACCTGACAATGCAAAGGTACCCCTGTGGGTGAGGAGAATATTTCCCTGTATTCTTCCATGAATGTATCCACATGATTATGCTATGTGGAGGAACCCTTCCCAGAGGCCATGGATGTGGCTACAATCTTCCGCTAACTTTGAGATCAAATCAGAAAGAAAAAAAATTTCCCAGTGTGGGAGATGATCTTACTACATTGATTAGCAAAGATCAAAGAGATGGAGTAAGGTGGGGCTACCTCCTGTATCATGTATAACTTATTACCCAAATAAATAATAACAAAGAGAGGTCTAGACTCATATGCATCAAGTTTCTTCCATGAGTATGGTAGTCCTAATAATACATCATAAAATTCAAGAGGAGCAACACCAAACAATACCTCATCTATGAAGGGCTTGATGATGTGGGGAAGGTGTCACTGCTGGCTGACATGAAGATATCTCCATTGGTGAGGCCACCCGATGGTGTATGACTATGGATGTGTTGTAGTCGATAGGCCCATCCGCTTCATGAACTTTGTTGAAATGAGGTTCTTTTGGTACCCGCTTTCGACAATGAACTACAATGGAGAAACATCCACCCACATTTGTGAGTGGAAGAGGCGTTCCCCTTCCTCTATATCTTTAGGCTCAATATTATAGATCTTAGTCGTGGCCACGGTGGCACTGGGATATGTGTCAAGATCTGCGACCCTTTTTCGTTCCCCTTGTCAGGTTCCAACTCAGAGTCAGAACATGCATCTAATTCGAAAGCCTTTAGCTCGTCCACTAGTGGCTGCTTCACCCAACACTCACTTGTTTTGTGAGTGGATATCTTATGGAACTCACACCACTTTCCCATGTCCTTCTTCATCTTCATGGTGTTATTATTTGATTGCGGATTCGATAGCTTATCCTGGGTCACCCCACCTTGGATTTTTCCTTTGCTTTGTCATTTGGGGATGCCTTTACCTTGCTTTGGATTCGCAAATCCGAAATCTCTCTTTTTATGTTTAAGTTTATTGTCGAACTTGATAGCGTATTGGTACGTTGTGTCGAGCGAGGATATGTCCAGGAACTCCATATTATCTTGGATGTACCTATGCAGATAATCACGGTGCTTGAGAAAAAAATGCTGCTTAGAATCCTTGATACCCAACTTTGTACAAAGGGTATTAAAAACATTGGTAAAATCAGGCACATCTTGGTCCCTTCCCTACTACAGTGTGGTCCAATTTATGTATTTATCATCATAGCTCCCAACGAGGTAGTATTGATCCTTGACGATATCCCAAAATAAATGGAAAGTGGGTGCAGCTGAAAATAGTCATGGTGTACTTTCGTCTTTCTTCTCACAATAGGTTTCCCACCTGTCCTTGACATGGGGGAAACTTTCAAAAGTGTAAAAGTAATATTTCCCGGCTGGAAAAATCATGAGTAGAAAAATATCCTTCTCTCTTATTTAACTATTTATCTATGACGTTTGCATCTATCTGACCTTCAATTATGTGAATGTTAAAGTGAACTTGTACCTTGAAGGGTGTGGCACTTCCAGAGTGGCTGTTGGAATGAGATGCGTTACCTTTGGGTAGCCACTGAAGGATCTTGGAAATGTTTTCCATCATCGCGTTCCTTTGTCGCTCGAGGGCTTCTTTGAGAAATATTTTGAAAGGATATCCTACCCCTTGTATTTCTTCTCTTCCGCCATGGGAGGACGTATGGTTTTGCAAGGTTGGTATTGCAAAGGTTCAACCAATTCGATCCCTAACTCCTTATATCTCAACCTCGTCGGGGGCATGCAAAGAAAAATCGAGAAAGAGTAGACCACTCTGATACCAATGATATGAACTTAAACAGGAACACAAAAAATTAGAAATATAATGATAACTCTAGAGATGCAGCAGAAATAACACTTCATTTCATTATTATCAAATACTGAAATAAGCTTACAAACAAACTGGAAATAAACTAGCTCGGGCGATGATAACTTATCTAGGAAAAGAGATGTGGGGGATACATGCCTCTGAACTATGTTACAATGAGGTTAGAAGGCCTATTTATTATTAAGAAACAAAGGAAAACCCTAAACATCCAAAAAAATAATTCTAGAAGATGAAGTGCCAAAACTATGGTCCACATTTGGGTAAATTGGTACATCAACTTCTCGGGGTTATAACTTTGGCATCCGATCTCCTTTAGACATGAAAAATACCTCATTAGAAATATCTATACAAGGAATAAAAATTTCAAGTGGAAAACATCAATCAAACATGTTCATTTCCCTTGGGTTTCCCAAAAAATATCATTTAGGGCCTCAAAACGGCTCCAGAAGTTCAGGGCCCGAAAAAATACCAAAAATAGTAAATTGTGCTACAATTAAGGAAACTGAAACACTAAAAGAGACAATGGTGGGGGTCCAAGTGGAATAGGTGGGTGGTAACCAATATCTACCTAGATCGTAGGGATATTTTTTAGAGAAGAATAGGCAATTGAAGCGAGAAACTATAAGCAAGTGTTGAGGTTGTGCATGTTCTCCATGGAGAATGTTGCTTCCTCTTCTCATAACATTGAAAAAGTTGACATAAAATAGATTATGGAAAGGCTTTTAGATGAAATTGAGTGCCTTCAACTATAGAAATGAGATTTAATAGAAATCTTAGAAATCCCTCCAAGTATTGACCAATTCCAAGCTTGAATTGTTGAAATCAAAATTGAATGTCTACAAACTTAATTCATGACTAAAATGACAATCATTCATTTCAAATTGGCAGAACTGAAAGACATTTTTTTCGCAAGATTTCAACTAGCACTAGTAGAGTTCGAAGCCAATGAAGAAGCAACAAGGAAAAAAGGGAAGATATTTCCAGATCCAGAGTAGCAAGACTGATTATGAGCTCCAATTTTGAAGAAGTTCCTGGCTTCGAAGGCTAGATTTTTTACATTTTCTTCTCTATTTTAGTTTATTGTGTTATGTAAATTTTTTCCCTATCTAGGAGCTTACTACAGAGTATATAATAAGAATTTATTCATAATTGTAGGCAAGAAATGTCAGAAGCATATGATTCTTGTGCTTTGGACATCTGAAATTAGAATTATAATGGAGTTGGACAAAATATGTAAGGGTTATGGTCTAAAAACTAGATTTTCTTTTGAATATAGATCTCCTAACTCTCCCTCTGGAAAAAAAGTGATAAAATAAAATTAAAATAAAATATTTATAAAATATTTTGGTTTTGAAATGAGTTATGGTTTTTTGGCATGTGGCATTAATAAGTCATGATGTTGGCCCATGGTAATATAATAAATCCTATTTACATGTTAATAATATCAATGGTAAAATGGGGGTGAATATCCATGGTTAAGAATCTTGTTATATTGTAAATTAACTTTTTATGTGCTTATTAATTAAATCTAAATATGGTTAGCCCATATTTATTTTAATTTATATCGTAAAATAGATCTTAATTTTTAGCTATTGTTTATATGTTATATACTTTAATGTGATATGTGTAGTACGATTTTTTTTATCTAAACCAAATTAGATCTATCTTAACCTCAAATCTATTAAGCGCTGAGAGGGATCAAATCTCTCGAGGTGCAAACCTCTCTTACCCTTCTCTCCCTATCTCTCCTCTCCTTTTCACTTCCTCTCTCTTTCTCTCCCCACCTCTATCTCTCTATGTCTTTGTTCTTTCCTACCTCTCTCTCCCCCTTCGGCTCCATATCTCTCCCCTCCTCTCCCTCTCTTCCTTTCTCTCTCTCTCTCTCTCTCTCTCTCTCTCTCTCTCTCTCTCTCTCTCTCTACCCTCATAAGACTAATTTAACCAACCTACACTCTCATATTTATATTTACCTTCTCATTTTTTGGCCCTCACCGTTATCCGTTTAAATATTTATGCAATAAATTTCATTGAGCTCCATATGAAAACTAAATAAATTAAAAATAAGCTATTTACCATCACTTATTTCCAACCATAATTTAAGCAACTATTTTCATAAAAAAATGAATAAGTGAAATATAGAAATAAATATACGTAGCCACCAAAAATTTATGCTAGTACAAAAGTAACTTTTCCACTTCATATATCAATTTGCAATTTTCTAAGAACCTAACATCCACTTAAGTGGTAGGGACTACGTTGCCTAGTAGCACTTGTTATTGATAAAAATAATTAATGTTTTAAACATGAATATTCTTAAAAAAATGCATGTAACAAATTTATAATCATAAAAATCCAACCCTACTTTACTATATAAATTATTAACTTGTCAATAATTTAATGAGATAATTAATTAGAATCTAGCTAAATACATATAAAATCCAAATATATAAAGCACCAAGAGGGATAAAATCTCTTTTCGCTGTAAAATATGTTTGCATATCAAGAGATTTGATCCCTTGTAGTGCTTGGTAGATCCAGAGTTAAGATGGATCTAGGATGGTTTAATTTCCCTAGGCTATATTCCACATGAAAATCATGAGTCAATATGGTAGGTTCTCAATACCATATATCAATACTATTAGTGTAATATTCCTAAACTAGCCTACAACTAATGGGAATATTAAAATTTTGTTTTAACACTTAGAAAGGTGAATAAGTGGGTAGGGAGACCCATAAAATCCTTATTGTGAATAAAACCACTTCTCATGTTAAAGTGGATCATATTTTCAGCTTAATAAAGCACCCTAAGGTGTGGAGAGGGGCTAAAACATTTTTACTGGGTCAACCTTGACTAAATCTACATCGTTGTCATGGAGGAGTGGCCATCAATGAGGCACAACGCAATTTTAGATGGAGATGCCTTGTGTGAAAGAAGTGATCTCATTGGAAGTGGTTTAGGGTTTGCAATCTCTTGTCTTATAAAAGGAAGGGGAAGGCAACATTAGAAGGTTGTTGATGTTTATCATATTTCTGAATATATTTTCTATTTAGACATATATCTTTCTCTTGTTGTTTAGCTGAGATTGAATGATGTTTAGCATTGGGTGTTCCTGATTGGGAATCCCACCTCTTCCCATTGAGTAGCTCTTGGGAGAGTTTGTATTTCATTTTCCTCTATCTAGCTTAGGGCTAAGCTTCTTCTTTCAACTACAACACAGATATTGTTAAGGGTTTGGTTTTTTTTGCAAGCTGCAGCAAGTGGAGATTAGATCTTTCAGACTAGTCCATTTCAGTGCTTCTTTTCAGTGGAGGAGGGTTCTACTTCATTGGGAGGACAATATTGAAGGTATTTAGCTTCATTTTCAGATCTTGGCCTGAGGTAAAAATCATTTTGGTCCCTATAGCATAGTATAGATCTAGATCTACGTTATTCCTGTAGGTGCAGTTGTAGGGTGGTTCAGCACACCATTTGGAGAGTGATTTCCTTAGTGTTGGGGATCTGCCCTTGACTTTGGAGATCTATTGGAAGAGGCTATTATATTGCATATATCAGATCAGCCACACTTTCTATATCTATAATTTTCGTTAGAACTGTAGTCTTAGATCTAAGATCAACATCTTGTACTTGGTGTTTTGCTGAAAACCCCAAGGGGGTTCTTTAGAAGATCTTATATAGTGCATGGATATGATATAGATCTAAATTTTTATACACATACTTGCTCTAGATCTGATGTGTAATATATAGCTATTTCAGAGCCAATAAAATAATGTTTTAAGGATATTCCAATCTTCATATATGGTTGCGGCACCTCATTTTGAGGGATTTCTTTCATTGAAGGATTTCTTTTCTTGTTATGCATCTTATGGGCCACTTTTTATATACATTTTTCTGTTGTAATAACAAATGAAAAGTCCCCATATTGGCCTCCTACTCTATAAAATATGATCTGCATTATTTTTCTTTCTTTTTGCATTATATTGCTGCATTCCCCATTTGGGAATATTATAGTGGTATCAGAGCATCATCTTGGCACAAAATGTTCATTCTAAAGCCAATATGTCTTCTGAAGAAGGGGATCCTCTTATTGACAGAGAGAAGAGGTATCAAAAGAGAAGACACATAAGATTTGATTATATTGATGAGAAAGAAGATAAAGGTAAAACCCCTTTATCTAGAGGAATGAAAGGGAAGGAGTTATCAAGACTTCTTCTCCAAACTATGCATGAGCTTAAAAGAGAAATCAAGGGAATGAGGAGGGAAAGACATTAAGATACCTCAAGAAGATTTCCACATGAAGAAAGCCCCAGTTCTTCATATTATGTGTGTGAGCATTCAACCACACAATCAGATCTACAACGTTATATTATGCCCATATTTACTGCAAGAGAGATGGAGGAAGAATATGCACCAAAGGAGGAGACTTTGAGTGATTATCTTTAGGAGTATGAATCTCAATATTGGAGATTCAAGGAGAACTTGAACTTCCAAGAGTTTTTCCAGCTCAAGGAGGAGATAAGGCCCAACTATCACCACAAAAGTAGAAGAGGTAGATTCTTTCTACTAAATTTTGATGGATCCTCCACATGCACACACAAGGATCAGATAGATCAACTAGACACATATTTTTCATCTACATCAAGTTTCAGAAAAGGAAGGCCTTAGGATAGTAGTGCTGCATAATGAAGGTAAATCTTATGCTTGGTGGTTATTTGGATCCTTTTCATTAAGAAATGAAAATATATCTACCTATGAAAGATTCACTAATATATTAGTGAAGAGATTTGATGTAAAACAAACTGAAACATATTTGATTGAGCTAGAAAAGCATAAACATTCAAAACCCTTGCATGAGTTGGAAATATATTTTATACCAACTCCATTTTAGAAAACTATTGAGGGGGATGGAAAATTGTATGATACCTTTCCAAGGGAAAGGTCCCTATGGCATGAAGAGATTTCTTCTCAAAAGAAAGACATTGAGACTCCTCTTTCAAAGGAAGACCAAGATCTAGGGTCTCTTATTGTTGATGAGGTATTCTCGGATATTGATGAGGAGAAAGAGTAGGAAGGTAGTAATAGCTCTGTCACTTTAGAAGAAGAACCATCACCCCATGGGGATGGGCAGGGAGCTATTGCTTCAAGAGGAGGAGCTTTTGCATTATTGAAAAAGGTTCCCAAGGAGCATCATGTGACAGTAGTAATGGGTAGTAACACCTTGATCCAAGGAGGAGGAGAAAGGATGGATTAGCATCCAAGGATGAGGAGCATGCACCCTTTCTTATTTCAATGGGTTTATATTCAAAAGAAGGAGATTGACTCATGCAGTGAAGGAAGGGACAAATCAATCAACTTATCGAGACAATCTGCTTTATATTTTGATGTCTCTTTATATAGAGGCATTCCACCAGGGAGACCCCATGATTGGGAAATACACAAAGAGTTCTCTCAACATGATGTCGCACTGAGAGTCTTGGGTAGACTCCAGGAGGAGGGAGACATTATCCCAACATTTTCATCATCCACACTCATTTCAGATTCTACGTTGTGGGAGGAGAAGCAAGGGAAGGAGAGAAACATTCCAACATATACCTTTGGCATGGGAGATGTCAAGGAGAAGGGCAGCCATATGAAAAATGTTCTTTATGATAGATCATCAACACTATCACTATGGGAGATTGATCCATATTGGAAATCCCAACTGTTGGTGGATTATTCAAAGGATCTTTTCAGATGCATGATAATTGATGACCAACTACATGAGGAGGGCTATTTAGTCCAAGATGAAGTCATCTATTATCATGGTAGGATCTTCTTATCTAGAGCTTCCAAGCTTAAGGAGAATTTGTTACAAAGGGCTTATGAAGAGTTCCTTTTCAGCCATACTTATTCCATTAAGGCCTACAACACTACCATGAGAAGCTACATTTGGAAGGGCTTTGAAGAGGAACTATATCAACATTTTCAAAGATGCATGAGCCATGTGGAGTTGGAAGAGAGATATGACTTTATGAAGGAGTTATTTAGGCCACCTCTTTCCTCTTTTGGAATGAGAGGGAATACATCTATGCACCAATCCATTTGTATGAGGAGAAAAAGTGGTGAAGAATATGCTTGTGTATCTAATGATTCATTTGATTATTAATTGTATTCTTTTACCATGTATATTCAAGCCATAGCTCGAAGAAGGAGTATTATTCCATATAAACTTCATGGCCAAATTTGGGCCAAGAAAATTTATGAACATGGCCACTCCCTTGGAGGAAAAAGAGAGGTATTGTATCATTGTGGGTGCATTCCAAAAGCATCGAATATATCTCACATTTTCAGCCATGGTGAGAAGACTTGGGCAGCAATTAAGTGGTGGGGAAACCACTTACCATATCACTATTTGAGGCAGTCAGGAGATCTATTGTGTTGGTTCCACATGTAGGACTATGATCCATCTCCATCATTTCATTTGATTGTTTACGTATCACTGGTTTTGATCCCACATGATGATTTTTATCTTAATTTTTTTCGGGACATGATTGGAGGGATGACACATTCGTTGGATGTGTCCACTGGGAATGGAAATTTACACATTTATTCATGCTTCAAGGGGAGGATGGGACATTATATGGCCACTACATTACATCACTTCTTTCCTTATGAAGAGGGGCATATGATTGACTTATGTCTTTGGGAGAAGCCTCTCACATGGGAGGATTTTTGGCAAGGCATGTTTTGCTTGGGTCATATTCAGCCAACACCTAATATCCTCTACCATTTTCAAGCTTTTGAAAGCCTATGGCAGCAAGAAGGTGGTTGGATGACCACTTATCATATCATGTTTTGAGACAGCAGGAATAAGAACAATGCTGGTCTCAATTGAGTGACTATTGTCACCATCCCAGATGTCATATGACACTTAGTCCATATTCCTTTTTGAGCCCATATGGTGATGACACTTTGTTCACTATATTCATGAAGGATTGGGCAAAAAGGCTTCCTAGAAAAAATGAGTGGGATCATGAGATTCCAAGTATATTTTTGTTTCATGAGGATTATATTATTGCAACCTAAGATCAGAAGCTCCAAATTTATCATAAATGGAGGGAGAGATAGCATAAGCTGAACAAATTCATCTCTCATTTTTAGCCATGCAACCCCTACACATTACATAAGTAGGGGATTGGTGATTGTTTCTATGAGCTACCAAGGATGGCTCACTTTGTTTGGATGATATCATGGAGATTGGAGTTTCTCATTGGGGTTGAAGCACCCAACCTTTATCATCTCCCATGCCTTAAGGAGGCCAATGGACAACGTATAACTCTTTCCATATATCTCCCACTTCTTCATGATGAGAGCTATTTGGTTTATTCACCAAAGGAAAACTTGTATTCTTGGGAGGAGACATATCCATTGGAGATTTTGCAATATCCTTGTAGTTGCTTGAGGACAAGAAAAATTTTGGAGGGGAAGACTGTAATATTCCTAAATTAGCCTGCAACTAATGGGAATATTAAAAAAATTTTTTAACACTTAGAAAGGTGAAGAACTGTGTAGGGATACCCATAAAACTCTTTATTGTGAATAAAACCACTTCTCATGTGAAAGTGGATCATATCTTCAGCTTAATGAAGCACCCTAAAGTGTGGAGAGGGGCTAAAACATTCTGACTGGGTCAACCTTGACCAAATCTAAAGCACTGTCATGGAGGAGTGGCCATCAATGAGGCACAATGCAGTTTTAGATGTAGATGTCTTGTGTGAAAGAAGTGATCTCACTGGAAGTGGTTTAGGGTCTGAAAGCTCTTTTCTTATAAAAGGAAGTGAAAGAAAACAATAGAAGGTTGTTGGTGTTTATGATATTTCTAAATATATATTTGTTTTAGACATATATCTTTCTCTTACTGTTTAGCTGAGATTGAATGATGTTTAGAATTGGGTGTTCCTGATCAGGTATCCCACCTCTTGCCATTGAGTAGCTATTGGGAGAATTTGTATTGCATTGTCCACTATCTGGCTTAGGGCCAAGCTTCTTCTTTCAACTACAACGTAGATCCTGTTGAGGGTTTGGTTTTTTTTGCAAGCAACAGCAAGTGGAGATTAGATCTTTCAGATCTAGTCCATTTTAGTGTTTCTTTTCAGTGGAGGAGGGTTCTACTTAATTGGGAGGATAGTATTGAAGGTATTGAGCTTCATTTTTAGATCTTGGCATGAGGCCAACCTCATTTTTATCCCTACAATGCAGTATAGATCCAGATCTACCTTATTCTTGTAGGTGCAATTGCAGGGTGGTTCAACACACCATTTGGAGAGTGATTTTCTTAGTGTTGGGGATTTGCCCTTCAATTTGGAGATCTATTGGAGGAGGCTATTATATTTTATATATTAGATCATACACACTTTCCAGATCTGGAATTTTCAATAGATATGCATTCTTAGATTTCATATCCACATCTTGTACTTGGTGTTTTGTTGAAAACCCCAAGGAGGTTCTTTACAAGAGCTTTTATAGTGCATGGATTTGATATAGATCTAAATTTTTATACACATACTTTCTCTAGATATGATGTGTAACCTATAGTTGTTGTAGAGCCAGTAAAATAACGCTGTAAGGCTATACCAGTCTTTATATATGGTTGCAGCACCTCATTTTGAGGGATTTATTTCATTGGAGGCTTTCTTTTCTTGTTATGCATCTCATGGCCCACTTTTTACACACATTTTGCTGCTCTAATAACAAATGAAAGGTCTCCATATTGGCCTCCTTATCTATAAAATATGATCTGCGCTATTTTCCTATATTTCGGCATTGTATTGTTGCATTCCCCATTTTGGAAAATTACAATTAGCTATTATTATTATTATTATTATTTTATTTTTATAAAGTTGTTATATTTTTATGTTTATATTTATATCGTCAGATGTTCCCTCTAAGAAAAACTCCCTTAGGTGCCACCTTGCACTACTTTCCACCTTCAGATTTAATCATAAATGATTGAAAAATAGTCAACCGTTAGATTAATAGTTATTAATAATTTCATGTTAATAAAGAGTTACTAGTGAATAACAGTTAACTATTAACTACCTCCCTCTTGAAACCCATATGAGAAAGAAAATTATAAAATTTTGGAAGAAGCATCTCATATTGGGAGAAACTTTATCTGAGGTTTTTAACACCAATTTTTAGTGATACGAATATATCTTATGAAAGGGATTAATTTTTAGTGATAAGAATAGATCTTATGCAGGGGATTTCTTTTAGATTGTATGAAATCGATTCACGAGTAGGAAATAAGTATAGACTGGGACCCAAAATTGATAGCAGCTCCTTCAACAAGATCAACTTAGGTTTTTATACATACACAATGGAAAAATATGATTAATGTTCTACTTAGAGTTTACAATTTGATTCTATGATTTGTGGGTTTTTTTTTATGTTTTCATGCTCATTTTTATTCTTCCAAAATTTCCAATCCATAATATTGTTATGGTTACAAACATAAATCACTATACTAATGTTGAAGCTTTGATGACATTCAAGAAATAAATCGCCATATATCCCTTTAATTTTTTAGCTGACTGGGACAACGACAATTTAAATTTTTTCGAACATCAACACTATAACTGGTCAATGGCCGGCTGCTCAAGCGCTACCATTTCTAAGATGTTTTCTGCTGATCATTGCCATTGTACATGTCATGTTTTTCAATTTCATTGTAAGTGTGCACTGTAGTCTTTTCTTTAGTATGGGGCCTGAGGCGAAGGCTATAATCCTAAAGAGGGATTTCAGTTTTGATTTGATTCTGTTTAGTCGGTTTGTTTCAGTCATTTCTGTTTCAAGAGTTGAGTCAGTTTAAGTTAAAGTTTTAGTCAAATAAATTTAGTCAATGGTTTTGAGTTGTTTTGTCAATAATGGATTCCACGGCCCAATGGACAAAGGCAGTGGTCTGCTCCCCCAAAGATCTTCCGTTCTTGGCACCTCCAAGGAGCTACCATCCCCATTAGAGCCAATGTTAGAGTCGGACTTTGCAGCCCTCCGTCAGAGATCATTTCTCTATTTGCATTTCATTATTTAGGTGTCTCATTCCGTTCTTTCATCTGCATTTCGTTAGGAGCATGCCACTAACTAATGGAAGGGTTTGGTTTTCTTGTTTTCCCTCATGCTTGTACCTGCTGGGTTGGTTAAAACTCCTCAAGATCAATCAAAGTTTAGTTCATGTCATTCACAGTCATAAATGGTTCTTTTGGTTAAAAGAGTCTTTTAGTTTTGAGTCTAGGGGTCAGTATATTGACATGTTTAATAAATGCCCGCAGGCCATGAGGATGGTTTTCAAAGAAGTTCTCATTCCAAATTTCATCATTAAACATATTCAAAGACATTTCTTGTTCAAAACTCTGTTTTGAATAAGAAATTGTCGAATTCATGTTTTGTAATAATGATGTATTTTTCGTTTTGAAGATTTCAAAGCAGGCTCTGGTTTTCCTTTGCAAAACATCAACGCCAATATCCCTGCAAAAATAAAATAATTTCATCAGTCCAAACTCAGAAATTCAGTGAAAAAGCATAAGACAAAGCTTTCATTAAATGACAAAGTGCTAAAATAGAAAAACATTACAAAGTGGGTTTTTGGAGGAAGCAAAAATGAAAGCCATCACTTGCAAGATATTTCTCAAAGTCCTATAAACCATTTTCATCAGGAAACATTCATAAATCTTCATAGCAAAGTCGAAATTTGAGGTTGAAGAGCAAACTGGCATTTTAGAGGCCGTGACTGTGTGTTATCATTTGCGCGCGGCACATACAAAGGAGGCGCGGCGCACTAGGCGAAGGTTGGCAGTGTATTTTTGTGCAGGCGTGGTGCACTGGGTGTGCACGCGGCCCATTGAGCCATCAAGCTCGGAATTCATCCAAACTCTGCAATTTTCCAAAATCAAACAATTTTTTCCGCTCCAAGTAAGTTTGTCCAAGTTTTCTCAATGATTTTTGACTATGGTGTTGTGGTTTAGAAGCAAAGAAGTCAGTGTTTGAATGGTGAAATATTTAACCCTATAACCACATCCAAATTCGCTCCAAGGGTTAAGGGGAGGTGTTTCAAAACGTGAAATTTGGTGCTTCAATTCTCATTTCATTGATATATATGCTCTTGCCATTTACTATCATTGGTGTCACTGCTAGTTTTGTCACATTTTACACCACAGTGTCACAGTCTCTCTCCTAAATCCATCACTGCTGTCACTGTTATTATCATTGTCTCACTTCTATTATTATGGTTGTTATAGCACAGCCCCATTGTTATTCCTCTATCCCATATCCCTGTATCCTTTGATCCCCATGTGAAATCCCAAACCCTATCACTTGTTACCTCCTTCCCTTAATTGATTAAAATTTAAATTTCCACAAGTTTCAATGGCTGTTTTCATATCTTTGATTGTACTTTTGCCATTTGAATAAATCTTGTTTCTATCACATCACAAGTCCCATCACTATCACCTATTCCCACACCATTTGTAAAGGTGTGTAATCTCAACATTTTCCAAAGCAGTGAGTAAATGTTGGTCCTTTCCGAAGTCACTTGACAACCCATTTTGTTCACTTTGACACTTCCTTGCAGCCTCTCCATTTTATGTGACACATTTGGGCATTGAAACAAATACACCAATTTGGTCATTTTCTAAACAACCAAGCATACAGTTGACAAACACATTTCAGAATTATGTTAGAGACAGATTCTTCATATGAGCAGGGGTACAAGCAGGATAGTGACTCTACAGCATAACTTAATGTGCCAAGGAGATCTCACAAAAGTGGCAGGCATGTCAGGGAAGAACCCACTTCTTTGACACAATTACAGGCTTGCCCGCTTACAATGGATTGTTTTCAGTGTTAGTCATCTTTCCAGTATTGTGAGATGATTGCCCGAACTTAGCATCATCATGAGTTAGCTCGCCTATTTGTCCTTCATTTGCATAATGGTCGTGTAAGCCTTGCTAGAGTGAATTTCACTCTGTCACCAGAGACTATTTCTGAGGCGACCGGGATACCAAACATCGGGTAAGAGTGGAATAAACGGCAGCAGTTGGAGAGGGCATATTATGAGCCTTACATCAGACCTGGATATCTGAGGCAGCTGAGCAGGGTATTTCATTTCCGGTTTCTGAAAGATGAGTATGCACCATTGATGAAACTTATCATTAGGTACTTCAGTTGTGAAGGGCGCTTTTCACGCTTGTATGCGTATCACATCCAGCTGTTGATGCATTTCACGAGAGTGTGTGTAATGAGCATTCCATACTTCATGTACCGTAACATAGAGTGGATGACTTTCCTTGTACAGAAGAAGACCCCAGCACAGCAGCATAACAACATTTACCATTACATGCTTATCAAAATCATGGTGGTACATCAGCTCGCATAGCAAGGCATCGCATGGGATGAGTTCATTTCCCGTGATTTCTTTGCAGCGCCACATCCTCCTGAGGTTGTTCATGATGGGGGAGAGCCTTCACACCAGTTTGATGTTTCCGAGTTTGATCCTATCAGTGCTCCGGTGTATGTGACATATCAGAGAGGCCGTCGAGCCTTATTTGCAGCATCGCGACGAGTACTATCTCCACCCGGGGTGGAAGGGGTCTCGTTGACTTCATCAGCAGCGCGAGTATTATCTCCACTTAGTGTGGAAGGGGTCTCGCCTTCGTCATCAACACAGGTACAGGTTCATGACAGAGGCAAGAGGCCTATGCATGATGAGGGCCCTTCAGGAGGCCAAGACACTGATTTTATACTCATCGATGTTGATGTGAGCTCTCCTAGCTCAAAGCTCAAAGAAATCATCTAGGAACAAAAGGCGGAGATTGATACTTTGACCGTGAAGTTGTAGAGATCTCAGTGGGTTATACATTATTTGGAGTAGCGCAATAAACAACTGGAGGATCAGCATACACTTGTAGAGTTGCGGCAAATTCGGGAAGACCGTGCATTGGCCCGAAAGAGACCAGGTGACATGACATCGGTTGAGCGAGAGACCTGCCTCACGCATGTTAACATTCATTTGGAGAAGCTCTTGGTGAAGGCCAACAGGGACAAAGACATGCTCAGACATATGAAGAATCATTATTGGGCCCGCACGCACGTTTGCAGAGCAAAAATGAAGATCCTGAAGACAAGGTTGAGCAAGGCACTGAAACGTCGAAAGAGGCCAGATTCACTCCGAATCTTGGCCGAGGATTCATTGGCTAAGCATGAGACATGATGGGAGACCTTCACTCCAAATTTCAGCAAATTTGGAGAATTGTTTGTCATTTTGAAAATTTTGGTTACAAAACAGGTTTTTCCGCCCAATGCGTCACGCCACCCGACGCACGCTTATGATTGGGACATCTTCTGGAGGGTAGCTTTACATTTTTGGATTTTTAATGATACATTATGTATTTTCAGGAGTGGCCGAAGCATTTCATCACATTCTGGGCTGCCTAAAGGGCCAAAAACACCATGAAAATCACCTTTATGCCACCTTTTGCACCAGCAGGAAGTACTCTTGGAAGAATGAAGTTTTGGAGGGGAAATTGAGCTCCAAATTGAAAAATTCCACTTGGGTTGGATAGAAGACATCCAGGGCTTTCCAACGAGCTATCATGAGCTCAATTTGGACTTCGAGAAGTGCTCCAAAAGTAGGTCCACAGTAGCGCGGCGCATAGAGGAATTCAGCATATTTTTCACCTTCCAGCTCAGAAATTCGGCCAGTATTGACTAGTCTCACCTCTTGATGTAATTTTTGATCAAGCTTGATCTAATTTGGTAACCATGATGTAATTTTGGCATGTATTTACTTGTTCTAGATGATTCATTCACCTAAAAGTGAAAATCAAGTGAATGGATCAGTTTCCTAGCATATAGAGGCAAGTTGTTTGGCTGCCTAGATTTTAGCTCTTTGTTTAGAATTGGTTCAAACTACTCCTAGAAGAATGAGCTCGACACCTAGAGGCATGGGAAGGGGTTATAATTGTCTATTTATTGTATTTTCTGAGGCACTTTCAGGGTTGGACTCTTGGGAAAAGTTGGGCACTCCATTGTACATCCATATTTTAGTTTTTGGCAAAGGAAAGACCAGAGTTTTGCAGCACTTGTTGGGATCCTTGTGGCTTCTGAGTTTTGATGATGTTTCTTCTCATGTTATTGTAAGTTCATTAATGTTATATGTATTCCATTTTCTCTATGCTTCTGAATTAAACAAATGAGTATTCGAGGTAGAATTCATTGATTTGCTGGTGCTCTGCCTTAGACTTTTGTTTAGTTTTATATGTTTTTGTCAATTTGAAGAGGATCCTTGTACTCTCTTTCCCTCTTCAGCTCCTCAGCAATATTTTCCATCCATTCATTCGATCTTTAGACATCAAAGCCATTGCCTACCCTACCCCAACTTGAACTCTGCAAGATCTGGCCTCATCCCCAAGCCCAAAATTGTTTTTCCCTTTTTTCAACAAAAACCCCTAAAATCAAAATCAAACCCTCATATTTTTTTATCTAGCCTAAGATCAGTTGTTGTTATCGTCATCTCAAGCCCCTTTGAATATTTTTCATTGAGATTGACCCAGAGAGAGCCCTCTCCTGTCCTCGTAGGGCTAGCTACGAGGCTGAGCGTGGTTTGGTGTTGTCCTTCTTCTGCCTTATTTCAGCCTAAGGTGGATTTGGGAACTAACACTCTCAACAACATCGTCTCAATAAAATTATCGGGCCAACAAATATAAGACATAATTTTCGCATAATGTTATCACACCATGGTTTTGTAAATCCAACCTACCTAAAATCCAACTTCCTACTATTTGTTGTCGCACCTCCATCCATCTGTTCATCTTATCCAACTCTCACACATTAAATTTGGGGATTCCTTAGTGGGTTAAGTGAACTATGGAATAGATGATAGGTAGTGAAATCAAACAGGTGGGTGGAGAGAGTAAGTACGTGCACAACAAGTAAGCATCTTTTCAATGCATTCTTAATTCATACAGGTATCATTCCTAGTAGCTTGGGTGCGCTCCCTTATCTCGAGACTCTGTACCCTGCTACCAATTTATTTTTGGGAAGCATTCTTGAGAGCATCTGCAACTCCACCAGTTTAACAAATGAAATTTTTTCATTCAATATTATTATAGGAAGAATCCCCCACAACATTGGAAATTTATGTAAATTGAACAATTTTGTTGCTAATGATAATTATATCATGTGAATCATACCTCCTTTGTTTGGAAAGTGTAGTGAATTAGAGTTCTTAGATCTCTGTAAGAATCTCCTAGAAGGCTCCATACCTCTTGAACTAGGGTGCCTCTTAAGTCTACGGTGTGTGCATTTATTTAATAATGCCTTAACATGAACTATTCCTTCCACTCTCAGCTCCTGGAGAAAACTTCTTGAGATAATTGTGTGTGAAAATAAAAAAAAATGTTCCATTCTAGATGAATTTGGTGAACTTTATCAGCTACAAGTGTTGTCATTCCATAAAAACAATTTATCCAGAATTATTCCACATAACATTTCTTGATGAAAAATTTTGGTTACGGGAACTCTAAAAAAACCAACTGACTTGAGGCATACCACCCAAGCTTGGACCTCTTCCATCCTTCGAACATTTTTCCCTTTCCATTAATAGACCGACATGAGATATTCCATCCAGTATGGGTAACTGCACCAATATTACACTTCTCGCACTCTACAATAATCATCTCTCAGGACCAAGATCCTGACCACAACTTTACATGGAATTTGATGACTGTGATTTTGATTTTGATATCCATTGCCTCTTGCATCCTTTACGCCATATGCAGATATTCTTGGAGTAGAGTTTCTTCCAATGTCATCTTCACTCTTCTCCTTGATTTTGCTGGAACTAGGGGCATCAATATTTCTTCCAAGCTTCTCCAAATCCTTGTTGTTTTCATCATTAGGGATTGCATATGTTTGAAGGTTCACCTGCAAAATCAAAACCTGATTTATCAAGAGGAGACATTTCATGACCTATAATGTCATCTAGGGTTTGAGAGTTATTTAGGCTCTTCTTCATATGATGGAATTCCTTTTTAAGGATATCAATTTCTTCTTTCATTTTCTTGCACTATCCATCCTTCTTTGAATACTACTCTCCATTTCTTTCTTCATCTTGGTTGCTTCACATGATTGTGCCTTAAGTGAGGTGATTTATAATAATAATTTGGTGTTGTCATCATCCTTTTATTCTAGTTGGCATGTCATGGTGTTTCTTTCCTTTTATGCTTCATCAAATTGTCCTTCTATGAGTGCCAAAGCTTCCATTACCTTATCAACTCTTTGTGCTTGTTTCTTTGCTTCTTCTAGTTGATATCTAAGGGAGGAGACCTCTTCCTTGTATTGACCAATTTCTGCTTCAATTTTGTTCAAGTCATTGTGTCTTTGTTCAAGGTGGCTTGAAAAAGTATCATTATTTTTCTTTGCTTTATCCATTTTTTTTATGGATATGACTTTTTCATGACATCTTTTCTTGTTTTGATGACAATCCTCCTTTAGCTTTATGAGCTTCTTATCTCTTTCTTGCACATGAAGCTTAAATAAGTCAACTTCCTTCCTTGTCTTGTCAAGTCTATGGTCACCATATTGTGATTTCTTCTTAAAATCCTCATTCTCATTTCTCAAACTACTTAGATATTTTAGGATAGCTAAAAGCTTTTCCATGATATATTCTTCGAAGTTATTTTTATTTTCTTCATCTTCTAGGTCTTCGTTGGCCTTGATGTCTTCACTCTTGTTTTCAACTTCCTTAATGGGTTTTGGATTTCCTTCTTTCTTTCCATCATTTTATTTACTAGGAGTCACGGTCAATGCTCCTCTTGAGTGAATATCTTTAGGTTTGTCCCACATAACATTTGGCAATGAACAGTTATCGACCTTTGACTTTATAGGATCTAGTAGCCCACTCACTTTCATTGCTTTTTTATTATATTCCTTGGATTATTCTTCCATCGATTTTTCAGTAATCATTGATTCCCATACTTCAACGCCTTGAGCCATTAATAAATTCCTCATTCTCATCTTCCATATATCAAAGTTTCTATTGAACAATGGAATTTCCCCAATTTTATTGTCTTAAGCTTTCACAGTTGAGGAAGAGACATCTTTAGAAGGATTGGAGGATTTCTTCCTTCGCTTTTCCATTTTTGTTCTAAGGATCAACCTTCAAGTTGTTATGTTTATGAGTGAAGGTACTAGTTTTGAAACCAAGTATTGGAAATATCAAGGTTGGTGATTCAATACTTCTTTTCAAGTATTATTTTTACTAGTTAGATCAGTTATAATTAGAACATGAAATGAACAATAAGAATAAATTATTTTATTAATCTCTTCTTTAAAATAAATCAAATAAAATAATGTGCAAGGCTCGAGCCCTACATGGAGACACCAATATTCAATCTCCTAGGCTTCAACCTATAGTTTTCCAAGCACCAACTTGGACTTCCCAAGGCTCCAACCTTGTCACTTTGAGGCACCAACCTCTAGGGCTCCAACCCTATCTCTGGTATAGGCTCCAACCTAGTTTCTTGAGGACTCATATCCTCTAGGGATCCAACCCTATCTTCCAAGGCACCAACCTTGTCTCTATGAGTGTCCAACCTCTAAGGATCCAACCCTCAACTTCAATTTTTGAATATGAGTTTGATGTTTGTTCACGACTCCCAATATCTTCTTCAATGAGCCTTGTCTATCTTCAAAAATTTCTCCTCCAAATCACTTCATCATTGACAACCTTGTCTTCTCAAAGGGCATCACCACTTCTTTTCATTTCCCCTAAACAAATATATCCAAGGTTACTCCATGAGGGCTTTAGTAAAGCATCATGTCTCCAAGGGTGCCTTCAAAATGTCATGTCCAAGGTATGTTTTCACAAGGCTTCAAAAGTGTATTCACAATGTGCTTCAAGAGTGTCTTGAAAATTGTATTTAAGATGCTCTTGAAAGATCTCAACTCTTCAATATATGTTGCAAAGAATCTTCTCCAAATATATTCAAAGATGAAAGTTAACTTCAACAAGGCATCAAAGGATATCTCCAAGCCTGGTTCACTAGATATTATTCAACAATTCTACTTCAATGGCTGTTCCAAAAACTCAAAAAAAAATTCAACTATACTTCAATATTCTCTCAAAACTTCAAATTCTTCAAAAAAACTCAACTCCAAATATGATGCCCAAAACCACTCTTATTGTTTTTTCCTTCAAAAAATGTTTACATCCTGTCACAAATTAAAGTTGTACAAGTGTCATTGTTTTACTGGTTTCAAACTGCTCACACATCTGAAACCCTTAAGTTTGAGCTTCCACAATTGTCACTTTCATAGGGGGATCCGAGTTTTAATGAACCTCCACACACATGTCCAAGTCAGAGTTTGTTATCATATATTTGTGTCTCTCTATCTGAGCTATAATGGAGGTAGTTCAAATTTGAATAAACAAAATTCAGAGGAATATATATGATGAGCCATACTCACAAGATCGAGCCCTATCCACAGTTAGAAATTTGAGGCTTTCATTGTATCGTTACTCACATAATTGTAGGTATGAGCTACAAAAACCTTTATACAAGTGTATTCTCCCCAAAACGTAAAATTTGAGCCACTACCCACAGGACCGAGCTACCAATTAGCTTGTTATCATTGATGCGGGGTGAAAAGGATATACACCCAACAAATCTATCAGAGTATCCATAGAATATACTCAGGACCGAAGTAGTTTGAGGACTGCAATTCACAACAGTGGTATATATCTGTCCACGGGTCTGGTTTCGACTGGTCCAAGGGTTAGGTTCACAGGTCTGAGGGTCCTTTATGTTATAATAGTTCAACCATCCAAAATTTCAAGCTTGAATCTGAGCTCCTTCTCTGGTGTATTTCATCCTTGGATGGAGTATATAAGATGCTATTAATCTAATTTGTAACCCAAACATAATTTTTAGAATTATATTTAAGCTTCCTCTCTTCAGCGTTATGCATTTTCTCCTCTAAGTTCACAAGTTGTGAATTGTCTATCTCCCTTTGTGATTTGTTGAATGAAATTGAGTTAGAAAAAGTGTCAGATGAAGCTTGTATTTATATGATTTCAACTCTGGAATAAAGGGCCACATCTTATGGAGGGAGGCCAACTTAAGTGACTGAGTATAGGTCGGCTAGGATACAAAAATAGGATATATGATCTTGACAAATTGATTTCTCCTAGACTATTTGGAGTTAGGAGGCGAGTGATGGCTCATTAGAAAGCGAAAAATATCCTCTACATGTTGGAGAGGGAACCATAGTGAAATGATGTCTTCAAGATTTAAAACAATAATTTTCTTTATGACTGTTTGCAAATTTTTTTGATACAGTCCTTGGGGTTATTTAGATTTTTCATGTATAAGGTGAATAGAGCTAGATTGAGGGTAGGGCAATTTTATTAGGAATTCACGAGTGTTTTTTTGGCTTCATCATCAAGAGTAAGGACTTCATCATGGTTTTAGGGATTCTTCATCAAGAGAAGGGATATCATATTAGGGCTTCTTCGTTAGGGCTTCAAGTGACCTTGATTTATAATATACATGATGTTATAGCATCTTAATATTCTGACAACAAGGTTAGTTCTACGGCTTGCATCACTAGGGTATTATGATTAATGGTCATCTAGGGAAAAATCACTCACTACAAGAATTTTCCATCGAAAAAAATGCTATATTGACATTAATGACAACCTTGACTAACAGAAAAAGGAAAGAAAAGGACAAGTAAGGAAGGATAAATCAAGTTGCTTCAGCGAGAAAAGTTGCAATTAAAATGATGCATGTGTGATTTCATAGCTAGTTTGTGAATGCATGGTACATGAATTTGTGTATTTGGTTATTTTCTTGTCATTAGCACGAGTTTTTTCGACTGTGACATTGGTTTCAACCTTTCCTTTCCATTTCTAGATAGCCATGGTGTGATGGGATTTTTGGTTGGTTGGTCTTTGGATTTCTAGAAGGCTTTGGAGCTGAGTGAGGTGGTATTAGGAAAATTCCCAAGGGTTGTTGGTGGAGGTGGTTTAATCTCTAGGTAGCCCTGAACATATGGGTGGAGACATGAAAATTCCTCAAGGTAATGGTGAAGAACTTTTGAGGCATACAAAATTGTTTTGGTATTAGTGATTGCTTGACTGTTTTTGGTGAGATTACCATAGCCTAAGGGTGGAGCTTATTTAATATCTAAGAAGCACATGTTTTTCATGTTTTTGTTTGCTTATGTGATCTCTTGACTTGTTTTTAGCGAGATTGTGGCAGCCTGGGGGTGGAGGTGGTTTATTCTTTGGGAAGCCCTAGTTGTTTACGTATTTAGTTCCCACATTCATGCTTGAAATATGGCATGGGGTTGATTGGATGAAATAAATATTTGGTTAAAACACATATTTCATTAAATTTGGAAGTTTTCCGTCGATCTAGAATTTAGAAATTTTAACTAGATTAAGTTTTTTCAAAATGTGGAATTATAAAATCACTTAGTTTACTAATTTTAATGTAGATATTCACCATTTTTGGTGAAAATTTTGTCATGGTAAAATATATAAAACAAATTTATATAAACTTGCAAAAACAAATATTTCACATCTTAATCTTGGTGTCCTTACATTATCTCTTTTAATATTTTTTATGGTTTGTACTAAAAGGTAAGTTTGTTAATGTTATCTTATGAAAATAATGTTGTGTATGTTACTATTATTAACTTTATGAAAAGAATTTTTTGTATGTTACTATGATTAACTTTATGAAAATAATGTTTTGTATGTTACTATTATTAACCAATTTAATTATAATTTGATATAGTAAATATCATGTATGTGTTAAATTACGATTATTACTAAGACAAGTTTGGCACAATTTAAAATTCTATTGCCTTTGCAACACTAGTAATATGGTTGAAGATGAAAAACCATCTTAGAACATCCACTTTATACTTAAATTTGGATTTAAATTTCAAAATATTTGTGGCACTACTAACCTTCTTGATCTTTTAACTAAACAAAATTATGATGATCTTTAAACACTTATTTTAATGCTTTTTTAGCATAACAATAAAATTCTTAAGAATTTAAAGTAATATCTTTATGGCTTCTTATATACCATATTATTTGGTCTTAGTGGATGATAATCATCATTATCACCATCATCATTACATACTATTGTAGGATGTTTGAACCATTTTAAAGTTGACATGAGAAAATATTTTTTTACAACCAATTTAAATGTTGAATGAGAGTTGTAGTATAATTTATTTATTATTTATTATTTATTTTTTTGTGTGAAAAACTAACTTAATTGAGATTGACTTGATGAATAATATAATAATATGCAAGATATATATTAAGTATAAAGTTATTTAATGACAAATTATCATAGAAATGTGTCCAATATATACCAGCATAGATCCACCTTAAATACAGATTTAACATGAGCCTAGAGAGATTAGAGAGATTAAATGTTGAATGACAATAGTAGTATCATTGATTTTATTTAGTATTTGTACTTTTGTGTTAAAAACTATTGTTTTTAAGACCAAGTTTAGAAGATGTTGTTTTTAAGTGTATTATTGAATTTGATTATGCATATTTGATATGGTGAGAAGTCATGTTGGTCAAGCAAAGCTTTGAAAACTTAAATATTTTATGGCACTGTCATGTCGTGGTGATATTGAAATACTAAATAATATAATTATATTGAAATACTAAATAATATAAAACTCCAAGAATAATATTAAGACAATAGTTGATATACAACAAATATTGAAAAGTGTGTCTGAATGTGTATTAATAGATCTTTCAAAAAAAAAATATAGTCGAACTTACACATCTCCTCATACTAGGTTGTAAAATGATCCTCATCTCTCGAATCAATTACTAATCATTTTAATTATCAAAATCAATCATGAACTAGAATAGTAACAAAGTAATACAATCTGATTATTTTCAAATCCAAGAGGAAAGAGAGAAAATTGACTAAACTATTTATTAAAAATGTTTAGTTTTTATTCCTGGAGTGTTTAAGGATATTATATTGAAAAGAACATATTGACATTCATCTAAAACTTAGATTCCTTATATTATTTCTATTATCATTAATATTTATATTTATGTATTAAATTTGACTTGTGAATAATAGATTTTGTAAAAATATTCTTACCTATAAAGTTATTTAACAATATATGAATATTGTGTTTGCTACTATTATTAACCATTTTAAATTGACACTAACTACTTTTCCTCTATTGAGTACAAATTTATTATGCTAGTACAATGTTGGCACCACTTCAAAGTCTATAAGAGGAAATATTTTATAAGTCTCGTCGTGTTGTTCAATGATCAAAATCATTTTTTTTTATAAATTAGAGTGCAACAAAACAACAAATTTGATTTAGATCAATTATAATAAGGAATATTAAGGAAAACTCAGTTCAAACATTATTACAAATGTCTAACATTTTTTCATTAAGTGTTTAAATGGTTTATATTAAATAGAATACTAATTAGCTACTCCATTATTGTTTTAATAGACCAAGTTTAGAAGAAGTTGTTTTTAAGTGCATTATTGAATTTGATTATGCATATTTGATATGGTGACAAGTCATGTTGGTCAAACAAAGCTTTGAAAACTTAAATATTTTATGGCATAGTCATGTCATTTGTATCACCACATGATTACATTGAAATACTAAATAATATAAAACTCCTCCAAAAATAATATGAAGAGAATATTTGATATACATCATATATTGAAAAGTGTGTTTGAATGCATATTAAAAGATCCTTCAAAAAAAAATCACATTCATGAATCATATAAACCTAATCTTAATATATTCGCCCAAGTAGGTCAAGAACAACTTCTAGACCATATTTATCTATCTTGGTCTTCTTGCAATGTTATTTCTTTGGTAGCCATGCCCAAACTATGGTATTAATTGGAATAGAGCCATGTTCTGTGTCATCAAGATTTGGTATCCAATATTGCTCTAAAAATTTTCCATTGTATTTCCCTGAAATAGGCTTCCACCAATCAACCTTTACATGAAGATTCTCACTTTCATTATCCCTAAATATATCTGAGATGGATTTTTCCATCCAAATCATCTCTCCTGCATCCTCATTTCCTGATCTAACTAGCAACATATTTCCTTTCTGAACATCAATCTTTGGATTGAATGTTGGCTTTGGCTTGTTTCATTTGGGTCCAACATATATGGCTTCATCTATTGCATTATCAAAATCTTCATCCATAATACTTGAGATTACATGGAGTGCATTACGATCAACATCGAAAACATGCCTTGTCTTGGGCAAAAATCCTCAAAAGATGAATCACTTCCATCTATTATTCTATGATCATTATAGATTCCATCTAATGTATCAAGAACTCTTTCCTAATACACTAATTTATTTTTCCATTCCTCTGTAACAATTAGTGAATCTTCATTCTTGATAATGTCTTTCCACATTTTTATGTATGATGTTATCCCTTCCTTTAGTTCTTTGAAATAGGCATCATTCTTTTTTGGAATCTAAGAAAGATGGGTTCCCTATGGGAATTATAGGTCGACCTTCATCATCTATATCATAACTCAACTGGGTCTGACCACTCAATATCTCTAATGGATTCTTTGTACCTTAGTACTGATGTTGAAGAGGTAAATCCCCTCTGCGGACAGAGGCGATCCCTACTAGCCCAGAACGGGTCTAGCAACAATCATCAAATGCTACAGTGCAAGTTCCTAATTGCGAATAAACATACCAACGATGGAGGCCTACCTGGAGTCTAGTGCTATGATTCGTAGAAGAGACAACGTTCCCGTTCCTCAGCCTTGGAAGATCACGATCCCCACGATCTCTGTGAATGGACACCTGCACATTCAAGAAACAACACGAATACAAGCATAAAATACAGACTACGCAACTATATATCAGTCAGAAAGGATATAACTCATCATTATCATAAGTGAAAAACAGAGTGGAACCATAACCAGTAGTCATTCATTAATAAGCAATCGAAAGAGAGTACAACCAATGTTCTGACGCTGAGGTCTCCTTCGGAGGGGTCTCCAGTCGTACACATCTCGCAAAGCCTGCCAGGGATGGGACAAGCCTCTCTTAGAGTCTCTCGACGATAGTCTCCTTGCTTGAGTTTGGCCTTAAGGGAAGAATGAGGGCTCTTGTAGCATGAAGGCTCTTGGGAATTTGAAAACTTGGAGATTCAAGGCTTAGGCACTTCAAGACTAGCTTGCAATGGTAATGAGCTAGCTCTTATAGATGGAGGAAGGGGAGTTGGGATCCCTATAATTGTGGGATTGGCCCTATCTTCAAGGAAGCTTCCATGAGAGGCGGAAAACCACTTCCCTTTCATGGAACTCCCAGAGCCAAACCTCCCAAATCAAGATAGATAACAGTTTCTGAGTCTGTTGAAACGAAACTTCCTCCATCCTTATTTTAAAAACACTCCTTAAATTGGCTGGCGTGACTGCGACTCTGGGACAGAGCACCAGTTGGCGCGGCCTCTTTGTAGGATTTTCCTCATTGGCGCGAGTGCTGAACTGGATACCTGCGCCAATGCAAAAAGGGATGTTTTTATGGTTTTTTGCAAGGAGATGTCTTCAGGGCAATTGAAGCTCATGTTTAGAGGAATGAAATGATAATGGTTTCAAGGCATGACATTGCTCATAGGTCACAAAATGGGCCCTCCAATGTGCGGGATGGGGAAAGGTATGGACGGTGACAAATTACTGTGTAAGAGATGCCCCCTAAAGCATGAGGCCCGAGAGAGAGAGAGGGGTGAAATGCTTTATGAGAACATGTCCAACTGAAACTTCGCCATCGGAAAACCTGCGTGGAGAAATACAACTGATATCTCAAGTACATGATGTATATGAGGTATGGGCGCAGCCATCTGAAATGGAGTATACTAGAATCCAGATCCAAGGTATGGACACAGCCATCCAGTGAGGATCAACAAATAGTCTCAGGTATGGTCGCAGCCATCCAGTGAATAAGTCATGTAAATAATAATCCACAAAATCGTAGCCTGGATTACAACAGACACAATCCAGGGTCTTGCGCTCATCTCGACCCAAATAAAGTACAAGTTCAAGCATGCGAATATGTGAGCTGAAGTCGAACATGCAAGAACATCGTCTGATTACCAGCCAATGATGAGAGCTATTAACAGACGCGAGAGGAACCACCAATATTGATGATGGCCCTCAAGGTACTACAGGTACAATCTATGGCATGTGAATCAATGAGATGGCGTCGAACACCCGTAGAATCACTCAATCGGAGGCCAATGATGAAAACCTCACGTTGAATGCGATGAACCTGCCATTGAGGCATGCAGGCTCCAAGGTACCATAAGGGATTCTCTAGATCATCTTCCTGGATAATGAGCTGAAGTCGACAGGAAGTGACCTTGATCGAAGGTGGGCCATAATGTTTCCCACATCATCGACACGAGACGGAGGAACATGATGTTTTTCTTGTGAATCAGGATCATACGAGAATCAGAGGAAGGTTTATATTTGCAGAGGTCAACTTCTCTTGATCATATAACGGCACAAATAGTGGTTTTGGCAGTATTTGACATCAACGGATCAAAGGTCATGGTGACGAGGCAATGAGCAGAGGAGAGGTCAAAAAGGATTATCCAACCCACGGAAGCAAGTGAAAAACGAGATGAGATGTCCGCAACCCGACATGAATGCAGACAAGTGCCATGTTCAAGAGCGACATATTGCCGACACGACAATGTTGATGGTTCCATTTTCCCCCACCATTTCTGGCGAGTACCCCAATTATTTTTGATAACAAGCTTGAAGGGGATAGCATATGCTTGTAATATAAGTCCGCCCTTTGGGCGAATCCACCCTAGTACATTTAACGAGCCCTAGGAAGGAGGAACTCGGAGAACGTCATTTTGACTGAATCCGATGTCATCAGGGTTTAATGAGTTTGACAAAGGAAGAACTCGGCATCTTTTCATGTTTAGAGAGTTTGAAAAGACAGGAGGAAAGTAAACTCCAAAGGTCCCTTTTCGTAAATACTTCCCCAAATCTGAAAAGGTAGAAAACAATATCCGGGAAAACCTCCTAGTCGCGATAGGCTAGGGTATTCCTTTTTCATAAATAATCCATCCCAGCCCGAAAAAGGGGTAAACGTATACTGGGTAGATGTTGTTTCGCAACCACTTTAACAAGATCGAAACGACAAGGGCCTCGACAATCTTTTCATGTTTCGAGAGTCAGAAAAGAGCTGAAAGATGACTCCAAAGTGAATTTTTCGTGTTTTTACTGAGTCCGAAAAAGTATAAAATACAACTCGTTTCGCTGTTTACGTTGCATAAAGACCTGTTGCTGCACAGAAAGGCAAGTGTAAAATCCATTTTCAACAAAACATACGAAGTTTCAATGAAAAATTACTTTTTAAACTTAAAATAGAGCTCAAAAAGTTATAAATAAGTCTAAATGGTAAAAATTGAAATTACTTTTACTTTTTACCTGAGTGAAGAGCAACATTGGTTCATTTACTGTGCAAACTTCTGGTGGCGATTACGACCAATCCGGGCCACCATTCATAGTTCCGTCAGTTCCAGGTAAAAGGCGCTTCCTCATCCTTCATTTCAGTCCATTTTTTTATAGTTTTCCATCATGCAATAGAATTCTGTCGCAACTTTTTGAATTTTTAGGGCTCCGCTCATTGGCGCGGGTATCAGGCACGGACCCGTGCCAATGGGATTTTATATGCAAAGGGATCGTGCCAACTGGCGTGATTTTTTCTAAAACAGCCGCGCCAGCGGCCGAACCCAATTTTCCACCTAAAAATTCAACATTTTGATCAATTTGAATGAATTTTGAAGCTCAACAGAGATATAATTAAAGGTTTGTGACCATGTTGATGCAGGAAACCGAGAAAAATGGTGATTGAGTGGAAAGAAAGAGAGCATTGGGAAGAGGACGAAATGGCCATGGAAAATGAGGCCTGCATGAATGCCCTCAGAAACTGTGGGCTCAAGAAATTCTTCCTGACACCTTGTTTGCGTGCTCAACCTGAGCTACTTCAGTACCTGGTGATAATTTGGGATGAATAAGAACAAGTATTCAAGCTACGAGACCAGGTGTTAGAACTAGACGTTTCTGATGTGTACTTCATAACCGGACTGTCGCGTAGAGGTCTGGTACCCATACTGGCAGGGAGCAGACCGTCGGGTGAGAAAATGGAGGAAGTGATGGCACGAGTGTGCCCATGGGCACAAATGGGATCAGGGAGTAAAAAGGTGGATATCCACACTATCCCCGATCTAGCACTACGAGTAGTGCTGCATACCATCACGCGGGTTGCAGGATCGCAGGCACCGAACGAAGCGACGAAAGCCCAAATCTTACTGGCTTCAGAGTGCATGAGTCCCATACTGTTTGACTGGGCCACAGCAGTAACGATCAACATCAAGAGATAGCTGATGAGATGCAAACAAGCCAAGCTGAAGTAGTTTGGCTATGGGTCCATCCTGGTATCGTTCATTCTAGAACGATTGCCAATATTCCAGGGCCAATGGGCCGTTGTAGCGGAGACGATACCACGAGAGTCGAGAATGGCTCACTGGGCAGCACTGATGCCCAGAGCAGGAGGAGGCCAACAGATGTCCTGGAGGCCAGAGTTTTTTCGGTGGTTGCGGCGCCAGTTGATTGTAGTTGAGGACTTGCCTTATGCCGGGATAGAGTTTACTAGAGACCCAGATCTCCCACTGCTGGAGGGAGAGGATTGGGACGAAGAGCTGGGTATGATTTGTTTTTATTTTTTTATGTTTTATGATCTTTTGTTAATACATGTCCGTTCTGACAGCAGTTACATGTGTGTGCAGATGTTGGCCTAGAGAGACCAGCCAGGATGTCTCCTATCGCACGGAGAACTCAGCTCGCAGTCGATCCTCATAAGGAGGGCGCGGAAGGAGGAGAGTTGGTTCAGAACCTCGAGGGGATTGCCTGAGGGATTCTGGATTTCACCCGACTGGCGGATGTACCGTTAGCATATCAGAGACATACAATGGGAGTGCCTAGTCTCCTCCACTGTCTACTGAGATGCCTAGTGCGTGTAGTGACTTGTTATCATGAGCACCACGCAGACTAGCCTCTTAGGGTTTTATTTCATGCATATTTTTGAGAGACGTGTCGTCTCCAGATGTAATAAGATGAACATGTATATTTTTTATCTTATGTGACACACACTATGTAAAAATTTCGATATCTATATATATCCATATCTATTTCTGGATGGATTTTCCTTTTACACGTAATGATGATTTACAAATTGCACAAATGTCTATCTAACACCAAATTAGCTACTGCATCTGTTAATGTATTCATGTGCCTGGGTATATGCTGATATGTAATATAGTCAAAATTTCTTTCCAGTAAATGAATACGCAGATACAGACATAAAATGGATGGGTTTCTGACCGAATAATGATCGTTCAGTTGTAATACCACAAGTTGTGAGTCTAGATACATAAGAAATTCACGGATACCAAGGTTTACAGCCTTAGTTAATAATTCTAATACAACACTATACTCCGCGATGTTATTTGTAGTATGTCCCAGACACACACCTTGCAGATTGACCAATTCACCAGCAGGATCGTAGATTACCCAGGCTGTTGAAGACAGATTCCTGGTACTGCGGGAGGCACCATTCGTGAACCCAACGAACGGATTGATGGACATCTGCATAATCAGGAAGACCCGATCAGCAGAAAGACATTTACACTGCACACCACACCACACATGCACACAAATTAATAGACACACCTATGTACACATACCACACAAAATTACTTTAAGCGCGGTATTTCTTCAGGTACAGCCCATTTCTAGGTTGCGCCAGCGGAACTCCTTCATAATCTATAAGCTCGTAGGCCCCATTCTTTAATCCCCGTTTAACTATATAGGGCCCATGCCACATGGGTTGGAACTTTCCCGCCCCAAGATTATCATGTGCTTGATCATACAGGAGGACAAGGTCCCCTTCAACGAAGGAACGTGGTGAAACCGATTGATCGAATTGAGCTTTGACCCGCTTCTTTTGTGCCTCAATGATTAAGGCAGCTAAGCGGCGGGTTTCATCTAGCCGTTCCAGATACATGAGATGCTCTTCTTCAACAGAAGTGTTGGGTAGAAGTTCTACAACTAATTTCAAAGAAGCAATCTCGCATTCAACCGGAAGAGTTGCTTCTAGACCATACACCAGTTGAAATGGTGTGAACCCAGTCGCACTCTTAGCAGACGTTCGGTAAGCCCAAAGAGTTGAGAACAATTGAAGGTGCCAATTTGATTTATGAATCCCAACTATTCGTTGAAGCATCGTGACCAAAACCTTGTTCACTGCTTCAACCTGGCCATTTTCCTGAGGGTAATATGGCGTTGAGCTATCGTGGCATAAGCCCAACCTCGATGTCAGCTCGGTCATCATATAATCTCGGAAATGAGTACCATGGTCAGTAACGATGGCCTGAGGAACCCCGAAACGTGTGATGATGTGGTTGAAGATGAATTAAGCAGCTGTTTTACCGTCGGCCGCAAGTGTAGGCATCGCTTCGGCCCACTTGGTGAAGTATTCGACAGCTACGATTATATACGCATGCCCCCCGGCCGAATGAGGGTTACATGTCATAAAATCCATGCCCCATTTCGCAAACGGGCCAATGGTAACAACAAGATGCAAAGGAAGAGGTGGCGCGTGCATCTTGCACTGAAACACCTGGCACGCGTGACATTTTCGAACTGCTGTAATACAGTCTTTGAATATTGACGGCTAGAAGTATCCTGCTCGCAAAATATTTTGAGCAGTAGCATATCCGGACATATGTCCACCACAGGCGCCACTCTGGCAGTCATTGAGGGCCTTTTCAGCCTCTTCCAAGGTAAGGCACCGGCGGAGCACCGAATCTACTCCAACACGATATAAAGTATCTCCTACGATGCAGTAGGGTTGAGACTGATGCTGAATTCGACGTCGGGCATCTTTAGTCAACTCAGACTGAAATGTGGAGGTCTGAAGATACACGATTATGTCACCATACCAAGGGTCACGAGTACTGATGAGGAAAAGAGTTTCATCCGGGATATGATCCTCGGAAAGTGAAGGAGTGGAGTCTATCGGGAGTGAGCATATAAGATCCGTGAAAACAAGTGATTTGGTTGACTTAGCAGTGGTGAAATCTAAGTCAAACTCCTGCAGGATAACGATCCATTTGGAGTATTTTCCCCCCAGCAATTGCCTAGAGAGAATATATGTCATGGGGTTGCAATCCGAATCCACTGTTATCGTGCGCAGCAGGATGTAATGGCGAAAACGCTGCACAGCGTGTACGGCGGCTAAAGCCAACTTCTCGACATGAGCATAGCGCGTTTCTGTATCGAGAAGATTCCGTGATAGATAATAAACGACATGTTCATTACCATCATCATCATCATGCACCAGAACCATAGCAATGGTGCTAAACGCGACGACGAGATACAAATTGAAATCACGATGATAGTCCGGAGGACGAAGCAAAGGAGCATTAACCAATAATGTCTTTAGCTTCTAAAAGGATTGTTGAGCAATTTCATCCCAACGGAAGGGAACATTCTGCTTTAATAGGCGCGTAAATCCTTTGGCCACCTCAACGTAGTTCAGGATAAAGCGTCGAAGGAAGTTCACTTTTCCCCGCAGACTCTGCAACTGATATAACGAGGAGGGTGATGGGAGGTTGATGATAGCCTCGACTTTTAAAGGGTCAAGGAAAATTCCGTCTTTGGAGACTATGAATCCCAAAAGACGACCAGAATCCACGCCGAAGACGCACTTATGAGGATTGAGCCTAATATTGTAGCACCTACAGCAAAGGAAAATTTGGCGGAGGTGTTCAGGGTGATCCTCTCACCTAGCTGAATGAGCTGGCAAGTCGTCCAGATAAGGATGAACGATATGGCGAATGTCATGGAAAGCATAAGACATCACACGCTGAAAAGTAGCTCCAACGTTCTTCAAGCCGAACGGGAGCTTTTTATATGAGAAATTACCCCACGGACAGATGAACGTAGTCTTGTGTTGATCCACAGGTGCAATATTGATCTGATTATACCCTGGGAAACTGTCCATCAAGGAATAAATCTCAATTCTGGCACATTCGTCGATAATCTGGTCTATGAACAGAGTGGGATAGTTATCTTTTGGACAGGCGCGATTGATGTCACGGTAATCAACACAGACCCTAATAGTACCCTGCTTTTTATCGACAGGGACAATGTTAGATACCCATCCTGTGAGGGGGATAGGATAAATAAAACCCGCGTTCAGAAGTTTTTCAACTTATGCCTTAATTGCAGCGGCTTTCCGAGGATGCATGGGGCGTAAGCGTTGGCGCACGGGCTTCGCACCAGGGTAGGTTGGAATCTGATGCACTACAATACTAGGATCAATCCCCAGAATTTCCTCGTAGGACCAGGCGAACACATCTCTAAATTCTTTAAAAAGATTAGTATAGACTTGAATCTTGTTGGGAGAACAAGTCACTCCCACGTGAATATTCTCAATGACCCCCGGTTTAACAGAGATGTTGATTGGGATGGTTTGAGTGATGTTACTCAGGTTACCTTCCGAAAAAACCTCATGCGTCAAGATGGGCGTTTGAAGAGGAGGGGTAGGAACCTGAGAAGCATAGCGCTCCAGACAGTCAGTCATTTCCCCCAAGCTAGGCATAAAGGAGGAGCGATGATGTCCATCGCCCCAAGGCAGCTCCTCAAGAGACATAGTTTCAATGATGGCTTCATCGGAAGGAAAAGTCTCTTTGAGAGGATTAGGTGAATCGGCCTGACCAAGCCAGGGGGATTGAGAGTAAACGTCGAGAGCCATGCTCAAAGGAGCATGCTGAGGAGGTGCAGGATCAGATGTGGCAACAATTTCACAGTAGCTAATCTCTACTTGAGTCAAGGGCATTGATTCTCCAAACTCAAACACCTGCTCAGGCGTAGGAATAAGCCAGGGGTCATCGGACCTGGAAATCATGTTAACTTGAGCGGTGTGTGGTGGTGGTGCGGGAAAGATACCCATGAGAACGGGGTCTTTGAAGAGACCAGGTCCTACACTATCGGGGGGATTCAGAATCTGATCCACGTATGGCACGTTGTTCTCGGAGGTGGAGGTGAAGAAGGACAACTGGTCCACCATGACAATTTTGCCCTCGTGGGGGAACTTAAGAAGTCGAAAGACGGTGGACGACACGTAGAGCATGGCATGAGTCCAGCTGCGGCCAAGAAGTATATTGTATTTGAGCTTGGCGTCAACCACTTCTACTTCCACGTTGACAGTCTTCCCCTGTAAAGTGATCACTAAACTCTCGAAAACACCCAGGGGTTTGGATTCCCGACCATCAAATGCCTCGAGGGCATTGGGAGAGGATGCGAGGGCTGGAGAGCCAATGGCCTTCCAGCAAGCGGATGACATAACGCAGGTAGAAGCACCTTCATCCACCACGGCCCTATGGATGTTCAGACTGTTAATCCCAACTTGAATAACAAGAGTGATTTGATGTGGAAGTCGGGGAGTGAAATTCTCTAAATCGAAGGTGAGAAGACTTGAATCGGCGGGATCAATACCACCAATTGCAGACAGTAAATCCTTCCGTTGTGAAGGACAAATTTGAAGAACTTCGAGTGCGGACATAGTAGAAGGTGCTTGTGCCAAATCCTCAACAATGTTGTCGTGTTGAGCAGCACGAGCATTTGGATTATACGAAGATCTCCGAAGAACACCTTTAGAAGGTGGCTTCACAACAGGTTCAGGAGTAGGCTTCTCGATTTCCAACGAACCGGAGACAGGTAGGGGAGGCGGTCCATCCGCAACTACCTTCCCGGGTGCCTACAACGATTCGTTGTAATCCTTCGAACGCGTAGCGACAGAGATAGGTGCAGCAACCTTCATCATGAAAACCTGGGACCCAAATGGTGCAGATGGTGACGGCTGTTCAACCATCTGGGTCTGTTGAGATGAGAATGGCTCTTTAAGTACTGCCGGAGTCCCTTTTGAGCCCTTGAGAAGTTGACTAACTTCTGATCGTCTTGGAAAATCCTTAGTATAATGGTCTCCTTTGCAAAGGAGGTAGGGGTACTTCGGTTTACGCTGAGAACCATCCTCAGTACGAGATTTAGATTCTGGCTTTGGGGCATCAGATTTAGATTTTCCTTTGCCCTTATTTTTCCCCTTGGAAGTTTTCTCCGTAGGATTGGCCTGAACGGCATTCACCTCTGCGGTTTTGCTAGAATCGGATGGGGCAGGATTAGCAGGAGCATTGTTGGAAGAATTAGACTTCTGCTTCCCATTCGAAGATTTCTTCGAATTCTGAGAGACAGAACCAATGACACCATCCACCGCAGGGGTAGGTGGAGCCTTAGAGGTTCCGAACCGTGGGGCATCAGGCAATATATCATAAAGCGTGCCAGACTGAGAATACACAAGATCCAGATATTGGGCGCGCGCAATGGCTTATTCCTCCGTCACACACGCTCCCATCGCAATATCTTGGGTGATTTTATTCACGAAGGAGGTGGTGAACCAGTGAGTTAGTATCTGATCAGGTATGTGAAACTTTATCAGTCTACGATGGCGCCGCCACTCATGAATGTGATCAGAAATGTGAGTGGCTTTATCCTACTTCAGAGAAGTCAGGAGGTGCGTCTCGGCTTCATAACGAACCGGTAACTGAAAGTGCGTGAGAAAAGCCATGGATAAAGAGTTGAAATCTTGGAAGATACCATGGGATAACTCGATGTACCACTTAGTAGCAGCTCTAGTTAAAGTACGCTGGAAGAGGCGCAGACGAATCGAATCGTCGACCCAAGAGTTAGACGAACACCAAAGATGATACATCATCACATGCGCCTGGGGGTCCTCTCCAGCTTTTCCCTCAAACTTGGGGCAATCACCTGGTATCTTGGTGGGAACCGGAGGCCAATACAGATTATGTAAAATCGGATCATTGGTCAATTTTGAAACATCCGCCAACTCCAAGGTGGCCAGGAATGGCAATGGCGGATTGACCGGCATGCCAGGCCCGGGGTGAGGACCGGTACCCATACTCCACAATGGTTGTGAATATCCTTGCCCCCATGGGTTCTGTCCCCTAGGATTCTGACCGTAGGGGGTGTAGGTCGTATAACCAGACTGATTTGGATGCTGGTAACCAGTGTGTGGGGCTTGATAACCATAGTACGAACCCTGATTATACGTCGGCCCAGTATAAGCAACATTTGGATTTGGCTGCTGCGTGTAGGTAGAACCGGGTGGAGGAGGATAATACTGAGAGTCTCTGGGGTGGTTATAATTCGGTTGAGATTGACCATGAGGATAATAACCGCCCTGAGGATGAGTCGGCTGCTGAAAAGTGGAACCTTGCGGAGCCTGATAATTAGGGCGCAGCTGTTGATTCGGCTGCGGCATCGAATGAATCGGCTGTTGGGCAGGGTTAATGGAATGAGCGGGCTGCCCTGAGTGAATAGGTGGACCTGACTGAGAGGGTTGCCCTGAATGAACAGGCTGACCCGGATAGACAGGCTGTGCCAGTTGCACAGGCTGACCTGGCTGTCAAGGAGCCCCAGGTTGTACCGGATGGGCCGGTTGGCCTGGAGGCAGAACACTAGGTTGTGCTAGATGGGACGGTTGGCCTGGTGGAGGAACAGGGCCAGGTGGTTGCTGGAATCCGGTTTGACCTGAAGCAGAACCATAGGATGGTCCCGGCTGATATGCAACATTAGAAACAACAAGATACTACGGTTGCATTGGTGGAGAAGGATGGATTTTCCCCCCAGGACCATAGAACGGTCCTAGTTGGTACCACGGCTGAGGCTGAACAGGTTGACCAGAAGGGCTGTAATACTGTCCTTGCAGACCGTACGATGGCCCTTGTTGGCCCGCAGGATAGCCTTG
>JAXQQM020086869.1:0-21853 GCA_034641835.2 Pinus albicaulis | reverse complement strand
CTTTCATCACTATGCATCTTCAAATTTTCATATTCAATTCTAAGAGTTTTGAGTTTTGCACTTTTTACCTTTGTGTCTCCTTCATAGATTAGAATGATTTTGTCCCATATTTCTTTTGCTGAATGTAGCTGCATCACTTTAGCAAATTCCGATTCAGACATGCTTCCTAATAAGACATTCACTGCTTTGGCATTGATTTCATACTTCTTCCTTTCAGCCGCATCAATAGGAATACTTGCCGGATATTGATAGCCTTCTTCCACGATTGCCCATACATCTGCACCAAGACTTTGCAGTTATGATTTTTTTTGTACCTTCCAGAATATCATATTGCTTCCATTGAATAGAGGTGGCTTTATAGACATTACTCCTTCATGACTTCCCATTGCGACGGATCTCCTTCAAGCGATCAAGCTTCTGCAGAAGGACCTCCTCTGATACCAATTGTTGGGAAAAATACTGAGAGGGGGGGGGTGAATTAGTATTTACTGCATATTCAAAACTTTGTACTTTTTCATTCCTTAAAACCCATATGCTACTTTCCTTTAGTGAACTCGCGTATACACGCGGATATCATTCATACAACTCGCGTATTAGCAGAGATCTAATTATGCAGATATTTATTAACTTAGTTCTTTGCAACATTCATCCATCTGATGTTAAGTTATCATTAAACATGTGCAGTAACAACAAAATAAACCATCACACAAAGCATCACACATGAACACCAGGATTTTTAGGTTGAAACCCAAGTCGGGAGAAAACCACCGTTGCAGTTGCTCAGCCTTCAATATTTTATTATAGAGAAAACATCTTACAACATATGTGCTGGCGCAGACTCTACCAGCACGCAGGCACCCACCTGCACTCGTTTACCAGCCTCTCCTGGAAGGGAGCTACAACCCCCTGACTCGTTTACCAGCCTCTCCTGGAAGGGAGCTACAACCCCCTAACTCATTTACCAGCCTCTCCTGGAAGGGAGCTACGACCCCCTACTCTCGTTTACCAGCCTCACCTGGAAGGGAGCTACGACCCCCTGACTGAAGGCTACAACCCTCAGAACCAATATGGACCACGTTTCATCAATTTTCACACTGGATCCAACAACTTCAATAGAACTCAACTTGCAGGCCACATTTCATCATATTTTCAGACTGGACCCTCTCCATACATTTAAGAACAGTCAAAAATCAACAACAGATAGCTAAAACAGAGCAGATCAGATCAGATATTTCATACCCCATGCTTCAGCAAACCCTAGTTTGCAAACGCGCTTTCCTTTCACTGATGTCGCGTATATACGCGCTTCCGTCCACATCAACCAGCGTATACCTCTGTATTAATTTCACTGCGCATACGTGCTTTCTCTTCAGCGAAGCCGCGTATATACGCGCTTCCTCTGTGACGAACTAGCATATAGATCTTTAACCATTTCAGAGCTGCATACTTCTTCAGCTCAGACATTCAGTTCAGATTCAACCCTTTACTTCAGACATATGTTCGCCTCATTTCAGATCTAAGCATTCCATAAACAGATCTAGCAGATACAAATATATTCCAGATCTAGATTCCCTTCTTCATCATTTCTTCATTGGAGCATCATACATTCAAATCTATCATTCAACTATAACCCTTTCCATTCAGATATACTTCAGAGAGAAGTGTTCATTCAAGTTCAGACATCTAGCTCCCACACTCATGATTTGCACAATGAATTTCTTCTCCTTATATAGGTTTATCCTTTTTCAATACCACGGGCCCCTTTTTCAATACCATGAGTCAAAACAATACCATGAGCCTTCAATATCACGGGCCCCTTTTTCAATACCATGAGCCCAAAACTACATTACTTCCGATGGTATTCCTAGACGGGGTCATTTAGACGAATCATTACCCAATACAATGGGTCCATAACATGGTGGTTACCCCTGGTTTTGCACTTTTTGAGCGCTTTTTGCCCATACGCGACTTGTCACGTTCTTTCCCGCATGCATACACGACTTCCCCTAGACAGATCCGCGTATGTCTTGAAACATACTCTTTTCATCATAGATCTAGCCCATAATGAATTCCTTTCTTCATTACCTTCTGTACTCTCTGTAGATACATCAGATTTTAATCTTTAAACAGGTTCATCAAGACATTCTATCAAGCACAACTTCATCAAGTAAGTTGCCATCATCTTCATCAGGTGGGTTGCCATTCAAGAACAACTCTCTACATCATATTGTTCAAAAAACATCATATCACATCAGATTTACATCATTTACCAAGTCCATCAAGTCAAGAATAGCTTCATCAGGTGGATTGCCATCAAGGACAACACAAGTCAACAGTCGCATGTCTTCATCTTCATTCAGTGGGTTGCCATCAAGGACAACACTCTGCATCATATTGCCAACAGAACATCTCAAGGAAACAAGGGTTTCCTGAATATATTTGGGAAGTGCAGGAGGCATGAAAATGTATCAAACTTGGGATAGGACTCCAACAACATATAATATCTATATTTCTCTCTCTCTTCCTCCCTAAGGCCATTCCCTCGAGGGGCTCTTATACTCCCTCAAATTAGTTTTTTATAATTGGGAATAGTTAGGCCACGGGCTGGGGTGGTTAAGTTATTAGAACAATCGTAAACCCCGCCTCAAAATAGGGAAAAAATATATATTTTTAATGATTAAAATGGCATACATGGTTCTCTATAAATGTACTCGTGTGTATATGCGGAAAAGTCTGGGCAAAGTCGTGTATGGATTTTAAGATATTGTTTTTTGAGAAAATGTCCAAGTTTGAAGGGAAGGGGTGTCCAAGGCCAAAGCATAAATCATCAAGTATGAGATGGTGATAAATGATGCTATAACAAATTCTCCCTAATATATGAGGTTATAAGGGGTACATGACGGCCGAAATGTATTATGTGCATAGAAAGAACCCTGCGAGGACTAGAGAGGACTTCACCAGATTTCAACTTGCCAAAAAACCAGTGAGAGAGATTTGAAATATAGCTCATGTTTGTGGTGGGCATACACATGCTCAGTGAAAGAAAATCGTGTCCGCATATGAAGTATAGAGCAGATCCAATTTGTATACAAGTATAGCTGAAATGTAAAGTACATAGTGAATCATCTGATTAATGCTTGGAATTATAAGTCAAATCAAGTCCAAGTATCACATATAGAATATTGATCGATGATACTGCAACAGATATCTGATCACTAAAGTCAAAACTGAATCTCCAAGTACCAAATCATAAGTGGTGGAACAAATGGTACAACATGCAACTCGGGAGCCAACATATAAGATGCTGCTATGATGAAACTGCAACATATAAGGGTGGATGGTGTCACTGGCAGAAAACTAAAGGAGCTGTCAAAGTGAACCAAAGCATGCTGATGAAAAATCAAGGTCTTCATTGATCACTATGGCACAATTCTACACAATGGGAATAAATGAGCTGAAGTCAACCATGTGAGAAATTGTTTGATTACCGGTCATTGATGTATACCATTAAAAAATGTGATACAACCCACCGATAATGATAATGAGTGTTAAGGTGCCCCAGTACAATCTAGCAAGTGCAAATAAATAAGTTGAAGTCAAGCACTTGAAAGAATATATCAATCAGGGGGAAATGATGTATCCCCACTGTCGATAGCAAAAAGTCTGCCACTGATGAATACAAACCCTAAGGTACTGACAAAGAGACTCTAGTCCTTATTCCCAGAGTAATGAGTCGGAGTCAACAGGAAAAAATTTGTTGGAAGGATGGCATTAAGGCATCCCACATTAGTCCAGCGTGAGTGTAACCTGCAGGCCAAAATTTGGAAGGAATCGGACAAAGTAGAGTGAAGTAACCAAGCCGGAGTATGTTTCTGACATGCACAAGATGAAGCTAGTGCACGGAAAAAACCCTCTGAACCAACCAATAATGAAAGCTGACAAAGAGGCAAGATATCCACCGATAGGGTCAAATGGAAGTCAAGGTACTGCATGAATCCTAGGTGTGATAATATAAGGTGACGTCAAACACAAGGAAAACCACTCACTCAAAGACCCATGATGGTGATCAAATGTTGAGCACAAGGTCACCTATCAATGATGTAAATAGGGCCAGGGTGCTACTCTAGGTTTACTCTCAGAGAAATATGTTGTAGTCAATAAGAGACAAACTCACCAACAAGAAGTTAGTAGGGACCTTATCAAACCAGCACGAGCAAAGGACCAAAATATTTGATGTGATAGAAAAAGATATTGACAAGACCAAGAAGGCTGACTGAAAAATGATTCAAGAGACACCACAGAAAAGATGACTCAGGTTAAATTCCCTTGAACAAAAGCACGACTCATGTTCGACTATGGTAGAAAATGATAAATTTGTATAATTTTGTCATGCAGGAGGCATAAACAAACCCTCCATATGATTGGAAGAGATAACCAACTGGAGGAGTACTAACTCATGAAGGAAGGTTATGGCTTCTCCTAAGTAAAAAACTAAAACCATCCAAAATGGAGAAAAGACTTAGCTTTTTTGTGCTTTGTTCAAGGGTGACAAAACTAACACTATAGCTGCCATCAAGTATGGAAGAAATATCCCATTCCTTCTCTTTTTCAAAATATTTGGTTTTTTTGTATTTTTCATATTCAAAGCCTGAAAAATAATAAAATAATTCTATGATATAATGGATAGAACGAGTGTTGTAAAATAGATGCACTAGTTCCTGGGATAGGAAAAATCCTATGCTCAATGCAAGGTGGTGAAAACTGGTAAGTGACACTCGGAGGAATATTCCATCCATGGGTAAAGGTGTCATGTTACAGAAGCTAAGTGATTGCATGGTTAACTTGTACAGAAAGACATGGTCAAAATGTGGCTTAAACATTGAGTCGAAATGAAGCCAGCTAAAGGCTAGGATAAACAAGTAGTCAATATGAAATGCAGTAATGAAACTCGACAACATAAGGGAGCCTCTAGGGGAATGGCCAAAAAATGAAAATGAAGAAGAAGAAGAATGAAGCTTCAACACATAAGACATGGTGGGATGAAAGAGGACTCCCGAGCCTACAAGAATTGCAGCATGGGCGACAAATGCTAGTGAGGAACTAGCTAGGAAGCCCATGTAAAGGAAGGCTCTACCACCAAGTCATGATTAAAAAATCGGTGAGTGAAATGGGTCAAGTTGTCATGACATGATGGGATTGACCCTATGGCAAGTGATCAAAATGGAGGCTAGTATGAAAAATGCAACGGAAAGTGGATTCCCTAACCTATATGCCAATTCAAAATCATATACCTACCATGACAGATCAGTGGTCATGGATCCAAAGAAAAACTAGAAAAATCTCGAATTCAACAATATGTACCTGAAAAGTACCTTGCCCAACACTTACAAGCCAAATGGTTCTACAACCTTAATCAAATTTGAAAAAACAAGCATAAGGAATTTTTTCAAAAAATTTCAAATTCTAGGCCTAAATAGACCATTTGACTCACATTTGGCTCATTTTCACATTGCTGAAGTGGAGAAGGAACTTTTGGAGCAAAAGTTCATTTTCTCAAAACCAGAGTAATCAGCCATCCAATTGCACCCAATCAATCTATTAGCCACCTATAAATTCTGATATACCAAATGGTGGCTAAATTTGTATTCAAGCCTTCAAGAGATTTATTTCCTCTGAAAATCCATCATCTTTGAATAATTATGATGTTTCTTTGTCCCTTTGGATTAAGCTCCACTACTGTTTCTACAAAGGCATGCCCAAAAACCTACTAGATTCATCAAAGAAAACTATTTTCAAAAGGCCACTGAAACTGCCCATTTTCTCTCATTTCCTGTCATTCTCATAAAGCCTCCTTTTTCCTCTTTAAAACCTTCATTTCCCTTGAAAAGCCTCCAGAATCATTTTAAGTCTCTAAAAATTCCTTCTACAAGTTTAAAACACCATTTTCCCCTTTACTGGAACCCCTTTCTTGGCCTTAAAAACACCCTTTTTTCACTAAGGCGTTAAGCCCCTTTCAGCCTTAACCCTAGCCCCTTTTTCTGCATAGGACCAGAGCCATAACCTAGCACCAATCGCAAATCGCAATCAGAGATTTCAATAAAAATGGTACCTTTTCCTTTTTCCCGATGCTGATCCTGTGATTAGGTCTTAACCATTGAATCCACAAGAACCAACAACCAGATCTAAATCAGGCTCCCTCATAGCCCTCGTCGCTAAATTGCAATCAGAGCTCTCATTTTCCTATTTTCCTTTGTTTCTTCCATTTTTTCCAATGAAATGAGCCTTTTCTCTGTCGACTTCCACTTCAATCTCCACCATCAATCTTTTCAGATCCAACGGCCAGCACTTGATCGCATCATTCCATCGGCCCTCCACTTCACTCATTACTTTGATCCTCCGATTCAATCCTGACCCTTGAATCCACAAGAACCAACGGCCATGATTTGATTGCGCTCTGCCTATTGTGCCCTCCATCATTCCCCCTCCAATCTAATCCCAACCGTTGATCTCCCCTCTGATCCAACGGTCCGCGCTAAATCGAAAATCGTAAAATCAAAAGACTTCGGAGTTTTGGCCCACTACCTTTTCTCCGATGCGATTAAATCCTAGCCGTCCATTCCGCCAGATCTGACGATCCTAATTTCATTGCACTCCGCCTTCCCCTTCCTCCATTCCACTGTTCCGCCGATCCCCGATTAGATCTCCACCATCCATTTTGTAGATCCAACGGTCAACATTTAAACCACCGTTAACCGTTCCCGCCTGACCGCCCGTGCATCTTTCCACATCGCGCTCTTATTCCCACCATCAGATCTCTCCGCCTTTCATCCAACGGCTGAAAATGCATATCATGAAATTTTTGTGCTTGAGGTTTAATGTTTCAAAATTACGTGATGAAAGCGGTTTTGGGGGGGGTACACTTGTCAGGAAATGAGGTATATCGCCTTTTTTTTGGAGAATTTTCAAAACCACTTCGGAGCTGCACGAAACCATAAATTTTCCGCTTTACCACCTACCCTCCACAACTTGAACTTTAATCCCAGCCATCGATCTCTAAGATCGAATGGCCCATATTGCATCGCATTTTTATTCATCCGCCATTCATCAGACTTTCCAAAGGACTTCATCGGAAGATCTCCACCATGATCTCTTCTAATGATCTAACGGCCCACGTTTAATTTTCATCTGCCCTCTCGGTCCCACCACCAAATATGGCCCCATTGTCTTTCATTTTCACCTTTTTCCTTTGTATTTCGCCCGAGTCATAAACTTTATGTTTTAACACTAAAAGTATTTTTTCACACTAATTCATGTTTAAACCCCGGTTCCATGGTGTTGCGCCATGTAACCTTTCTCCGCAACACACATTTCCTCTACAATCGCTCCTCCACCTCCGCTAAAACCTTTCTAAAGTAGTTTGAAGCCCCGCACAGGATTTCATAATAGGTTTCTGTGTTTTGCAGGCTTAGAAGCATGCTTTATTGAAGATCAGGGCTATTCACTCTGAAATTTAACCCTCTGGCTCCTTTCCAGCTTGTGTATTCATAAAATAGGATGGAAGAAGCAGAAAAGAGTATCAATGAAGGGAATTAAAGGATTAGAGCCCATTATTGAGGATTTGAATGCTATAATCTAGTGATTCAAAGGAAAAAAACACAGTTGAAGACCATAAAGATGATTGGAGGCTAAATGAATCCTAAACACCTTTAGAGCCAAATAAAAAAAAAAAGAAACAGTTCAAGCAGATCAATGAATAAGGAGCTCAATCGGGCTTGAATAGTTTCAAGTACAGAAGGACAAAGCAGTTATTGGCACAAGAATGTCAACTGACACATACAGCCTACCTCCATGCACAGAAAACATCCCAACAGTTACCACATCAAGGAAAAAACATCACAAACTATCAGAGAAGTTATTTGGAAGTAAGGGGGGGCCTCAAAACCCATACTTGCACTTAACTTACACCAGGAAAATGACAGTACTACTACAGGTAGTGTTTTCTCCTAAAGGACACCCTAGGGGTGATTTCTGTCATATCAAAATGATCTCAACAAGCTACCGAGTTATTGATCCAGTCTATAATTTAATGAAATGTTTAAAACACAGAATGGAGCATTCGAATACATTCTCCTATCCATGATGTTCATTAAACTCTCTTCACCTAATTTTCCTCATTTTCCTATAAAAACTCTTCGAAGTCTCATTGTAAAGGGTTGGAATTTTGTGATTTCTAAAGTAATACATATTGCTACTTTGAAGAAGCTTTGGTGTTCTGAAAGAGTGTGAAGATCTGTGTTTTTCTGTTGATGAAGGAGGCTGGACCATAGGATCCCTGAGCCTGTTTTTGGTGAAGTACTTCTTATTGTCAATGTTATTTCCTGTGTTTCCACTTTGTTCCATCATGCTTTGCTTATAGTAGGATAAAAATTTTAGGTAGAGAAATGTATCTTAGAAGCGCCTCTGACCTATTTATCCTTCACTGTTTATATGTTTTCTGGTACTGAATGTGACAGAGTAGTCTAATAGCTCTTTTTATATTCAGTTTGTTTTACTTTAGAAATGGTTAATTAGGTTGTGTCAAAGACTGTTTAGGCGTTCCGTCTTTCTTTACCGCTAAATATTGTATCTGAAGTCTAACTTTGATTATTAATTCTTGCAGTTTGATAGTGAGGTTTGTCTCAATCATACCCTCTGTTCCTTATTGTTATCATTGTGTTGAAGGCCCCTATAATTGTTGTCCTAGATGTCTAAGGCAGTCCCTCTTCTTTGAATGCAATTGTATGTTTTTGTTGGTTAAACTCTCAAAGACGAACTTGTAGGAGGAAATAGGGTGTTCCTCGAATCCTATGATTCATTTAGAAGGTTTAGTCTGCATTTCTCCTTTCTTTGAGTGTTTATATTGATTAAGTCCAAGCAGTGAGCTTACTGGAGGAAATAGGGAGTTCCCTGAATCCTTTAAGTCATTGTGAAAGGGTTTGGTTTTTTCTTCACTCTTAGTCCTTAATGTTCATCCCATTTCATGTATATTATTCAACAGATCCTAGACCAAGTTAGATTTTCCCTTTGGTTGTCCTTCCTTCTCAGTCAACACTATTTAGATCTTCACATGACTCCATTGCCCAATGGCTTGTAGATTTCCATGCTCCATCTATACCACATGAAACATATATGTCCAACCAAACAACAAAATAAACAACCTTATGTTGGGGTTCCCATGCTTTGGCCAGGTTGGCAAGGCCAAAAGATGAGACAACATTAGAACCACTTTCAGACCTTAGGATCTAGCCCTCTAAGGTCCAGAGAGGGATCTCTCCATGTGAGTTAGATTATATGGCTTTGAGGCTCAAAGTATAAGATTTTAGGCTAGTTATAGGCACGGGGTTTGTTTGTTTGATTGTAAGTTTGGTTGTTGGGAATCAGGAAGGAAGGGTTCAGCATGAGACAATGCAGGGCAAAGAGAAATTTAGGCAGAGGAGAGATAATCTAGGGAAAATCAAGTCCATTGGGCAATGGAGTCAAGAAAGGATTTACCTGCTATTCAATAAGCAAGCTTTTAGTCGGGCTAGTCATCTAAAGCCTTGGATCCTAAAGTGAGAGGGTGGTATGGGACATTAAGGACTAAAAATGAAGGAAGGAGAACCATCCAAATATGTCTATAGATTAGGTCAGAGGTCATTTAACTCTAGACCTGCTTGGACAAAATCAGAGGCAGCACAAGGGAACTTAGAAAGGCAAGCAGGTCGCACAAGGATCCTAGTGGACAGGGTTAACTCTAATCCCCAATGTTCCCAAATCTTCCAGCTAAATCCTAACAAGAACATCTAAAAACAGATTCCATTAATTCATACATCAGTAAGCAGGCAATAACATCCACTATACTGGTTAATTCAATTGAAACCTATTCTTAGATAACACATTAAGCCGAAAACATTGAAGGCAAGGAGAGAAGAAGCATAGGGCACCTAACAAGGGTGAATCCTATACGAGATTTCTGATGCAAGCCAGAAGAAATGGAATGAAATGAAATCAAATACAAAGACAGAAAAATATCACCGCATCTTTAGATCAGGATCCAAAGAAATGTGCTTATCATATTAAATATCAAGACCAATCAGGCACTACATAGCCAACAGCTTGGTCATTCAGTCTGAATACATCTCACTCAGCCTATCTTACAATTATACATAGAGAGCTTGTCTCAAGAGAAGCTGCTTGCAATTCTCTGATATCTCATCAACAACCATTACAATGTTCTCTCATGAGCTTTATAACTGAAGAGAAGTAGAAGTAGTAGGTGGCAAACTAAATTTTGTATTAAACTCTTGAAAAGAAAGAAGGCCAAATCCCATTCTGTTTGAATGCTGGGCATTTAATCTCTGTCACCCCTTTTATGAAAGAGTGATCCTCTTTAGATTTACTTTTACTCCATATTTGACTTTGATGCATTTTGGCTGCAGTACTTTGCTGTACTTGTGGTGAATAAACAAAGGACAAATGAACTACTGAGAAGTCTGCTACATAAATGCTCTGTTGTTAAGGTGGAAATTCCTTCAGGGACACGGTGCATAATAAAAGTTGTATGGGCACCCTATCCTTTATGAAGAAAAACATTATGCTAGTGAATAAACCCTGATGTTACCTTTTCTCATGCCAGGACCTTTGATCGATCCTTGGGGTCTTCAAACTGGTACTTTGCCTCTTAAAACACTGATTTAGAGCTCAAAATTTGCATTGGCGTACCCTAATCTCTTTTCTTTGAACTGAAACACTTTGCTGCTTCATCTCTTCCTCTGTCCGTGCATCTAGAGCTTTTAATGGCACCTGAAGGTTTTCTATCGAGTTTAAACCCTGTTCTTTTTAATGAATGTCCTGTCTTCACCTTCCCGGGTCATTTTTCATAAATTCCACCCCTATAAATGATCTTCTTCAATTTCTCCATCCTTGTAGCAGAGATGTGCATCATGGCGGCCATTAACTCTTAATAACCCTGCAAAAATGAAACACTGGTTATGAAAACATATATGGGGTGGCGGACGCGATGGAGACGACCAGAGGGACTGTATAGAATAGTGTCATGGGGGAATAATGACGGACTGTGGCAGAAGAATGCAGCGCGAAGTGGAAGATGGGAAAGGTGGTGGACTGCAGCAGCAAACGTTTTAAATGAAATAACCTTAAAAACCCGATTTTGAATGTCATATGCAGCAGAATGAATGGGCGTACGATGGATACACGTGGCAGGAGTGATGTGGTAGGGTGGACCCAGGGAATGGTGACCAAGTCAACAGGGGAGAGAACAGATCAGGGCCGTCGGATTTTAAAGGAGATCTACGGTGGAGACGCGTCAGAGGGCGATGGACGGTAGGCCCGGGGCATGGCGGAGATAAGCTAACAGGTGCGCAGCTCTGACGAATGATGACCGTTGGGTGAGGTGCTCAAGATCTGACGACTGCTATGAATATCGCTGCGCGTCCATGGTCAAACTTTAATGCATGATGAGCCGGTGGTTTTGTAACAGTGTCGGAGCCACGTGTCAAGAGCTGAGTGGAATCGCTGGGCATTCGGGGAAAACCACCCACCACGTGTAAACGGTGCGATAGAAACCAGGTTGTTTTGAACAGTGCACGGGCAGGGACCACCGGGGTAGACGCATGCGGACCGTTATATCATCGTGAAAGTGGATGACGATGGCGCGATAGAAGATTTGAACGGAAAAAGATGGGTGCCTACGGGTTAACGGTCGCCGTCCAATTAAATGAGACCAATGGACGTAATCGCGCCCGATACATAACTGATAAGCGCTCTTATGGGCTAGCAGGTGGTTCCGGCGCGGGGTTTCATGGAGGAACAGGTGAGGGGCTATGGCCGAAAGGGGCTAGGGCCCAATATACAAAATATATGATTTTTGCACATTTTTAATGCATTCCAGGGCCACCAAAGGCTAACGATAGGGGAATAAGGGGGTTTTGGGCACAAACAAAGGGCGTAGGAGTGATTTAGGAGGGTAAAGGTATAACTTAGGAGGGTTCGAAGGGAATTTGGACAAATAGAAGAAAGGTCAAAATGGGGTTATTTGCAGGGGTATATGGGGCAGAAATTTATAATCAGAGAGGCTTTTGAGAAATGAATCAGCAGAGGGGATTTATATTAGGCATAGCACAAAGAAACTTCAAGGAGGTTGGGTTTTCAGGGGAAAGGCATTCCTTGAAGGCTCCAAAGCAATCTAGCCTGCTTGTCAAGAATTTCATAGGGGAGCTAACAGTGGCTCCACATGGGGATGTCTTCTTCTTGAAGGAGGCAAGAATCCAAAAATGATCTTTGGAGTAGGCCAGATGCCTGCTGCTTGGCACATCCCTTCTTTCTTTGATTCTCAGCTGCCAAAATATGTTAGATACATCAATCAGCATAAATATTTTCCCAAACCAATCTACCTACCCAAACTACAGTCCTAACAATTCTTCCCTTTGGGTGCATTTGAGTTAGCAGACCCTTCACATTTTATTTTCAAAACAGAAAACAGCCTATTCTAAATCTAACCTTATCACTCCATGAGACCAGATTAGACTGTTGGTCTCATATGATTCTCTACCTAATCTACTACCTGTTGGGATTAAACTGTCCAACAGGTTCCTTCACTATATTCTAAGACAAAAATTGAAAAACAGCCAAACCAGGATTAAACTGTGTGACTTGCTATGCATTGAAAGTGCTGAAGATTGAAAAAAAACTTTGAAGGCTTGGAGTCTGGAATTTGAGACATACTTCTTTCCCTGTGACTCAGGTTTTGATCATATTAGAGTCACCTCCTTTTCTTTGATTCAGCTCTGGTTTTGGGCATGTTAGAGCTGATTTTCCTTTCTTTGCTAGTCTAGATTTTTAGCATGTTAGGACCAGCTGCTTTTTTTTATCAGGGGTTCATGTTTTGGGTATGTCTGAACCTCTCCATTTATTTTTTTTTAATTTTTTTTTTAAACAAGACTGCAATGATATATACAATGGAGAATGAAAATGGAACTTGAAATTTAGTAGAAGTAATGCTTGAGCATCCTGCCATTGACAGGACCCCCAAGCAGCTCTGCACCATCAATTTCTTGTAAGAAAAATGCATTAGGACCCACAATGGCTTGGATGATATATGGACCTTGCCACAAACTATCAAACTTTCCATGCTTTCCTTTATCCTCTCTTCTTGAGTCCCACTTCAGCACCTTGTCTCCAATCTTGAAATCTGAAGTTTGGTTCTCTTGTCAAACAATCTCTTTATGTTTTCCTGAACTCTGAGGGCTCTGTTGTAGACCTCTTCCCTTGTTTTCTCGAGATGAATTGTTTCATTTATCCTCCTCACCATGCTGTCTTCTTCTGTCTGAATCTCTTGGACAAGCTTAACCACCGGTATGCCAAGGCTAGTGGGGAATACTGGTTCTGTTCCATAAAGCAGCTGGAATGGTGACATGCCAATAGATTTCTTTGTTGTAAGCCTGTAAGCCCATAAAGCATGTACCAACTTCTTATGCCATGACCTTTTGTTCTCTCCAGCAGTTTTTTAATGATATTGACCAGGCTTTTGTTAGACGATTCAGCTAATCCATTACCTTGAGGGTAATAGGCAGTTGAATGACTAAGTGCTATTCCATACCTCAACCATTTTCTTGGATCCAAAAGCAGCAATATTGTCAGTGATTATTTTCCTAGGAAAGCCGAACCGAGAGAGGATAAAGTCTTCTAGGAACCTAATGATGACAGAATCAGTGGCATTCCTAGTGGTTATGGCCTCTATCCATTTGGTGAAGTAATCTGTGGCGGTTAGAATCCATTTGTGTTGTCCAGAAGAAGAGGGGTGAATTTCTCCAATGAAGTCTAGGCCCCATTGCATGAAGGGACCTTCTACGGTGACAGGTTGTAAAGGGAGGGGAAGGAGCTTTATTCTGCCTTCAAAGATCTGGAATTTTTGGCAGGCAAGTGTCATTTTATGGACATTGTTGAAGAGTGTAGGCCAATAGTAACCAGCCCCGAGTATTTTATTTGCAGTGGCTTTCCAACTCAGGTGGCCTCCACACTCGCCAGCATGGAATTCTTGTTTAATTCTTTCAGCTTCAGGTTTAAGCAAACATTTGAGTAATAGGCCATTTGGATTTTTCCAATATAAGTTTTCATTTAAGATGCAGTAGTTTCTAGCTTTGAGTCTTATGAACCTGGCCTTAGTTTTAGACAGTTCTGGAGGAGCATTAAGATTGGTGAGCACATGAAGGATATCGGAGTACCAAAGAGAATTCTGAAACTTCTCCTTAACAGTGGGATCAGGCAACCCTTCCTACTCATCTAAGGAATTTACCATGTTAATATCAAGGGCCTGCAAATTCGATTCAGCCATTAATTGGGCCAGGCCTTGACCTTTGATCAGCTTGGTGGGCTTTATTTCAAGGTCGTATTCTAAGATTGTAGCAATCCATTTGCCCCTTTTCCCATCAGGGTCTTGGGACAAGATATCTTTGACCACTATACTTGGTAAATAGGCTATGGTGTGAGAATGCAGAATGTACACCCTGAAGTCCTTTAAGGCCTTAACTAAGGCATAGGCCTGTTTTTCCATAATGTTGTATTTCAAGGGTGCATATCTTAAGGCTTTGTTGAAAAAGGCTATTGGTTGTTCCATCTCCTCTGTTTTTTTCTGCAGCAAGACTGTGGCCACTGTATGCTCAGAGGCAAATGAAAAGATCAGGAAATCTTTTGAGAAATTTGGGCTAACTAGAACAGGGGCTTGGGTGAGTGCAAGTTTTACCGATTCAAAAGATTTCTTAGCCTCAACAGTCCATTTAATTCCTACACCTTTCTTCAGCATGTTAGTCATATTCTTAAGGTTTTCAGCTAGGTTGGGAATAATTCTTCTTAAAAATTTGATCTTCCCAATGAAGGACTGTAACTCTTTGATGTTTCTCGGGTGTGTGATTTGTAGTATTCCCTCAACTCTTTGTGGGTCTATCCTAATCCCTTTCTCAGATATGATATGGCCAATAAGTTTTCCTTCCTACAGCCCAAACACAGTTTTCTTAGGATTTAGTGACAGACCAAACCTTCTAAATTTCTCAAACACTTTCCTCAGATGTTTTAGGTGTTCTTCCTCGGTTTTAGAAAAGACTGTTAGGTCATCCAGGTAAATAACAATGAAGTGTCTTATCTCATCTGAGAATGCTATGTCCATTTCTCTCTAGAAGGTTGCACCAGCGTTCATCAGTCCAAAGGGCATTTTTACATACATGAAGGTGCCCCATGGAGTGGTAAAAGATGTTTTGAGTTGATCTTCTAGGAGTACTAACACTTGGTTGTATCCTGAAAAGCCATCTAGCAGGGAGATCCTCTTAGAGCCCACTACCTTCTGCAGGATATGTTCCATTCTGGGCAAAGGGTAATTATCTTTTAGTGAGGCTCTATTGAGATTTCTAAAGTCTATGCACAATCTAATCTCCCCTATTTTCTTTCTCACAGCCACTAAATTTGATACCCAATCAAAAAACCTCACAGGAACTATTATGCATACCTCATACATCTTCTTAATCTCCTTTTCAACTGTAGGCAATTTCTTTGGGTTTATTCTGCGAAGTTTTTGTCTAAAGGGCTTCTGATTTTCTTTCAAGGGTATTCTGTGCTGAATGATGTTCGTGTCATAGGCCTTTAAGTCTTCATAACTCTAGGCAAACACATCAATGAATTCCTTGAACAGGTCGATGTAATTCTTCTTCATGTCTGCAGGTAAAGACTTAGCCAATTTAATTATCTTGGGTTTATCCTTAGTGCCAATGTTGCATTCTTCCACATCTGAATCTGCATGTTCTATAGTGGGGTTTTTTGCTACATCATCAAAGTCAAAAAGGTCCTCTAATGGTGCCAGGCCTCTGGGTATATTATTGTCTTTGGCCTGCAGCACCTCCATTTCTTCATTATCTATGTTTTCACATTCTTCGGTTGGGTTTCCAGTTTCTTCAGAAAGCGTGTTTATTTCTATATTACAGGGTGTTTCGTGTTCATATGGGGGGTCCTCACTAGGGCAGCGGTCATCAGATTTTGAGTCTGAGTCAGAAAGTTCAAACTCATTTCTGCCCACCAGAAAATATTCGATCTGTTTATCTCCTTCAAAGACCTGCCAATATTTTTCATTGTCTGGAACTGCAGGTCTGAATTTGGTCTGAATGATGATTTGTTGATCAGCTAGAATCTTAGGGTATGAACTAGCCAAGCAACCTAATCCATTAGCAATAGCATTTTGACCCCTGGGGACAAACACCAGATCGTATTCTACAAAGGCTTTCAATAAATCCACTGCGTCATTCCTATATGCTCTAAACCTGGGGTGTTTCGTCGTATATTCACCGTTCACTTGTTTTATGACTAACTCTGAGTCCCCCCTCATAGCTATCCTATGGGCTCCTATTTTTTTCAACAGATTTAAGCCTAGGATAAGAGCCTCATACTCTGCAATATTGTTTGTGCATTTGAAGTGCAGGTTTACAGCATGGCTCTCTGCATAATCACTCTCTACGTTACGTAACCACACCCCTGCTCCGACAGTTTTCCTAGTACAAGATCCATCGAAATTCATTTCCCACAAGGGTTCGCCATTATGCTGTGTTGTAGAGCTTGCACTAGGTTGTGAATTGTTTCATTCTTCAGCATGGGTGTGGAGATCAGGTAGGTGACTAGCTTGCTGTTTGTGTTCTGTCTTTGTTTCTAGTTCACTCAGAGTTCCATTTCCAGTGTTTTTCCCATGGTCTTCTACATCGTTTTCTTCTGAGTCAAGTGTAGCGATCATGTTCAAGTCCATGGGCTCGGTATCATTTTATGAACCTCTGTTTTCTGATTGTGTCCCTGTTATAGCATCATTTCTCACCTTCATATGATTCATGATTGCTTTGATGGTTTTGGGCACCCATTCCTACAGACTTGGACAAATTCACTTAAAAACAGTGTAAAAATCCCCATACGCAACTATGCCCGTACTTTTCCGCGTGTAGACGTGAGTCTAGCTGCATTTTTCCACGTATGCCATTAAAATTATGAAAAAATATATAAAAATTCCCTATTTTCGGGCTGGGTTGATGGTTACTTAGGTAGTTCAACCACCCCAGCACGTGACCAACTGTTTCCAACTGTTGAAACTACTTGGAGGGAGTATAAAAACCCCTCATGTGTATGGCCTAAGGGAGAGAGAGAATTATTGATATTATACTCTGTTGGTATTCCCTATCCAAGTTTGATTCCCCGTGCCTCCTGCACTTTCCCAGTTCATTATAGGAAACCCTTGTTTCCTTGAGATGCTCATCTCCCTATATGTCATCTCATATGCACCAGTTTGGAAGGAGTCTTAGCGAGGCAAGGGCGGGACGGATCCGGACGACGGTCTGCTCGAAGATCGTGGAAGGATTCAGGTGATCTCTCCACTCGTTACTTTTGTACATGCTATTTATAATACAGAAGTACCATCTTGTTCCTAAAATATACGTGTTAGTGTCTACTTACATATATGAGAAAATTGTTATTTAAGCATTCATTATGATTTATCTGATGTTTTATATGGATTTCACTAACATTTAGAGTAGATATATGCTGTACAACCAGTTCTTCGTGCTTGTTTCTTCTTGTCTTTCAGGTTAAGAAGGAAGGATGGTTGTTGGGGGTTTGAACCCTGTGGGATCTGCTTCAACCGTAGGACCTATGGGTAACTTCCTCATTCTACTCTATTTAGTTTTTCTGAACATGCATGGTTGTGTGAGTCCTTCTTAAGTAGCATGCCCCTGCTCTGTGGAGGTTGTAACCCAACGAATCTCTAGGGTGATATTCCCCGAAACAGAACTGGTGACTCCGCTGGGGATCACATTCTTGTGACTCCCCTGTTGGGTGGTTTCAGCTGTTTGGTAGGTTGCCGACAGTTTTAACTTTCATTTGCAGTCCAGTTTACTTTGTTTCAGTCAGTCTGAAGTCCTGGTTTCTTTTCCAGGCTTGTCCTTTTTGTTTTTTTCATTATTTACCTTTGTATACGCGCTTTTTTCTGCACACAGTCGCGTATACACGCAAGTTTGTCTAAAGGGACCCGCGTATACGCGTGTTTCCTTTAGCACAGTCGCGTATGCACGCTTGTTGCTAAACTGTGAAGTAGCGTATACCTAGGCAGATTTTGAATTTTTGGATTTCTTGACTTTTTGGTCCTTTCTGGCTATGGAGACCTGTCCCTACAGTGTCTTTGCACTCTTTGGATTGTGAAGAAGGTGGTCTTTTGTCTTTTCTCTCTTTCATTTGATTGAAAACTAGTCTTTTTGGCAAAGTGTTGTTTCTGGTGCTGGCACTTCTGGTTTGAGTACCAAGATAGCTTTCTGAGCATTCTTGGCTGTTCTGCTTTATCAGAACAGAGAGCTCCTGCTCATTTACTCTTTCCTGTCTTTGTGTTTTGCTTGGCACTATGATTTTTGCTCATTTCTTGATTGGTTTTCTTGAGTTCAGTAGGCTAGGTCTTGTTGCAACTTTTGAAGAGTTTTTCTTGCTTCTTCGAAGTTTTTGTTTGCGGCAAGTTTATACTATTCTTCTAGGCTGAGTGGCTGAGTTTTCTTGTCTTCTTTTGCTCTTATTGATCTTGCTACTAGTTAGCTTTATAAGGTTTGGAGCATTGTTGAAGTTTGTGCTTGAAATTCAGTCTTGTTTGGTTTGGATTTTGATAGTTTTTCTTGGTATTTTCGAGCTCTTTCTCTATAAAACTAAAAAGCTCAAAAAACATTTGTTTTGCTTTTTGTTTTTGCATTTCAAAGGCTCAAAAAACATTTTCTCTTGTTATTTGCTTTTGTTGTTGCATTTTCATTTTCGTTTTGCCATATCTTTTGAAGCTTTTGTGAGGTTTCTTGCTTTTGGTTTTTGGCTTGATAATTGGAAGGGAATTGTCATTCATTTCTTCTTCTTGTTTTTAAGCATTTTTGGTGTCTTCATATTAAGAGTTCTTGATTTCGGGAACTAGCTTTCTGGACAACCAAGAAGAGTTAAAACTGAAGGACTTTTTGGGAAATTTCACTCTGCTTTAGGAGATTTGCATCTTAGGATTTGCATGCTTGTAGTGATTTTCATTAGGTGCATTTAAACATTTAGTCAATTTCATAGTTTTTGTGAGTGTGAGTTTTCTATTTGAAAAGAAAAAATACAATTTTTAATCTCGTAGAACCCATGTAGAGATTGCTTTTCATCGAAAGACAATAACTGCATCTGCATGTAGTTAAGTTTTTATTAATTTCTTTTTGCGTCAAAAACATCATAAGTTTCATCTCCATATCCTTGTGACTTAACATAACAGCCCTTTAAAATAAACGATATAATTTAAAATCAACTAGCAAGTTTTCTAAGTGTCATACACCAACTAGCTAGGTTGTAGGGCCTTGGATTAGGTGAGTGGAGAGTTAACTCTCCAAGGCCACTCAAACAAAACATAGAAGTTGATTAATTGAGCGAAATCCAACTCCGTTAGGCAGACCGGGAAAGCTCTCCTCCAGAGAGTCAAGCGCGAGGGGAAGTGAAGGTTGAGAAGAGGGATACCCCCTCTCCGATTAGCTGAATCTGACCTCAAGACCATTCCGCCCGGCTTCTGACACGGATTTGTGCCCATAGTTTCCACTCCTAGGTTCCACACAGGTGACTGCAGGGGGGAATACCCGTGGTACCTGAGGCAAACGTCGCATCACTTTCAGCAGTACTTCTGGGGGGTGCCCTTACGAAGCTTGGGTGCTTGAGCCGGCAAAGGCTGTCTTTAGGAGGTCGGCGTAACTGTTTCTGATACCTTCGCTAGTTGTTCTGGGCCCTAATCATCCCAGACTACTTTCGGGAGGTCCTATATTTTTCTTTCTTGTATTTTGGTGTCCGGTCCTCATCACTCGGAGCGGAAATACTTGGAGGCTGTTTGCTTGATTGCATCTCAGGGATTTTTATTTTAGTGAGTGCTCTTTGCTCCTAGCTTGCCTAGCTTTTCACTTTTTTGAGTCTAATTTAAAATCTATAAAAGTGGCTAATCAAGCGCCTCGTCGATTGAGGAGAATCCGGGGGTTATCTCCTGAGAGTCCAGAGCCTTCTTCGAGAAGGTGTAGGAGCGATTTAGCAGGTGGTTACCACCCTGTGGCATCTGATGCAGTGGAGAGAGATCCTCCACGAAGGTCTGAAGGTTTCATAGCTGATTCTGGTGTCGGTTCCGAGAGGAGCGTTCCGCTCACCTCGCGAGTTTTATTTCCTCAGGAAGAAGATTTTCAAATTGAAGACGTACCTGAGCCTCCTGCGACAGGTCCATCTCCTCTTCCTCCTGACTATCCATTCGTTGTTCAGTACATCGGACCTGAGTCTGAGAGACCGGAAGATCTTCCGTATCATTCATATCTTTCGATGGCCACGACTGGGAACGCGGCCTCTGCCGTGAGTGCTGCAGGCATTCAGACCCCTGCTTCTGTTGAAGGAGGGGGCACTATTGCTTTATCTTCGATTGCTTCTAGTGCTGCTGTGTTTGGCTCTGGTTTCACCCAAGCACATGCTTCTCATTCTGGTCCCTTATGTTCAGGGATGCCCTCTAGTGGGAATCCCTCTTTTTCCTTTTCCGCTGCTATAGCTGGATCTACACCCATGTCTTCTATGGCTAGTGGATCAGCTTCTTTTCAGGGTTTCCCCTTTGGAACTGGGCACATTCCTAGTTCCAATCCTTCTTTAGGGTCCTTTCCGTTTACGTCCCAGACCCAGAGTTTCAACCCTTGGTCTGGGGGGCAAAGTTCGACTACTTTTACAGGGTGGAATCCTGTGTTCACTACAGCGGGGGCAGGGAATCAGTTTTACGCAGGTCATCAAGGGAATACTTATTTCCCTTCGTCGAGTGCTTACCAGACCTTTTCTCCTCTTTCTAATGCCTAGAACCCCTATCAGGGGCTCTCCTCATCATTCAATACTTCAGCGGGGGGAACTGGTCTGGGCTTTGGTAACTCTGCGTTGGGAGGAGGTTCTTCTCCTTTTTCTACGAGTCCTTTCTGGCAACCTGGTGCCTTATCAAATCCAGGCTATTCTTTTTAGAACGTTGGGAATCCATCCCATCAAGGATGGAATCCTCAGGCTCTGCCTCGCTTACCTTTTCTGGCAACGTTGAACTTGCCAGATTTGTCGAAGTTGACTAATGATCTGATTCGTTATAGTCCGGGGTGGCCTCTGGTCCCGACCAAACTTCCTTCAGATATTCCAAAATTTGAAGGTAAGAATGGGGAGGATCCGGCTGACCACATCACCACTTTCCACTTATGGTGTTCTTCGAACTCCCTGATTGATGATTCGATGAGGTTGAGATTATTTCAACGCACCCTAACTGGAAACGCTGCCAAATGGTATATTGAGCTAACTGGGGGAAGTTTTGCTACATTTGGAGAACTGGCTGTCACATTTCTAAACCATTTTCAGTTGCCTGTCAGATATGAGGCTGGGACGGAACTCCTGGCTAATTTTAAGCAGGATGAGGCAACTCACATTTCTGATCACATTCAGGAATGGAGAAGAAGGAAGAGGCTTATTAAAGCTCATATTCCTGGTGAATTCCTTCTCGAATGGTTTCTGAAATCTCTGCAGTTAGATATTTCAAAAGAGGTATCCCTATCTGGGGTATTTTCTGAGGAGTAGGCCATTTTTAGGGCCCAGCAGCTGGAACTGATCTATTCTCAGTCTGGGGTCCTTTACAAATATTTGCCCAATGCTCCTCGCTCCAAATTAGATTTATCGAAAACTAAGCCCGGTCCGCATTGTTACACAGTAATTTGTCACCGTCCCTACCATTCCCCGTCCCGCACAATGGAGGACCCATAATGTGACC